>OY720199.1:6709610-7269610 GCA_963082885.1 Parascotia fuliginaria | reverse complement strand
TGATATTTCGTTAGGTGCTGAAGCGCTGTCAATAATAGATCTACTGACATACTGTCAAAGCTATTCAGCGCTGAACGACACACTGGATAAAGATTTTCAAATAAAGATTGTATATAGAAAGACACTGTAAGTGGTTTAGACAATTTTAAATGAAAATTAGAGACAATTCCAGCGATATACCCATCACTGTGACTCCTGTAACCCAGCTTAACAGCAAAAGCATTTAAGATCGGATAAGACAGTGGCTAAATGTATAGTCGACCATGAAATTACTTTACCAACCTTAGAGTAAGGTGTTGTTTGCATATTACAAAACAATAATGTCTATTTTTGCTTGCAAGTTACCTCAGTACAGTGACAGTTGTTAATAATATCATAATAGGCCTTATTGAATTTTTATTTTGATGGCAATGTTTGTTAAAAGTGGTAAAGCAAATATTGTGGCCGACTATACATTACATTCACGTCGCGTCGTTGAGCCATTTTTTTATATCAGTCCAAAGTGCCTCCAATCCGCCTGATGGTAAGCAGTCAGTGAAAACTACTGGTATGGTGGCCTCCACTATGGTGGTTTTGAGAAAAGCTTTTTCACGCCCCGCTTAAAAGACCAGGATCAAAATTAGACGGGAACTCATGCGCTGGTAAATAGTCCTGTCCAGCTATTTGGTCTGACCTTTAAAGCACCGAGCTTTGACTCTGGAGCCCCAGTGACTACTAAACCTATACTGTCTTGGACCTTGGACTCAGCAATGAATTTAATCAGAAGGAGAGAAAGAGGAGTTAAAAATAAAGATATACACTTCTCTCCATTTGGGAGAAGGTTGAGCAGACCTGGTGGAGACAGCCCTACAAGATAAAATGGGTGACCCATTATTGGGCATCTCCAACTTCTCACAGACCTAAATTTAATAATATTAGTAGTTATAAATAAAGATACCTCAGGCTCCAACTTCCTTAAATTCTGGTGTAGAGTGGTGACCAACACCCTGACGGCTGCGGAGGCTGCTGTGATAGTAAACCCTCGCTCATGACAGGCTGCGGTCCCAGTAGTGGCACCTTCAGCTCGCATCAGCTTGTTTAATTCCTCGTTTACCTATAATATATACATTTTTTTTATTTTGGGCATGACTTGAACTTCAATATCTTATTACGCAAAAGTCTAACTCCGTAACAGTAAATTTTACAAGTTTACGCTATAGGATATTATCTTACTGCAGGGGAAGGCCACTTAGTTTTTTGTCATTAGTCTACTAAAGCGACCTCACTTTACCTGATGGTAAGCAGTCCAGAAGTGGTGGCCACTATACCAAAAGCCATAGTCTTAAACTGCTGGTATGGTGGCTTCCACTATAACGGCTTTGTAAGCTGCTATTTCACATGAATTGGCGATTTTTTTTATAACACCAGGATTTCTCACGATGCTTACCTTATTAGATAGACCCTCAACCGCCTCCTTAGTGGGCAAAGTCTTCATAATAACGACAATATCTGCCACATTCTTCCCGGCCATCATGGTGCCCTTTTTGTAAGACCCAACTTGACGAACCTCTTCTAACTGCTGAAAGGTTGTAAGTGTTAGTTTAGTAAAATGGGAAAACAAAAAAGGGGTAAATTAAATAATTGTGCAAAATAATTTAAATTGAAATGGGGTGAAATTTAAATGGATGCGGGTGAAATTGAAATGGATGCGGATGAAATTTAAATGGGGTTGGGTGAAATTGAAATTGATTTTATACATTTAAATGTCATAATGTCATAAAATTGGATTAAATAGAATGATTGATTAAATTTGAGAGTAAAAATTCAATTCAATAAACTAAGTACAGATTTCAATAAAATATAATAAAATTTAAATGGAATTAATAAATGGTCTATAAATTATTTTCAAATTGAAATGAATTATGGAAATTTCATAAAAAAATTGTTTAGATAGCAGAGGCATGATGGCTAGGACAAAATAAAATAAATAAAAAATAATAACACAAAAATGAAATAGCAGCAATCTAAAAACATAAAAATATTATTAATATTTGTGTAATTTTTTAATAGTAAGCTATTAGCTTAGCATCTGATATTGAATCAAATATAATTTACTACTGTCTTAGAATGTTAAACGAGGGTCTTTTATGTTTTCATGTGCAGTACATATTTGCTCCGCATTTTTTTTTTAGTTGCCGACAGTTGCAGATGCGCAAACATCCACGTGATGGTAAGCAGTAATGGTCGCTCATGGATGACTCAGAGTCCCACCAAAAGCGGCAGATAAATACCTTCATGTCAAAAGTAAATGGTTAATCCCAGTTTCTGAAAGGCTGATCAACGAAAAATTAACTAGTCACCTGTTAAATCTTATGTGTTGCTAAATGTATGAATTATCCATGCTTTTAGGTACTTCACATAAGATTTAACGGGTGATTAGTTAATTTTTCGTTGATCAGCCTTTCAAAAACTAGTGGCTAGTTTACTATCAATACAGAATTTTTGTAAAGAAGATCTTTTCCGTATATACATAACTGTACTTTAAATGTTTTGTCTCTTAAAATAACACATATAACTTAGCTAAACAGCTTTTTCATGTAGTTTTTATACTGAGATTTTCTTGTATGCTGAAAATTTGTTGTTACCTATAATTAAGCCAGTAAGACATTACATCATTAAGAGTTGGTCCTGGCCGTTACCATGTTTGATAACAAGCGTAAGATCAAGTTTACATTATTATTTTTGATGATTTGTGTGTATATTTTTATATTATTATTATTTTCAATTTTAATTTCTTTATTTTACTAGTGATTGTCTGTTCTCTCCATTTCCGTGACGCCAGTCTAGGGCCTTTCAGAAAATCAGCGCTATGGTACTATTACCATAGCTCAGTGCTGAGAAAGGTACCTTTTCTGTCCCACTTTTTAGTTGTTTTTGTTTGACTTTTACTTATTATCAACTGTATTATTTTTGTGAGGACAAAATAAAATTAATTTCTTTCTTGGATGCTTCTATAATAAGTTATGGGCGACCTGAACAAATCCTGATGCTAAGTTTACTACTAACCACTCGATAAGTCTTCAGAGATAATTCATAGTCAGATTGTAACTCTGGTGTCGCATTTGCAGAAAAGCTGATGAGGTGTGCTGTATAAAAGTTTTGATGACTAATCTCATAAACTACCTCGTCAGCGAACTGGCTGTAGGTTAATTGGCTGACATTTTGTAATCTTTACCGTTCATAAGTGTTAATTTAATTATTCTATATAAATGAAATAGTATTCCAATACAGATTTACTCACACATGCAGCAAAGTCTCCGGGCGCTACAACCAGGTTATCAAGCACTGTTTGTAGCTTTGTCACCAAGCTGAGTACAGCGGACTGTTCTACAGGAGTCGGGCATAATTCAGCGTGGCGTTTGAGGAGTGCCTGTAGGTGTTAAAAATTTGTTTAAATTTTAAGTATAAATGTTTTTATTTTATTTTCTTATTTCTGATTTTCAAAAAAATGAGTATGAAGACCACCTATGTATATGAAAAGAGCCTGCAGAAGGCCACTAGTAGAAGGCATTTCTTTATGCCAAAAACCACAGAGATGAAACATTTTATTATCATTTCAAGTTAATTATTAGTTTGTAACTGGTTCTAACAACGCCAATAACCCATAAAGTATTTTTTTCTTTTCCTTCCTCACAGTTAGAAACAATTTAGTTGTTTTCTGTACCTAATGCTTAGAAAGCACAATTATTATTAGCCCATAGGTTAACTTCATTTGTACTGTAAAGCGAAAGTTGTTTGTTTGATCACGTAAATCTCTGGAACTACAGATTTGAATAACTCTTTTCGCGTATGATACCCCAGTTCTTGAGGAAGATTAAAGGCTACGTAACATCACGGTACTGGCGACGGGACCAGAGCAGTAAGCAAGGACGCGGGTGAAACCGACCTTTTCTCTTGGAGAAGATATGAGCATTGATTAGCTCCAATTTAGAAACGCAATTGAACATTGGCATGAAAAGAGGTACCTGAGTAAGTGCTGAATCGTCCGGTGCTGGTTTACACCTTGGAAAAGCCGGGTCCGCTAATATAAGATCAAAAGGCGGCCTCAGCATTAAAACACGTGGTCTGTTAAATGGTGGACGACCCATTCCACCTCTGCCAGGCATTCCACGGCCACCACGACCTCCGGCACCACGAACCATTGTTTTCACTAATATTCAATAAGATTTCCGAAATAGGTTAGTTTTGGTTTTGCAATTCACACTCACTGATAATTAAGGATATGTTAAGTTTTATACGCTGTGACAACGTAATATCACGTATTTTAATTTTTTATTACGTGTAAGAGAGTAAATCGCTTATTTACTGGAATTAATGTCAAAATAAAAAACAAAATGGCAGTAGCGCGACGCGATTTCGCTATGGATTTTTCACAGACTACTGAGGAGACTAATTATTACTAGAGAACAAGTTGGATTTTTCTACCATTTGTATTCAGTGGTAGCCATAGAATGTACAACAGCAAATGAAACAAATCTATCAAATAGCGATAAAAAACTACTAAAAATAATTCCAAAGTACCATATTAATTATTAGATCTTATTACTATTTAGATGATTGTTATTATCATGAATACCTTGGTACGTGTGTATTTATCGTGCCCTAAGCGTATTTTCTTATCAGTAACTTAAACTGTATTATTTTGATTTAGTAAGTACTTATCAAGTTTATGTTCGCAAAAAACAATGTCAATAAAACTTAATTTAATATAATTTGACTTGTAACAAATTAAATTAACAATCACTAGCTTTCTGGCTTTCACAATGAAACGTAAAGACTGGTGTAAAACGTAATTTGCATTGGCTCGTCTAATTTGTTATTTAAGAATCTACCAAAAGTAGAAATGTATCAACTCTGGCTACACTTGGTATCAGCACTGGGTTGCTAGCATGAACAAATAAACAAAACAAATAAAGGTTAGTATAAAAAGGTCTCAGAACAAGTAGAGAGAAAGGTACATAGATCATACACTATAAACTGAGATATTCACAAGCCAAAAAAAATAGAAACCACAAAGAAAAACATTGTTAGTTATTTCTTGCACTTTTTTTTATTTCTTACACTTTTAGCTAATATACACGAATGTATCATTTAATGTATTAAATATAATATAATGTAATGTATATAACTTACATATCTCATTATTTGAAGTTTTTTGCAGTGAGACGCGTACGTAAACGCTCCTTGCTTGAGTTTATAAAACCACGAATGATGGCACTAAGTTGATAACTTGCAACGCTCATGGTAGGGTAGTTTACTAAATTATCAGTATTATCAATGTATTATCACAGATTCTAGGGTAACTTCAGACCATGAGTGAGGTAAAGTGAAACCTGGACCAGGAAACACTGATTCAGTAATTCGGTAGACATCGTAGTCGTGAGACGCCTTTTTCTTTGCAGTGAGACGCACGCGTACGATAGCGCTACTGCTTGATTTTATTTTATTTTATATTTGATAGTTTACGTGGTGTTTTTTTGAAATCTGATCAAGGTAAGTGACAATGACAATATTACCTAATACAGATTCTTTGTGGATAATTTGTTTCATTCTACCACAGAGTACATTTGTATCATTCGACGCTTTAATTTTATGAAATGAAATGAAATGAAATGAAATGAAATGAAATGAAATGAAATGAAATGAAATGAAATGAAATGAAATGAAATGAAATATTTATTTGCAAGAAATATGGTTCACAAGGCTGTTACATTTTATGATAGCTCAGCACATTTCGTCGTTAAGACAAGCAAATCATTACCTACTTAACTTTAAAAACCATTCATTAATATTATATTGTCAACATTACCAAATAATTAAATAGGTACACACAATAATAATAATTTATACATACATAGTTTTGCGAATAGTATTTAATTTTATTCTTGTTAATTATATTACAAATGATTGAAAATTTTAATTAGTATTAATTTTATAGTCTTACTTAAGTAACTCTTTAACTGAGTAGAAACATTTCTCAGCAAGCCATGAATAAAGTTTATTTTTAAATGCTTTCAATGTCTCATTTCTTATATTCTCTGGTATTTTGTTATATATTCGTATCGTCATAGGGTAGCAATTATTTAGGTAATAGTTGGTCTTTATATTTGGTAACGTATGAGACGCGTACGTAAACGCTGCTTGCTTGAGTTTATTAAAATTTTGATAGTTTACGTGGTATTATTCGAAATCTGATCAAGTTAAATACCTAACAATATTAACAACTAAAGATTTTTGTAGATAATTTGTTTCATTCTATGTTTTAATTACACAGTATTTTAAAGTTTATCGTAATAATTCTCGAAAAATATAAAGCGGAAATTAGTCAAAATTATGTGATAAAAAGACTTTACGCCTCATGAGTGACAACCTCGCAATTTTATTTAGTGTCATATTTCGTGGTTATAAATTTTTATCATTAGTTTACAGTTCTATAAATATACAAATAATACATTTGAAACTTAAGTTGCATTATTTTTATAATAAAACTACTGTAACATTATGTTAATTACTTCTTTCTCACCTAATTCTAGCATGTTAGCAGAACATATTTTTAAACTATACTAGGTAAGAATAAATGATACAAATTGAAAACCACGAAACATGACACTAAATTATCAGTACCTATTATCACAGATTGTGGGGTAATTTGAGACCATGAGTGGGGTAAAGTGATAACTGGACTAGGCAAGGGAACACTGAGTCACTGATTTGATTTGATTTAGTGATTCGGTAGACGTCGTAGCTCGTAGACGCGAGACGCCATTTTCTTTGCAGTGAGACGCGCGCGTACGTAAACGCTTCTTGCTTGAGTCTATTTTATATTGATTTTTATAGTTTACGTGGTGTTTTTCGAAATATGATCAAGGTAAGTGACAATATAACAACTAAAGTATCTTTGTACATAATTTGTTTCATTCTACGCTTTAATTTTACAAAGTTTTAAAGGCTAACGTATTATCCCGCGAAAATTTCAAAGTGAGGAATGAAGTAAAACTATGTGATTTAGGAGTGAGTGCCTCATGAATGGCAATTTAGTGTCTTAATTCGTGGATTTTAATTTTATTATTTATTCTAAGCTATATTTTCAAAATATGTTCTGATAACATGCTAAAATTAGGTAAAGCTGTATAAAAAGGAAGTAACCATTGCGTTTAAAGTTCTTTTTATATGCAAATAATACATTTGAAACTTAAGTTGCATTATTTTCATAGTAAGATAAATGTAAGAATTATGTTTACTTACTTTTTTTACAGATTTCTCCTAATTCTAGCATGTTAGCGCAACATAATCTTAAAATATATCTAAGATTATGATAAAAATTTGAAACCACGAAATATGACACTAAATTGAACCGTCGCCACTCATGAGGCGTAAACGTTCATGGTATTTTACTAAAATAACACATATTCTAGGGTAATTTGAGACCATTATTGGGTGAAGTGAAAACTATAATATCATTGACCAGGAAACACTGGTTCAGTGTGTATAAAATGTACTCTGTGATTCAGTGATTCGGTAGAAGCATAGATTATACACTTTACACTTTATACTGAGGGTAGACGTCGTAGCTCGTAGACGCGAGACGCCATTTTCTTTGCAGTGAGCCGCGCGCGTACGTAAACGCTTCTTGCTTGAGTCTATTTTATATTGATTTTTATAGTTTACGTGGTGTTTTTCGAAATCTGATCATTTGATCAAGGTAAGTGACAATATTAACTACTAAAGTATCTTTGTAGATAATTTGTTTCATTACACCGTTCCACGCTTTAATTTCGCTGCGTTTTAAAGTCTAACGTAATAACCCGCGAAAACTTTAGAGCGGGGTAATTAAGTCAAAATAAGTAATTTAATTAATAACTCCATGTATGAATTTGCAAAACATTAGTGAATGATGTCCATAGGATTCCTCACTTCGATATTTGTTTGAGTTTATCAAAGATTATGTCAGAAAACCAAATTCATACTTTTACAACTTCCGTCAGGTTATTTAGAATAAAATATGTGTGCTATTAAATATTTTTACTCTGAGGTTTATTATAACTGAATAATTTTAAAAATTATCCGGTATTACTTATTTGGTATTATTATCATCATGATAACAAATACTTAGTTATAATACATAATAATTACTAGGTACTTACCTACTTATTTTTTTTAAGCCCTAATTAGGGTACGATACAATAAAATTGTTTTCAGTCAAACGTCATTTTTATACATAAACAATCTTTAGAGTTTTTTTTTTCTATTATTTTACTTTAAAACTTGCAACTTATTAAAATACTAACAAGTTGCACTTTTCGTTGTTTACGTATAAAATGTTTTTTTATTTAACGCTACAAGTAAAATAACTTAGCTTTTACGAGCGTTTACACGTGAGCGGCAACGTTGCAATTTAGTTGTAGTGTCATATTTTCGAAGTTATGAATTTTTAAAATCTTTTTGGAGCTATAATAATAAAAAGTTTTCAGAACACTTTTGAGATTAATTACGTGAACGCTGTATAAAAAGTAAGTTACCATAGTGCTTTTACTATTTAAATTACGCCATGGAAGTTTCTAATGTATAATTTTTGCGTATTATTATAAATTAGATTACCGTGGCGCGGTTCCCCGTCTTTGCTTACTGATCTGCTCCCGTCGCCAGTAGCGTGATGTTACATATCCTATAACCTTCCTCGAGGAGTTCTCAGACCAATTAAAGTTTTTTATTGGCTTGAGGCGCTATCATACCTACGCAAAAAGAATTTTTAAAATCCATCTGGTAGTTTCAGAGATTAGCGCGTTAAAACAAACAAACAAACTCTTCCGCTTTATTTAACTATTATAAATAGAACTGTAGGTAAGCATAACCTTAACCTTTTAGCTTTCCGCATAGGTGCTTCGCCGATAAGAATACGAAAGTTTGTTAAAAATGTTTTTTACCACTCAGCGCTTATACGGCTGATCATTTCGATGAAAATTGATAGAAAGAAACATCTTATCGCTGGTGAAATCGCGCTGCGGGAGGCTAGTTATTAATATATAATTTTATTAATATATAATTTTAATTACAATCCGTGCGCCATTCAGTTGGGACTTGCGTGGAATGTGATTCCCTGCCCATTTCTTTTTCACCCTTAAGTTGGTGTAACTTGCAACATGATATATATTAAATAAAGAAAAACTCATGTCGTATGACTCCAGTATTTAAAGCATTAGTTCAATTAAAAACTAAGAAATATAAATAATGTGCTTGGAATACCGAAAGGTGTTGTTATCACCCCCATACATACGTTAGATTCATTTAAAATTAAAAAATCTTCATGTCAGACGAGAGTACAGAGTGCTAAACTTTTAGCTATTGTTTTTGTTTCGGAATAGAGTTGTTGTTTCGCTCTTCCATATTATAATATATTTTCAAATTCGTATTCTGTTAAAACCATTTCCTTCTTACTTCCAGAAATATCGCCAGTGAATTAAAAATAAAGAGGGTCCTTGACAAGAAATTTAAGGCCCGAACTGTAGAACAGAAGGAACGGCTGAGAAAGCGGCGCGACAAAAAAGAAGTTGCGCAGTTCTTAATGCCTGACGCTTCTCCAGCCAAGAAGTCACGGTAAGGGAATAGGGAAGATGCAAATATAATATTTATGAAAATGTTAAGATTAAAATGTTAAAAAAATATAAAAATGTGGCCACTGTAAAGTTTTATTTTTTAAAAATTACTTGAAACAAAATGTTTTTCTAAACACCAATCAGCGTTTAGTGACGTCACTCCATAGGTCCGTTTTCGCGCGAAAATTTAAACTGTCAACTTAAAACCGCATTTTTTATATATTTGTGGTCTATTCTACATGGAATTCTATAAAATGAAAATAAAAATATTGCATGCCTCTTATTTCGAGAACGTTGTTTTTTTTTTGTTTTGCAATTGTTTCATTATTTTAATATACTCTAGAAAAGTGTCTCTGGTGCGAGTGCTCTGTCCCCTACTCCTCGGAACTCCAGAAGTACCGCCTCCGCGTATTCGCCAATATTGAGAGCTGGAGAATAGAGGTGTGTAAACTCCTTCTTGTACTAGATTCAGCCTGACATACATACATACATATATACATAACTTCGCGCCTGTTTTTCGTAAGTAGAGACTATAGAACGCCATTTTCTGCGATCCAAACATACCTCCTTTGCCTCTTTAACATTTTTTAATATTTTCAAACACACGTCGGTTACGGGTGCTTGTAATTGTGCCCTTTGTCAACACATCACCTATTTGGTCCGCGCATATCCGTCTAGGGCGACCCCAACCAATTTTGCCAGTCATTTCCGCTCCATAAATCTCTTTCGTTATCCCATCCCACTTCCAATCCATCCTTTCCACATGGCCAAACCACCTTAACGCAGTGGCGTGCACTCCATAAAGGCAGAAAGGCACTGCCTACCCTAATATTTGATTAAAATGTCAATTTTAGCAACAAAATTAAGTAATGCCTACCCTATTAAAATCTATAATGCCTACCCTGTCCAAAATCTATGTGCACGCCACTGCCTTAACATACTCCTTTCTTCAATCACACATCATCTTCTCTTATCATGCTATTCCTTACTTTATCTGACACATTATGCTTCTCAGTACTCTCATCTCTACTCCATTTATTCTGCTTTCATGCTTTAGCCTAACATTTTAATATTTTTAGCATCTGTACCGGACGCAAGCGGCGGGCCTTCCAAAGTAAATCATAGCAAGATGATTTATTCTGGAATGGATACACCTTCCCTAATTTAAGTTTAATTGTATTTTAACAGCTTGAACGCCATGAGGGTGACCATCACAGAATAGATTTTTTTATTGTCTGCAAACTTAACGTTCAAAGTGATAATATTATTATGTTATTTCACAGGAAACGTGAACATATTTCACCCTCTTCTACGGGCATAATAATAGCCGACGCCGTAGACCACGGCGTAACCAGCTCATATCGAGTTAATCAGATTTTCACCAAGCACATCCTCATCTTCAGAGCAGCCCGCACTCCAACTCCAGGATTTCTCTCCTGTGCCGTCTACATCTACTTTACCAGGTAAGTTATTTTGATTTTCCGTTTCTTGTCTGTGTAAGGCCAAGTTCTGCAGTAAACGTCGGCTTCGTTGGGCTGATATGATAATAAACATAATTTGGTTTTAGATTCTTCTGTATACGATGACGACATGGAACGATATATTCTGGAGTGCGAGCGTGCAATGAGCCTAAATCCTGGCAGTGATAAAGAGAAGAAGGAGTATGACAATCCTTTGAATATTAGAGGCACTAATATCACAGATGTTAGTGAAACAGAGCTTCGAAGTAATGTCCTCGAGGCTCTGGCCCCAATTTACAGGCAGGATGACAAATCTCTGCGGGAGATAGCGGAAACGGATATGTTGGATTTTGATTGGTTTCATAACCCAGAGGCTTTTGAGGGAGAGCGGGAGGTATTAACGGGTCAGGCCGGGACTACATTTCCAGCAGAAAGAATGTGACCATTTCAAATTTTTTTTAAAAATTGGGACTCTGACATATTTCAGGTCCTACAGGATACGGTGCAATGCTCTGCAGCAATGAAAAACTTTCTAAGAATTCTAGGCTTAGAAGGTGGACACCAATAACTGTAGAGGAGTTACTGACGTTCTTTGGTGTCCTCATGCTGCAGAGCATTGTGCCGTTACCTGTAGAGAAAGAGTATGAAGAGGTGACCGTGTCTGCCTTATTTAAAACTAGGAGACTTTGCTGACATTATGTCCTTCAACAGGTTTGTTGTTATTTAAAAATGCCTAAATTTTGTTAATGCCTTGCTGCCACAGGTATACCTACTAGACTTACCAAAATCAATTCATTTATTGACCATCTTAATAAAAAAATTTGCTCTTTGTACCTACCTGAGCAAGAAATAGCTATCGATGAGTTGCTTCTACTATGGAAGGGTAAACTTTCATTTGCACAGTTGATAGCAACTTAAGCTCAGGTAGCTATAAAGAGCTATGAGCTGTGTGAGTCCAGGACTGGATATCTCTGGCACATGATTATTTACTCTGGTAAAGATGGGCATAATGTCGAGCAGAACTTTCGTCATGAGGCGGAACTGGAGGGTGCTACATGCAAAATTGTCCATCATTTGGTACCGCCATTGTTAAACAAAGGTCATACTTTAGTGATGGACAATTTTTATAATAGCCCTTTTTTGTGTAGCACCCTAAAACACAAAAAATACCGATGTGTTAGGTACTCTTTGGTTAAACAGAGAGTTTGTTCCCGAGAGTTTTCGCCATAAAAATAAGTCCAACATGTGTGCAGGTGAAGTTGTCTTCAGCCAAACAAAGGACATCACTATTACGGTATCGAATTTTTGTTTCGACATGTGTGCATGTAACTAATTTTAAGGTATACCCATGTAATTTTAATAACTGTTCATAAGTTATGAGGTTTATTGTCAGATAATCTAAAATGTTAAGGAACTGATTGTTGCAAAGAGCCCTTTATTCCTATAAGTCAGTGTTTCCCAAACATTGTTCTGTCAGGGCCCGGTAATTTTCCCACTGCCCCTTCGTGACCCACTTAATACTTTTAAACCCAAGTTGGTTCCATTAGGTAAAGTTATAGGTACACATTTATTCATAGTAAAAATGTTTTATTAATACTACTTTAGTATCGCCTATTTAGTCACAAAATTTTAGTGTGATACGAGTAATACGAGTGAGTAGACGTAACTTGGTTTTACTCAATTTTATTATAAACTGTTATCCTTACAAAGGCTCGAACAAAAAATTTCTTGTCCAGCGACTCTGGACTATTCATACTACACAAAATTGATAATGACACATTTAAGAAATGGCAAAAAGTTCTTATCTTAATGTTTTAAGAGAAACGATGAAAATGTCTAAATTATCTAAAGATAAAGTTACAATACTAATGAATACAACTTAAGAGAAATATTTGAGTTGTAAAAATGGCGCCATGTCGCCAATACAATAAAATACAATACAATTGTTATTTAAACAATGGAAGTCCCTTTGCCTCTTCCTAATTCCGTCACAGGATAGGAATGTGGGGTTGTGACGGTGCGCAATTTTTGTGATGGGTTTGGACTGCCGGCTTTTTATTCATCGTCGGTTACGCAGGAAGATTCTCCAAGCCGTGGTGGAAATGCTTCCAGAGAAACGACTTGTTGTGGACGTCACGGGATCTGTCGGAGCAGTTATTGAATATCTGTATACATTCACTATCGTAGTTAATAGCTGCTATGATGTCGTTTCCATGGGCAGCAACAGCACATTTTGTAAATTAAATATGCTAACATCAGTAATCCCATAGCCTAGTGTAGAGAATTTGTTTTGATGCTTTTCGAGAAAAGGTTTTTTTTCTTTGAGTTTTTCAGAATATTGGTCCAATTTATATTTGAGGGTTTTGAGTGTCCAGGCGAATATGATTTAGTTTTAGTGGTATGATATCTAGGACGTTGGTTAGACTTGAGACAATAATCTTCTGTTTCGACTGTAACGATTGATGGCTGATGTTGGTAGTTGTTTTTCCTGATGCCGCCCAGAGTTAGGAAACTAGTGTAAGCTTTAAAGCCTCTAATTTTATGATACCGGATCTTTCTAGATCGTGATGTGTCGTCGTAGTATCGCCGCATTGTAGAACGCAGTGAGTTTTATTTTGCAGGATGAAGATCCATTGATTGTTTTTGATCGGTTGAAAGGTGTTTATCTGTTCTGAGAAGGAAGTTATTTCAGGAACTTCTTCTTCTTTGCTGCTTTCTAGTAGTACAGCCCTCTCGCAAGTAGGTCTAGTGTTGTAATTGTAAATTGGTAACTCTTTGCATACTCTCTTGTTAAGTCTGAAGATTTTACAGTTTTCCACGGAGTTTGTGATGACATATTGTTGTCGAGTGGTGGTTGTAGTAGCCAAGTATGTGTGCTCGGGGAGATGGTGGAATATAGGTAGGAGTTGTGTTGTCAAATGTAAAGATCAATGTGGTATAGAATAAATCGTTCATTCTTAATTAATGGAAAGTCTAAAATATGTATAGTAATAAAATAAATCAATTGATTGCATGAATTCATCAAGCGGATGTGCCGGTGCATTATCAAGAAGCAATATCGCTTTCAGTGGTAGATTCTTCTTAGAAAAGATTTTTTTTACTTCAGGGATAAAGTGGCCTGTAGACTGGCCTGTTGGTCTAGTGGTTAGTGACCCTGACTGCTAAGCCGGAGGTCGTGGGTTCGATTCCCACCCAGGACAAACCTTTGTGTGATGAGCACGATTGTTTGTTCTGTGTCTGGGTGTAATTTATCTATAATATGTATGTATTTACAAAAAAAAAATGTATATAAGTAATATATCAGTTGTTTAGTACCCATAACACAAGCAAATATAATTGCTTAATTTGGGGCTAGATAGCGCTGTGTGAATGTGGTAGAATATTATTATTATTATTATAAAGTACCCTTTAAACCTCTAGAAATATAGGTCTCGTACTGGTAGCTTTTGTACAGATGCGAAGGCACGTGGCTTTTGTGCTTTGCCAATGACCAACAAAGACAGTGTGTGCGTCCCAGCAGCATTCGCACAGGGCATGAATGTTATTCTTTCTTTGGAAACTTTAGAAGCTGGGGCTTTAACTTTTAAGTCAAATGTAAAGATGTTTTGTCTGGTATTGTTTTCCAATACCGTCACCTTTATGGTAAACTTACGAAACTGCAAAAACCAAATTTTACAGGGGAGCGTTTTGATACTTTAGATTGACGATATTTATTTTTAGGAAAGGGATGTAATAAATTCTGCGATAAATTTCAGTTTCAAAATCCGCCTGTTTTTATTTACCATGAATGGATTGTACATATATAACACGCATCACAAATAAATGCATATTCGTTACTTTACACCTTCATACACGAGAGTTCAAAGGTATTATATTACGCTTTAGCAAACTTACGAAAGTGGTAGTTTCGTAATTTCATAAGAAAACTATTGAATAAATATTTTGGTAAACTTACGAAAGTGCCAATTTCGTAAGTTTGCTAAAGCGTAATATAATACATTTGAACTCTAATGTATGAAGGTGTAAAGTAATGAAAATGCATTTATTTGTTATTCTTGTAGTATTAGAATAATATATTCACGACATTATAATTCTCTCGCTCATCAAATAAACACCCAACCACCACCTCACTTTTGTATTAAGGCACATACCTGTTTTCATAATAATAACTGTATCTGCCCCAAATTGCTACAAAATGATACAGTAAAATATCTCGGTCTTATCATAGACAAAAATTTAAGCTGGTCTGCACACATAAATTCATTAACGGCACGAATGAGAAAGCTTATTCCAATATTTAGGAAACTAAGACGTTCAGCTGACCTAGATACCCTGCTATGTGTTTATTACGCACTAGCCCAGAGTATACTACAGTACTGTATTATAACATGGGGTGGGGCCGGAACATCAATTTTACTTCCGCTCGAGCGAGCTCAAAGAGGTATACTGAAGGTTATTCTTGGCAAGCCAAGAAGATATAGTACTGATCTCCTCTATCGCGAGTGCCCAGTGCTCTCGGTAAGACAACTCTTCATCAGATGCCTAATTATCCGTAGACACAAATCCACTACTTTCAAACCAATCTCAAAACGAAACAAAAGCAAAATTCACTCTATACCTCGCCATAAAACAGCACTTGCTCGGCGACAATATTATGTCCTTGGTAACGTCCTATACAATGCCGCGAACTCTCAAAACAATATTTATCCATTACCAATAGGCAATCTTAAAACAGTTCTTATGCACTGGCTTAAAAATTTAAATTACACTGCAACGGAAGATTTAGTAAACAACAAATGAATATACTACTACCTCACACAGTTAACACCCACAGACATACACACGCAGACACACACACACACACACACACACACACACACACACACACACACACACACACACACACACACACACACACACACACACACACACACACACACACACACACACACACACACACACACACACACACACACACACACACACACACACACACACGCACGCACGCACGCACGCACGCACGCACGCACGCAGGCACACACGCACACACAATTCAATCGTTAAAATTATGTAATTCCTTTCATAATAAGTATGACTAGCTTAATTTAAGTTAAGTTTTCATATAATTGTTCCAAATTTAATTTTGCACCTAACTTATTAATTCACTTTATTTTATTATCATTTAAAAATGTATTTAAAATTTAATTGATTTCCTAATTTATTGTTTCAATTTCTTTTGTAACTCTAATTAAATTCATAAGATGAAACCAATAATTTTCCAGAGTGGAAGACGCTGACGACTGTAACACAATTTATATTAGCGCAGTCGTCAACGACAACCTCTTATATCATGCAACGCAACAACTGTTTGGTTAAATTAAATTAAATTATTATTTAATAAGTGAAATAAGAGAAAATTGTAAAATTGATAAATGAATAAATAAATATTATTATTATTATTATTATTATTCCTTTAAAAGACGTGATTTATCTCATAAGATAAATAATAGTAATAACCCGTTTCAGAAAAAAAACAAGTGAATTCATATAATTACGTTTGGAGTATTATTAGAGTAATAATAAAATACGTACCTATACAAATAATCGTAATTATTTATTTAAGACAAAAACAATATAGTCGCGACTTTCACAAAACAATCAAAGTAAGAGGAAATCGTAGAAAAAAGTATTTAAAGATTGTGTAAGATGCTGAAGATAAAGAGGAACTGTAGGTACTCCTACAGTTTCTCATCTTCTTCAGCATCTGGTTCAGGCAAGCGATCTTCAATAGCTTCCGAATCTGGGAGGTTTTTATAAAAGGAATGGTAATATTTTGGGATTTGGTTATCGGTACAGAGTTTTAAGAGATCTCTTTTTTTTTGTTTGGAAATGGGTATTCTTTCTGTGTAAATATTTTTTGGTACTATGCACGTACTTTTTCCTCTTTTTGGTTTTATATTAAATTCTTTAAAGGTCTCGTCATTGTAGTCATTAGTAGTTTTAATAAATATTGATTTAGGGTTGTCTTTACGGTATTGAATCCACACAGCATCTTGGAAATTTATCTTCACTTTGGGTCTTGTCTCCTCTAGTGCTCCATTGTCTTCTTGTTCATTATTTCTTTTAACTTTATTTGAGCATTTCTTCTTCGAACTTTGTTTTCTCGCTTCCACGAACTGACACTGATTGGGGTTAAAATCTAAAAAATCGTCATGAACTAAGACATTCACATTAAATGGCCGAGGATTAGTTCTGGCTAGTCTCATCACCTGTATCCACCCATCCGGAGTGTAAATTGCTGTATTTTTACATTTCTGTTCTATTTTCGAGTGAATAGAATCACACTCCATATGACTATGTCCAGACTCGTAGAAAACATGATCAATTATGTTTACTGTGGAATGATTCGTTACCAAGTGGAGCAACATACAGCAAAAACTATAATTTTTTTGTTGGCCGCCACAATTATCTGACATCATTCTCACATGTGTTACGCCTTGTTTATGACTACAAATATATTTGAAAACACAAGTTGCAATTTCAGTACTTCCCCGTTTACCCTCCGTTTCGTCCCAAGTAAAACAGTCTACGTCTTGATCGCCAAATTTATAAAATGTTAAATTGTATACAGCTAATTTCCGAACATAAAAGAATGGTCCAGACGCACCCTTAGGAGTTTGGAGGACTGCTTCTAGGTCAAAATTAAATGCCAAAGTCTTCGGATCGTTCTTTGCTGCTGTTTTGTCTGCGTCTCGACGCAGATAAGCATCGTCGCGCCGCTTAAGATGTTTTGAATGATTTTCCTCTTCAGGGCTGCTCAGGTCATGTGTTTTTAATTCCTTGTAAGCAACGCACTTTTTGCAGAGATCCTTTTTTGGCACATGGAATTTTAATTTGTAGGACCTGAAGACTTTCCGGTAAGTCTCTATTCCTGCTGGGATCTCGCCTTCATCTTCACATTTTTTTTTGTATAATGAATACATGATGGTCACATTCAGTCCAGAATCTAGATACCTGAACTCTGAATTTTTTCTGCTATAGTGCGACTCCATGGCAGGAAATGAAAAAATATGGTTTTTAATTCGATCAAGTCTCTCACTAGAAAGTTTGTTAGATGGAGGTTTTTTGCCTCTTTTGTCAGCTAAAAGAACCCCTTCTTCAGAAATCTTTTTTAAAGCTCCCCGTACTATTCCTTCCTTGATGTTTAAAGTGTCTAAAAAGAAATCGCTGCATACAGTAACTTTTTTATTGTTTACTGTAAAACAATATTGATGCGTACTTACTTTGCGCGATGGTCCATTTACAGTAGATCGTTTCTTATTTTCTTTTGTAACGTGTTGGATAATAAATTGACGCTGTGCTTGTAATGATTCCATAGCTCGAAATGAGTCATAAATTATTTTTCTCGCATCTTCAGGTACATTAGCGTTGCATTTATGTTTGTCTTTTGTCAGACACTTGGGTTGCTTCAACGTCGCAGCCGCAACATATTTTCCTTTGATTGTTTTATAGGCTTTACCTCTCAAACGTTTGCTCCTTTCGATACGTCTTTTCCAGGTATTAGGATTTGAAACATGCTTTTTCTTCGGGGAGCTAGACTTAATTATTGAAAATATGGCACCGGACATAGAAGCACGTCTTTTTAATATTTTTGCAGGTGGTTGCATCTGCTGCAAGTCGTTTTCCGAGCATCGCCTCTCTGGTAGTTTGGAGGTAACTTGAAATTGTCGCTTACTGCCGCTGTTAAGTCTGCTAGTTTCCGAAAAACGTCGTATATTTTCGTCAGCCGTAGACAAAATAAGTTCTGTTGATTTTTCATGATTTTCGTTATCATTCAAAGATGAACAAGAGGTGGTCGATTCATCTATATATATTCTGTTATTATTCGAGACGTAATTCGGATCCCTAACACTGTCATCACTATCGCAATAATCAACTACATCTACATGATTTGAAACATCATTATCTTCGTTGCTTGCTTCATGCTCAGTTAAAATATTAAATAATTGTTGTGTTTCTGGTGACATTTCTGGAACAGGTGATGATAATGGTGAAACGCTGTTCATCATTGCTGCCAATTGAGATGGTGAGCATAGTGTACGTATGTCTTCTTGTATTTCTTGCCGTAAAATGACAGGATCAACAATAACTAGAACAATGCAAATTTATTTACTTTACTTACCAATTCATAGCTTGAACTATTTCACATTACTTGGTAACATTTATAAAAACACAATGTATAAGCTGGATAAGCCGTGAAGAAGTATTAAACATACAATCACACACTCAGCAACTGGATGCATATGCTTATATATGTCGTGATAACACTATTTTTCGTGATATCCACATCACGAAATATAGGGTTTTAGTATTTAATTGAATTATCTTACCTGGTAAATTTTTATCGTTACTATTTTTATTCATATTTAGTGGGGTAATTGGAGAATATGGTGGTGGAGAAACTGAAAGCAGCGTGCTTGAATTTGGCGTTACTGGATTGGAGTCAGCTGAAAAAAAAACAATGTATACAAACTGACACGCGATTGGCGCCATTAATTACAACCTTTCAATTTAGGCGGTTCTTGTCGGCCGGCGGCCGCGCGGCTTCTGGCGGTCAAGAGCCGCGTAAATTGAAAGCGCCGTAACCCTTTTTCAATCAAGTAGGTAGGTATGAGTAAGTCGTATATTCATTGCAATTAATACAAGGTGTAAGAGACATCGTAACGTAAACTTTTACCATGGATTCAGTAGGTACAGGTACATACAAAATCATGTACTGAATCCATGGTAAAAGTTTATGTTACAAATGAATAATCTTACCGTTTAATGTCAAATAGAATAATCTTACCTGGTAAATTTTTATCATTACTATTTTTATTCATATTTAGTGGGGTAATTGGAGAATATGGTGGTGGAGAAACTGAAAGTAGCGTGTTTGAATTTGGCGTTAATGGATTGGAGTCAGCTGAAAAAAAAAACAATGTAAACATACTAAATCGCGATTTATGCCATTAGCTGCAACAGTTTGTTAATTTTCCATTCCACAGTAGGTATAACCCTTATTAAATCAAGAAGGTATGAGTAAGTCGTTTATTAATTGCAATTAATATAATTACTGTTATTAATACCTATTTGTGACAGTCCCGCTATAAACAAAAATCATGCTCGTTAACAAAGCAAAACATACACAAAACATTTCCAACACCTACATGCAGAATATTATACGATTCATATTGCAATAAGTACCTAACCCGAACCAATCTCTGTCACGAAGCGCGTTTTATTCCCTCGCGGAGCATTTGCAATGTTGACTCGTCGACTGTTAGCATAGACACTGTATTAGAATGAAACTATCAAATTAAGACACAAATAGTTAAAACGCCCTAAGATTTCCATGAAATATTATAAGAAATTCCAACGTACTTCTTGAGTCAACATGAGCCAATTGTCCTTGATGGATAATTTTTTTTCTGATATCCATTAATTTCTGTTTTTTATCCAATAACTGTTCTAATGACAAAATCTGTAAAATTAAATAACAATTATTCGTTAAAATCGTCTTCCGATAAAATTAATAGTTATGTTATTACAAATATAATAATATTTAACAATTGAATCATTTAATACTCACGTTTTCATTAGCTTCCATTTTTTATTCTGTTATTATTGATACACAATCACCTCTTCACAAATTTTAAATTAGAACACAGAACACTTGTTACGAACGAAATAAGGATAATAGCAAACAAAAGACGACGACACTACGTCTTCCCTGACGTTTGTTACAATTATTGTATTGTATTGACCGTTGCCCGATACTTTTGAATTCAATGACGATAATAAAATACTCTGTCTCGCTTTCACCAATACAACGTTCGGCAGTTGCGTTCCCGATTATGCATAACTTCGAACTAATATCGTTACTTTTTTTTTATGTTTGCTATGTTGTGATATTAATATTTCCTTGTATTTAGTATTACTTAAAACCTTGATTAATATGAAGCTACTAAAAATAATTTATTTCTTTCTTAATCAAATTACCAATGTAAATTTACGAAAATGCCCAATTCGTAAGTTTGCTATGGGGCATTATAGACTCTTTTAAAAAAAACTCCCAATGCGGACTTACGAAAATGCCCGATTCAGAAGTTTACTATGGGATATTTGAACCTCTTTGTCAAACAAGGTACCAATGTAAATTAACGAAACTGCTCGATTCGTAAGTTTGCTATGGGTTACTTGAGTCTCTTAAAGAATATATTCTACCAATGTGAACTTACGAATCTTACATATTCGTATGTTTGCTGTGAGTCGCTAGATCGATTTATTAAAGTGTGCTATGATCTCAACTCACGAATATGACAGATTCGTAGGTTGACCGTGGTGCATTTTTTTCGGACTTCACGTTTTCAACTACGCCAAAACAACTGATATCAGTTTCGTAAGTTTAGTATGGGTGTATCAACAAAAAAGTTAGATTCGCACTATGACATTTCTGTAACCGTTAGAGATAGAATTTTGAAAATTTTACACCATGTGTAGGACAACATAAGGTGTAGTTTTTAATGGAAATGTCAAATTTACAAAAACTGCAGATTCGCAAGTTTGCCGTAGAGGTGACGACAAACAAGACTCATCCGCAATAAAGATTTGCTCTTCGGATAAATCTTTCTCCTTTATAATATTCATGAATTTATCCTGGAATGGTTTTACTGCGTCTCCTTTGTTAGAAAACTTCTCGCAGGTTATGTTGAGTTGACGTATTCCGTGTCTTCTTTTTTAATTTTTCCAACCAACCTTTACTGGCAAACTACTCCATCAAAATATCGCCTGACTAGTGTTTTCGTAGTTGTTCATAAACCACGTAAACAATGCATCTTCGATTTGTAGATTTTCTGGCGTTTTTAATGTCTTTCGAGCACCTGGCCTTTTTTCAGTTCTTACAACATAAGATCGTATCTGTTCTTCCTTTTCTTAATATCAAAAATTAATGGTAGATTTGCCTACACCATACTTTTACGCAAGAAAACTAAAAGAAATATCTTTCTTGAGTTGATCCAAAATCTCTTATTTCTGAGAAATAGTCAGGGTAACGTGTTTCCTTTTCTTGATGACGAAGCCATGATGTAAAAAGACAAATAACTGTCGAGATGCCAGAGCGACGCAATAGCAACACAAAATGACGGGTCAATTTCTTGTTCTAGTGATACAACAGACTAGTTTTTTAATGAATATTGCTGATAATCTTTCGCTCAGTTCCAGATCGAATATGATTTTGTTGCTTTCATTAAGATAATAATTGACCCTTAATAGATCTTCCTTTATGATATTTTCGTCGTATGAAATTTTTCGAACAGTTTCATTGACTGTTGAAGACATAATTTGTAATTGTTGTTTTAATAGCCTATGTGTGTCTAACTCTTGATTTTCTAGGCGATTAATACATATGTCATAATATTTAGCATGTTTCGCGTCCGGGGTACCAATGAGCCATTTTAAAACAGAGCTGATTCCGTCTAACAATTCTTTTTTAAATCTGGAGGTTTGGATAATTACTACAGAAGCTAATTTCGACTATTCTGTTCTCGATTCGTTCCAGGTTAATACTAAGAAAAGTGCTAGTAGAAGTGATATCAAGACTTACAGTTTTGTTAGCTACTATGGTTCTATAAACTTGGTTTAGGCGTTTTAGCGAATCTTTCGCGATGATTAGTTTTCTAGATTGCGATACACTACCAATTTCCATGAACCTTGAGATACGTAAACTTCTCCATCATTTTCAAAATAAAGTCCTGATTTTGAGGAAATTAATTCTACTAAGGTCCCGACCATAGTGCTGACTACGGAGAACCTGGAATTAAGTATTTAATCTAGTTAGACTAGCGTTTCGATTGGACACCAATTCCTGAGTTTTTTGATATAATGACTAATAATAAGTAAGATTTATAAACCATAATGTAAAATATTAATTTTATTATAGAACCAACTATGAAATATATATGGATTATTCATTGAAGAGGAAAAATAGAACAGGGTGCTCTGAGCACTTACAGAATGAACAGTCCTGTAATTAAAATGATCTTAACTGAGGTTTTTATTGGCAATAGAATAATATTAGAGAATTATCTACTAATTTGTTTTCCCCTGATTTTCTTATGTCATAATTATCATTAAATCCAACTCTTATAGCTTTTCCATTTTGGGTCCAAATTGTTAGGATTAGGAACTTTTAACATTACTTTATTTCCAACCATTTATTTAACAGGTTTTTTTTTTTCCATCATAGCAGATTTTCTCCTTTTCTTTCATTTTCTTTAAGTTTCTTATAGCAACTTCACGAGATATTTTCAATCTTTTGTTCAAATCTTTAATGTGTCTGCAAGGGTATTCGCATTTCATGTATATTCGGACATTAATTTCATTGAATAGAAGAAAGGACGTGGTTTATAACCAAAAAGAAGTTATGGAGTATGACCTGTAGATTGATTTACGGAAGTATTGTGGCATATGATTGCTAAGGGAATAATATTGTCCCAATTTTTAGATTTTCTGTTATGATACAAGCGTATGTGTTCTCTGAGAGTAGGATGAAATCTTTCTAATGCATCGTTTGTTTGTGGATGATATATGGTATTAAAGAATTGATAAGCACCGAAGAATTTGACTAATTGTTTAATTGCTTGATTCAAAAACTTAGTGCCTTGGTCTGAGTGGACTCTTTTTGGGATACCATAGTGTTGGCAGAAATTAGTTATTATGCTACTGTTACGGCTTCCTTAATCTGGTATGGAATATACTTGTGTGAATCTTGTTAACTCGTCTTGTAAAGTGAGAATGTACTTATTGGAATCACGCGTAATGTCTGTATAAGATGTAATGTTCATAGGGACTCGTTCAAATGGTCCAATGGATTGCAATGTTTTGGCACCTGAAAAGTTTTTCTTTGTATTTTATTACATTGGCATATTAAGCATGCATCTATGAAGTTTTTGATGTCATTTGTCATTCCTTTCCAATTCGTTTTTAGTTTTTCTAGTAGTTTCTATGATTCCGCGGTGACCTGATGGTTTCTAACGCGGTTCTGAGTGATTGTTTTTGATAATCAGACGTATTTCTTCTGGATCGGGTGTGGATATTTTACTGTCACAGATTATAATATGGACATTAAATTTTTTGGCCAGATGAGCAGATATGCGATGATGTTCATTACCTCGCATTTTGCAAGTCCGATCGTATTTTAGGTCGGGTATGTAGAGATTATTACATTTATGATTTTGTAAACAAGATAGGAGACATTTGAAATACCTTTCAGAATTCCAAGAGTCGAAGTGATCGGGTCGAGTAACACAAAGGTACAGTGTTTGATTTTTCGTAGACACAAACTGGTCGACTTGGTATAGTTGTTTTGGTTTATTGATGTAAGTTTCGGTTTGAGGACACAGAGCTAATAGTTATGTAGAAAGGTGATTATGTTCTGATAAATTACTTGAAATCTGGTATTAGGATTTCTTTATGACGTTCATCTAGTAAGAAGTCCTATGTTATTTTAAGAGGAGGAGTCTTTAAGGTTTGATCTTGATTTTTAATATATTCTTCGAGATCAGAAAATCATTGGATAGTGCAATTTGATTTGTGTTTATCACAGGAGGTCTAGAAAGTGCATCTGCGTTAGTATTATTTTTTCCTTGTTTGTATACAATGCGATGTTCTTTTACAGTTTTAATCTTTTCTTTATTAGGTCTTAATACCTTCGCGAGAGATTATGTGTCCTAAATAAACTACTTTTTTTCCTAGGAATCCACATTTATCTGGTTGTATTTTAAGACCGTTTTTGCAGAGTCAATCAAAGACTTCTATAAGTTTCTGTTAATGTTCTTGCAGGCTAGCAGCAAAAAATACGATGTTATCTAGATATACAAAACAGCAGTTATCTTGAAATCCGTATATAACGTTGTCCATTACCCTTTGAAAGGTAGCTGGTAAGTTATTTAAGCCAAAAGACATTCTAAGAAACTCGTAATGTCCCTACGGAGTGTTGAATGAAGTGTTAAGTTAAATTTGATGAAACCCAGAAGCTAAATATAGGGTTGTGAAGTACTTGGGAGTTACCTAATTTATCAAGTATATTGGAAATGTTAGGCAACGGGTAACTGTCACTGATTGTGACTGTATTCAGCTTCCGGTAGTCAATTACCAGTCGCCATTTTTGCTTATCTGAGGCATCTCATTTCTCCACCCATATTGGGCTATTCCACGGAGACGAGCTAGGCCGAGTAATTTTTGATCTAGTAGTTTTTAAACTTGGGTTTTTACCTCTTGTTCATAGACTCTGGGAAACCTATAAGTTTTTGATTGGATTGGGACAGCTGATGTTGTAGGTATGAAGTGTTTGGTGTGATTACTAAATGTTAATGCCATTAAAAAATGTCGGAATATTCAGAAACGATTTTGTTTTCCTCTTCCATAAAGTGATCATTTCTAACTAGGCTAGACATACCTTTTCTAAGTATAACTAAACAGTTAGACTGTATGTCTTATTAGGGTTTAACATGTGCTTATTGCTAACGTTATTTGTTCTAAATTATAAGGTTCGCATATTAGATTCGAAATTAGGTATTTCCACAAGTAATTAAAAATGAATTTTTTGACTTATATTAATAAGTGAGGTATTACAATACCTTCGTAATGGGTTTGCTTAGTTATTAAAGCTGTTTCGGAAGAAATAGAGTCAGTGATACATACATAACGGTTTCAGAGCGACCGAAGAGTTTGTTCTTTAGTTCAGAGCTAGGTTTGGTTTTTCGGATAAGTAGTGCAACCGATATGTTTTATTTCTGATTCGCATAGTTTTGGATTGAACATAAATGTGAGCATCGAATTTATACAAATAGTCATTACCTAAAATACCACCTGCTTTGATATTAAGGTTGGCTATGTGGAATTTAAATTCAGAAAGATCGTCTAATGATATCTTCGCTCTTCCATAGCTACGTATGGAAGCGGAAGAGTTAGAAACTCCCACAATGGAGACTTTGTCGTCTTCGTTAATCAAATGTGATCTTATTTTGTTAATACTGATAATGGTTATCCGCTCCCGTGTCGATCAACAAGGTCATTGTTCGCCATCGATGTGAAAAGTACAGTGGAGCAAGTTATCTGTAGTGCAGATATTGTGAAAGTTTCTAAGGGTTTTGATTTTGTTGAAGCAGAAGATTTTGAATTGGCGGCTTTCGTAGATTTCGGTTTTTTTAGTAGGATTTGATTTAGTAGATTTAGTATAAGATTTAGCATTAGGAATAGTATCTAGGTTTTCTAGCAACCTAGAACGTTAAGGTTGATTCTCACATTAAGTTCTACCATTGTAATTGGAGAGACTCTATTTCTATACCTAGTCTCTGAGCTATTTCTTCGTCGTGTGGTGAGCTGTGAGCGATTTCCGTCAAGTCGCTCACCTCGACGGTCGCCTCGTAGTTTAAATTAATAACTGGGGTGGATGATGCTGGAGGTGCTGGTAACGCGCGATGATGGTAATTATTACTTTTTTGATTGTTATTGTAGGTGCGCTTCCTACAGTCGGTAATGAGATGATCCCAATTCTTGCAATAGTTACAAATTTTGAGTAATCCGTAAAAGTTTGTTTTATTTGGTAATGTTGTAGCAGGTTTTGGTTGTATATATTTTGTGACGTTTGGCGTCGATTTAGAGTTAGTATTTGCCGTATAGAGGCTTTGGCGAGCAATTTTCATCGTTCTTATTTTATCATTTTGCAGAGCGAATTTCCCTGCGGTACTTAAATCAGTAAACTCCTTAGTACTAAGCATAGTCCCGATATCGCTATAGACTCCGTTAATGAATACGCTTAAAGCTGTTTCCTTAGCGGTATCGATTCTACACCGTAGGCTATGGTCAGTTATTTCAGTGTTTAATTTTTCTATTATTTTTCTTCGACACTAGTCGACTCTGTGGTAATAATCCGTTAGACTTTCATTCGGTTTTTGGAATAGCCATTGCAATTCTAGCATTAAAAATGATATTGTTTTCACGTTTGAGAATTTTGATAGCAGGTATGAGTTTAGCGTATTCCAATTTGGAAACTGACGGCTATGTACGTCCGGTGCGCCCGTTACAGTATACAAGGAGTATGGGTTGTTCACTTTCATTAGCCAAACTAAAACCGTATATCCAGACAGTGCGAACCGGTACACCGGTACCTGTCAGGATGTGTAGTATCAAACGAAGGGATTAGTGTTAAGAGGGTTTGTAGTCTAATCATTGTGGGTGAAGATATAGAGCTTTCGTGTTTAATTTCTTGGTTCATTAAGGAAACTATATATGAAATATGTGTATTAGTGATTTTATAATTTAGGGTTTTATTTTGTAAAAGCTATAAAATAATGGTAGATTTTGAACGATTTTGATCGACGCGTTAGTCTCGACGCACAGAGAATCCCGTTTTATCCTACCGACTGCGCCAAATTGATACGAGTAAGACGAGTGAGTAGACGTAACTTGGTTTTACTCAACTTTATTATGAAGTATTGTCCTTCCAAGGGCTCGAACTAGAAATTCGTTGTCCAGTGATTCTGGGCTATTCATACTACACAAAATGGTCGATGACACATTTAAGTAATGGCAAAAATTCTTACCTTAATGTTTCAAAAGAAACAGTACAAATTTCTAAACTATCTAAAGATAAAGTTATACAATACTAATGAATACAACTTAAAAGAAATATTTGATTAATGGAAGTGGCGCTATGTCGCCAAAATACAATACCATTTGTTATTTAAACAATGGATGTCCCTTTGTCACTTCCTGGTGCGTCACACGATAGGAATGTGGGATTGTGATGGTAACATAACAAATGCGAAGTATGGAGCTGCTGCTTATTTTTGACTAAAGATTTCAAGTTTGCGGCAAATAAAAGTTTTATCCTGGTTCCACTTGAAGTCGGTTTTTATATTTTGCGACCCGGTATTTTGTTGATGGCCCGGTACCAGTTCGCGATCCGGCAATGGGAAACACTGCCTTATGTGACAGTAGGCAAGAAAATGAACAACAGTTTTGTTTATTTTTCTTAATAATGCATAGTTATCTGCAATATTTAATTGTGCTACACATTTATGAAATAATTTTGAGCCTCTACGGAGCAGAACTTTTTAAGGTTCTGCAGATCTCTGTATTTTTCAAAACTTATATCTTCTTTATAGCGAGGTCCTGGTAATAATATATTCATCATTCTGGACTCTCGTAACTCTCTTATTTCTCCCTGCTATGGAAGCTTCCTCCCACGGACCCATTATATTTATGTAGCCCGGAATGCAATTTAATTGTTTGTTTCCTTGTTTTTTAATTCCTTTATAGATGTCCATGTCAGTCCATGATTTAAAATAGCTTTTATCAACCTTCACAACATCAAATGGGCATTGAGGACATTTAAAAAAAAAATCCCCCATCTGGAACTTCAACCCTGGCTTTAGACTTTAGAATTAAAAATCCAATATTTTGGTCACATTCCAGATACGAATCTCCACGTAGTGAAAATGTGAGAGTATTATATTTTCATACCACGATGTAAAAAGCGGAACATTGTAAAATTCTTATTTTGTCCACTGCACGAATCAACGAATATTTTTAAATGTTTGGTACCATTCTTCATAAAGTGATTAAGAAAGGAACACACATCACTTCCTCTTATGTTTTCTTTCTCTGGATATATGTAGAATACACTTATTCTTATGATATGTAAGTACATGAATTGAACACTGACACAGACAGTTCTCTTTTATAATAAACATCATTGGTCTGAATAATAGGACATGCAAGGTTTTTTTCATAATCTAGGCGTAGAGCTTCAGAATCATGTGTGGAGTTTGTGCAATAAATCCGAGTTATTCGTTTTCTATTATAAAATGTTTGTGCTTTCAATAAAATAATTTTATTTCAGTACCTATGATAAACACGATCTTCACAGTAGGAAACACCAAACCAAGGTGATCTTGCTTAAATCCCGCCCACTTTTAATTTGATTTACAACAGCCTACACAGTTTGCAATTAAGCAACCACCGTGGTTTATGGGCGTGTTTTCAACTGTGAAGATCGTGCTTAGCAATTTTTTTAAGTGCTGCTACCATTTCTGGAACGTTTCTTGCTGCCAGCTGAGTTTTTTTTGCCTCTGTTTAATTTTAACTGGTCACAGGCACTACTTATTTTGTTCGTGCTACAAGTGTCAGTCCGAGGATATCCAAAAGCTATACCTACCATGTTATCATGTCTAAATATAATTCGATATGTTTCATAGCTTACTCTAACATTATTATCACCTATTCCCGATGGCACGAAATTACGTCTTAGTACGAAACTAAGACGTAAGTATTTTCTGTATTATTAGTGAATAGAAATAAGAACCAGTACCTATTGTTAGCATAATGAAACTAAAACTGTTATTTTATTAATACATTTGTATAAAAAGTTATAAATTTGAGTAATTGATTTGTTGTAGCGGAAGTTTTTAAATGTATGTAAAACAAAAGTAATAATTCTCATACCTATAATTGTATAATACTATTAACTTTATGTGTATTATTGGCCATTGTAAAGTTAGTTCTAATAATTCGGTGCCAGAACGATATCCGGCCATATTGCATTTTAAATAATTCTAGTCAAATGAGTGACACAGATGTCAACCTGATAGGACTGGAACTTTATGATAGTCAGTCGTCGTTCGGTTACCGAGTAGAAAGAACGTGCTAACTCGAAATTGTAACTTATTGTAATAACCTGTTAATTTAAAAGAGTGGCGTGAGTTTTTTGCCAGTTCTTCTCATGGCCCTACTCTAAGCCGGCGAACTGGCTAGTGTGTTCTAAACAAGTCAAATATAAACAATATAGAAGTGAAGTGTGTATTATTCTAACACTAGCTAATGGCTAAACGTTCGCGTAGCGGAAACTTGAATTTCTCCGAAGTTTATGCATGCACTAATTTTATTCATACATACACAATTACACACAAATACACACAAATTTTTGGACACATCTCTTTTCTTCTAAAGTCTATGGATTAAAAAAAGTTCCGCCAGGACAACGTTCGCCCAGCGGAATCAGTTTTTGGTGAATTTCTCCACAATGGCTGCGTGCACAATTTTTTTTTTACCATACACAATTATACGACGTCATACACTAAATATCTGCATATTAAAATCTTTAAATTCAACAACATTCCGCTGCGTGAACGCACACTGATTTTACGTAGCCTATAGTATACGCGTTCTCAAGAACTGGGTTATCATTTTATCAAGCTCAAAAATAATTATTAAAATTCGACTGGCAGTGCCAGAGATTAGCGCGTCAAAACACAAAGAATCTCTTGTATATATATAATTATAGATATTTACTTACCTACCACACAAGTTGTATAATAAATAAAGCATTACGTCATATAATTATAAAAAGTTTCATTGTTTTCCTGTACCAACATACCTAAACGTCTACCTGTATCAAACAAATTATTAATTTGCTTGAATTTAACTAATGAGATAATGACGGATTGTTTAGTAACAAAGTGATGTGTAATGAAAATCCAAGTTCCTACCCTACCTTCCTGCTTACTATCCCCAGCCTTCTCAGCGCGGTGAGAACAACAAGTATAATATATCTAATATCACTATAACTACACACAGCGCCATCTAGACCCAAAGTAAGCATATTTATATAGCTTGTGTTATGGGTTCTAGAATGTGGATCTAAGATAATAAGATATAAACATACCTACTTAAATACTTTTTTTTGTAAATACATACATACTATAGGTACATAGAAACACCCAGTCCAATGCAAATAGCCATGTTCATGCACACAAATATTTGCATTGAGCGGGAAACGAACCCACGACCTCTGCGTCCGTAAACTGACCACCGATCCACAGGCACCTTTTACCTATAGCCGCCTTATTATAACTGAGACCTATGCATGTTATAAAGTAAATAGTTTTTTGACCTTTTATAACCCAGGATAAGTTCGATTAAACTTGTTTATCTCGATAAAACCGAAGCAATACTCGACAAACGGGTCATACGTTCTGAATGGGCAAACAATGAGCGGGCAGAATATATATGACAACTGTATCATCCATCAATAACTGTATGTACAAGTTACTCTTTACGAACTGTCAAAACGATCTATTTGTTCGTACTTCAAAATTTGATGATACTTAATATTGGATAAATCTATACTATTATCTATAGCGCCAGAGTTTGTTTGTTTAAACGCGCTAATCTCTGGAACTGGAACTTTGAAAAAAATTTTTTGCGTATGATAGCCCAGTTCTCGAAGAAGGTAAACGCTATGTATCATCACGCTACTGGCGAAGGAAGCAGAGCAGTAAGTAAAGACGCGGGTGAAAGCGCGCCGCTGAAAGCTAGTAATAAATATTCCATGTACTTTTATACACACAACTTTGACCATTGTCGTAAATCCCCTTCACGCCTAAACTCACTGTGCCAATTAAATAATAATAATAAAAATATCACGTGCGTGTGGATTAAGAGCTCATATTTTTACAAAATCTAGAAAATATTTAAAAAATAAATTATGTAAACTTCATGGTGAAGATAAAACGATTGTGAAAACTATGGTGAGAAAATCGTGGTCAATTAAATAGAACACTCAATCTTCTAACCTTAGAAGATATTATAACTAACCTAACCCCATTCCCAGCCGCCATAGTGGAGGCCACCATACCAGCAGTTTATGACGATGGCTTTTGGTATAGTGGCCGCCACTTCTGGATTTCACTGACTGCTTACCATCAGGCGGGGTGGATTAACTTTGGTAGGCTATAATATAAAAAAAAACCAATTGGTGGACCAATTATCTAATATTTTGGAAGAAAAATCAATTTTTTTAAAGAATTGGTGGGGGCAAACAAGCAGACGAGCCATCTGATGTTAAGTGGACCCTTCGCCTATTATACCACCCACTGTGTCTCACTCACTAAAACTCGATCGCAAGTTCACTAGTGCAAATGCGTTGTCCACCCTGATGCTTAAGATTTAATTTTTGGGCCACTATGGTTTTCATACTTCTATAATCAAATAACACCCTGCAAAGTTTCAGTAAACTGAAAATTATTTAATTTTAAGTACTTGGTATGGTAGAGTTTTGAATAAGGAAGGTAGCATAATATAAATTGCGTTTAAGTATGAATTAGTGAAAAAACATTTATTCGAAAATATTTGCAAGATTATTCACAACTACACAATACACAAATAAATGAGACCACAAATGAATGAGTTCAGATAGTAAAGATTTATTAAAGCAAGCCATAAACTTTTTTAAAGATTTACTTTTCGCGCTTTCTTCATTGCGAAATCGTTGATAACATTTTCATACGACAGACACCGTCATAGGCTTAGAGCATTAAACCAACAGGAGTGGACACGCGCTCTATTTCCCTTGCGCAAAAGTCTGCCACTTTCGGCGGGGGACGGGGTAACGCGAGCAACGCACACTAATTACAATGTTAACTACTAATGCATTTTTAAATCGCGTCGTTATACACGCACACAATAAAATTATTACACACTAGCTTAAACTAAACACACGCAATCACATTCACACACAGGGACATCTATCAGTTTACGCTTCCTTAGCGTAAAACAGTTAGAGCTTGACTCTGTCGATATTTAGTATCGATGTTTAGGATTTCATATAAGTACGCGAAAGATTTAATTATTTTCATGATTATTATGTTTGCTTATTAAAATGAGCATTATCTTATATTATATAAAACAGTTTTAGGTAATAATAAATAGTTTTTTTTTATTTAAGCACTTTGAAATAGATGAAAGTAAAGTAATAAACATGAATTAACTAGAAGTAATTCTGTTAATTCATGTTTATGTCAATATTACAGGAAGAATAAAACAGTGTTTCTAACTAGCACACTTTTTTGTAATTATTATCAAAAAAGCCCGTCATACGGTCGGGCTAAATTTATTTGTTAAACATTGTTCGACAAACAAATCTGGTTATGCGGTCGGGCTCTCCTACTATGTTTACTAATGTTTATTCAATACTTCCGATCCCTGATAGTACGGAACCCTCGGCGCGCGAGTCCTACTGGCATTTAGCCGTTTTTTTTTTGAAGTTATACTTTTTTTGGCGCGATTGGGAAAAATGATGAGAGTGAATTTTTACGATGCGCGCGCACACCGACAGAAAAAAGCAACACCCTGAAGTTAGTTGCGAACCTTTGACACACTGAAGTTAGTTGCGGATCTTTGTGTGTCGTATCAGTACAAATAATCTGTGTGAATAAATAAAAAATATATTTTCGTTTATATCAATTCAAATATTTATGTATGTGTATGCGTTGTATTATTATTTGGTATTTTTGGATTGTTATGCCAAAGAAGTATAACTTCTTACGTGCGTACATGGGTACCCACTCTTTTTTTTTATTATCTACTGCGCACAAGGATGTATGTTCAATAACCACCACCTGTTGAAATTTGTTCTAGTGTGGATTAAAGATTGTAATTAATTATTACGTGTCAATTTTACGTGTATTATTCCTAAGTATGTATGTATATTCAAACCAAATAATACTTTGAATTAATTGTCTGTTGCTATTAAATTTCGTTCCAACTAAGCAGAGCTTGTAATTGGAGGATTTTGTTCTGATTACATAGTAACAAGACACTGACATGAGAATGTATGAGTAGATTTTTATTAGAGAGATATTTTATCTGTTCAGATAACAAAAAAACAACAGAATATATTTCAGAAAGTCTTTATTTAAGTAGGTATAATAAAATACTGAAAAACTGTGCAATTTAAATTAACCTTATAAATCTAGTTTAACTAATCCTAGGTATTAGAGGTTTATTAGAGAGATATTTTATCTGTTCAGATAACAAAAAAACAACAGAATATATTTCAGAAAGTCTTTATTTAAGTAGGTATAATAAAATACTGAAAAACTGTGCAATTTAAATTAACCTTATAAATCTAGTTTAACTAATCCTAGGTAATGCAATAAGAGGAGGTAGCGCACAGCGAGTTTACTTGCTAAAAACTGAGCTCTCCGCCGCTTGGAGGGTAGGGAGGAGGTAGCAGTGCTGGCAGCACAGAAGGCTTTGTCTTTTAAGCTGTTAGTCAGATACTTGTACGCTTAGGAACCCACTTATATGGTTCCTACAATATTGGACCCAAGCGACTCGAGGCGCTGCTTCTTTTGAAAATCTAAAACAAACAAAAAAAAATTAATTTAATACTGGAAAACCAATATCGATATCGTGATTAAACTGTCTCATCTCTAATTATGTTAAAGTGTGACCAGTTTCTTAAAAATAAATACGCTTATTTTTGTAAGAAATGAGCAATTATCTTTCGGAATAAAGTGCACTAATCTTGTATATTTGGATTTATAATCTCATTTTACTTGTTCATTTAATATTATTTTGTGCATTACTTGGTAAAAAAAACATTGGTTTTAATTAAAAATAAATAAATATGGGAACGGTGACACAATAATGTACATCCAAAATGAAACTTATTAGATATGTCAACAAGGCAAGATATAAAAAAGGAAAGGTTAGTTTTTATGTTAATTCAACTTAAAATATTACCCCAGATTGGAGTATTGATGATAAGCCTGGCAAAACTTGTTGATTAGCATTTTATTTGGTTAAATTGCTAATTTAATGCCTTATTTAATAATATTAGAACAAAATAATACTTACAGGTGGAATGTAATATTATCCTTTTGTAGACTTGATGTCGCTGAACGCTTTTTACACCAAAATACACTGCAATTCGGCATTTCTATTGAGACGCTATTACGCATGCACTGATAGGTGACTTATGATGCGGAACGCGCGTCAACTAGTTTTATATAACGGGTATGACCGGTGGGCTGGTACCTTTGGCAGAGGGGTACGCCTGTCAGTGGCCTCTCCGGTTGGTTTAATGCTCTAAGGTCGCGTTCAATCGACAAAATCGCTAAGCCCGTCAACCTTTCTTGGCCAATCGTCGAGCGCAAGTAAGTTTTCATTAATTTTAGCTTACTGAATGATCTTTCGCAGGAAGCTACAGTCACTGGCATTGTTAAAAAAATCTTTATAGCGCCCGCCCGTACCCGCCCGCCGCTTAGTCTCCGACCGACCGTGTAGCCGGCCGGCGGCTTAACTCCGATAAACACTAAACACAAATACGCTCGTGCGCTGCCAAAAAAATGAGCGCGATGTTTTGTCTAATTTAATAGACGTTTTTGATGATACTGGTATGTAGGTACGTATGTGTTGGAATCGAGCACTAGGGGCGCAGCGGGAATTTATCAGGAGCAAACCGAAAAAATAATAGTCCTGCCTGGTCTGGCCATTCTTGCGCCCCCCAGAGTCTACGCCCTGTGCCTGGGCACCGGTGGCACCGCCCTATTTACGGCACTGCCTAAAACAGACGAAATTTTGCGATATTTAACGAAACTTGCCACTCCTATTTTCCCACTTAATAAGAATAGTTCCTAGTTTGGAAATCGTATTATCAAAACTCCTTTAAATCGATAGAAGCTTCATACAAATTTTGTTCCTCTTTATACTCCAGGGAAATGAATTTCGCAAAATCCCGTCTTAGAGAGCACCTTTTTCCAAAATTTGAAACTCCTGGCACTTGTAGTTTCTGAGATTTCGTGATGAGTGAGTGAGTGAGTGACCTTTCGTTTTTATATATGTATAGCTTTTACATTTTTATATTGTTTAAATACTGTTTTGCATACTATTTCTAATCTCATCATCATCACCATTCGTACAAACCCTCTTTCACATATCTAAAGATATCCCCCGTAAAACAATATACAATACACAAAGGCAAATATTCACTACAATAACTTTCCCCTTTCCCTCATTTCCTCTCCCCCTTTTTCCTCTTCCCCTCCCTTTCCCTCCCGTCTCCCTCCCATCTCCCTCAATTTCCCCACACTTCCCCTCACTTTCCCTCACTTTGCACTCACTCACCCCTCACTTACCACTCACTGTCTCCTCACTTTTCCTCACTTTCTCCTCACTTGCCGTTCACTTGCCCCTCACTTGCCCTTCACTGCCTCCTCACATCCCCCTGAGTTCCCTTTTTCTTTTTTTTTTTACACAAGACCCAAAGTATGCTTGTATTATGGGTTCTAGAATACAGATAAACATACTTAAATACATTATATTTTTGTAAATGCATACATATTATACATAGAAACACCCAGACCAATGCAAATAGACATATTCATGCTACAAATATTTGCACTGAGCGGAAATCGAACCCGCGACCTCTGCGTGGCAGTCCATACACAGTACCACCGAAATACAGAGGCAGTCGATTTCCCTTGACTTTGCCTCCCTTTCCCTTGATTTCCCCCTCACTATCCCCGCACTTTCTCCTCACTTCTCCCTTCCTTTCCTCTTCCTCCCCCTCCCTTCCCCCTCCCTCCAAATTTCAAGTAGCCAACTTCTAAAGCAAAGATCTTTCTATACAATATTTCATACCTTATTTCACCCCTATAAATCCACCCCAGTTAAAAATAAATATGAGTGTATTTTTTATTTAAATAAAAGTATTCCAAAACAAAATTTCAAAGCTGTAAGTTAGAAAATGAAGACGTTTCATACAATCGTTTTCATCCCTTTTCATACACTTAAGGGTTAAATTTTTAAAAACCCTTTTTTCTACTCTTACTTCACTTCTAGACATTAAGACAAACACACCCTCCAAATTTCAAGTCGCTACGACCAGCGGTTTAGGCTGTACGTTGTCTGTCATCAGTCAGTCAGTTAGGACAAAACCTTTTATAATATGTATGGATGTATGGATTAGACGTATAGCCATCAGGGATCAAAGCATACAGGCTGCTAGAAAGGCTAACACGTGATAGAGCCACATAAAGCTGACCGTGCGAAAAACAGCTAATACTTAGATCCACACCCACAACTTTTAGTGTCTTACCTTGGGCTTTATTAATTAGTCATCGCAAAACATAGGCTCACTGGAAACTGGACTCGTTTAAAACTAAATGAAAGATTGTTTAGAATGACAGGAATCCGAGGAATAAAAACACTTTCAGCTATTCCGCAACCTGTTAAAATCTCTGCTTCTATAAGATTTCGTAGAAAATTAACGAATGTTCGATGTGATTATTTAAACTGGCATAACTTTTTTATTTATGAACCGATTGACATGAAACAAACGCTAAATGTTAAGTGAAGCTTACCACAATATATTAGAAAACCATATTTAAATCGGATAAGCCGCTTCTGAGATTAGCGTGAACAAACGCACAGACAAACAGACAAACAGACAAAAATTGTAACAATCATTGTTTTGGGTTCTATTTGCGTTGATGTAGGTTCTAATAGTATTTTTCTCATATATCTTCCATGTACAGACAGCGATCGGTTACATTTTTATTATATGTATAGATATGATTATTATTTTTGTGTGGAATAATTGTATTGAATTTGTGAAAACTATTGACAAATATTCAATGGATTTTAACGGTTTATTTGAGTTTTATAAAGGTTTATTTAGAACACTCAATCCTCGTATGGTGCAGACAGAGTGTTTTAAAACTCTCCAACTTCGGTTAAATAAACCCTTACCTATCTTCATCAGTAGGTATGATTTATTTATTTCATGATAGGAAAGTGATGTAGAACTTAACTATTATAATAAATGTAAACAGAATTTGTTTTTTTCGAGGTGTGCTCGCGGCGTTGTTTACCTAAGCAACCAAAAATAAGATGCAACCCCATAACGACGACGCGGCGACGGTATTTCAAGCCTATGTGTTCTTGTTTCATTGTAGCCGTTTTTAGAAATTTAAACTGTTTTTTTACATTAGTGATTTTTCAAAATGTGTTCTATTTTTATACGAGGAGGTATTGAATTCATTCCTGGGATGATTTCTAATAGTCTCGGCCACTACAAAGGACATAGTTATAATATTAACAATAACATAGTCAGCTATGATGATTTAGTGGAAACTAAAGTAAAATAGTAAAGTTGGACCAGATAGTATTCTAGTTAATTAACAACGACTTTCTCACAATACCTATAGATTTCACATTTGTTTTATCTTTTACCATGAAGTTTAATTATTTGTGAACTCCTGTGGTAAATTAAGTTCATCTTACTTTATACTTATAGCAAATATTAATAGTTTATATAATACCTACATAGAATCATTTACCACTGTTCACATGTTGCCTTTACCTTTTGTAGCAATATGCAAATTGAGGCAGCCTGTAAAGCACACATTTTACTTTTTATTTTTTCTTTACAACATAGAAAGCTGTTAGTAATTAATTACCATTAATTAACTTACAAAAATTTTAATAATTTGGCGATTAAGAAGAGTGGTCTGAGTTTCTTGCCAGTTCTTCTCATAGCTCTACTTCGTCAGCGAACTGGCTGTAGGTTAATTTGCTGACATTTTGTAAGCTTTGACGTTCATAAGTGTTAATTTGATGAACCTATATGAATAAACATATTTTCATTTTCATTTTTCATTTTCATTATTTGGAAAAAAAGGAGCACTCAATCCGCACATAAAAATACATGTTATCACTTCGACCGAAGCCGTAGTCCGTATTTACGTACTTACCATGAAAGTCGGTCAGGTCAGGAAAATCGGTCATACGGTTGGTATGATGTCGATAACAGTCGTTAAGTAAACTCGGATGACTCTATATTAATATTATGGGCGACCTGTACAAATTCTGACATTAGGTTGACCGTTAACCACTTGCTAAGAAGAACACCAAACCACAGTCAATATGTCCAGCAGATATTTAGCGGCGAAGTCTTTGCCGAATCTAAACGTACCTTTTTACTATCAAATCAAGTTTTTCGCTTAAAGCAGGATAACTTTAGTCATTATAAATTATTTACCGAAACCAGTCGTAACTCGTAATAAAAATAAAATGAACAATAATCAGTTTATTTAAATTTAATGTTTTATCTCGTAAAATAAAAATAATATTTGTGTTGACTTACGTAATTTCAGTGTATTATAATGTTTAAATGGTTAATTTTCCTGTTATTTTTTTATAAAAACGTTGTAAGTGAGTTATTAAATAAAAATGAAGGTATGTTTTTAATTACTGCATAAAAGAATAAGAATAAAGTTTTTGTATACAACTTCGTATATTCGTGGCAAATAAACATACAGTTCACCTGAAGTAAAGAGAGGACCCAGGGGGGGTGTACTTAGTTCAGGAAACATTACTTGGTAACTTGTTATCTACTTTCCAATCTTTTGTTCTGCGTAAACAATGAGTACCTACCTACTTAGTCGAGCACATTTAACTATTGTTAATAACAACACTAATCTTCAAAGTCAAGGTCAAAGTCAAAGCATTTCAACCTCATACATAATCCAAAATTACCTGCTTCTCGTAACAGATGGAATCGTGGATATAAACCCGATTTAACTTTATGCAAAAAAGGGTATGCTCTGCAATTCTTAAAACACCCAAGTTTCTGCAATATTCAGAGTGCTATAAGACCAAGCCGCTAGGTATAAGATATCAACTAAGCAATAACTAACTAACTAAGCCCCAAGAAAGTAAGTAATATATTACAGGTTCGGATACTACAATGTGAATGAACGTGTGGCGTCATCTATCTGGCCAATAGTGACATAGAAATTAACACGAGCGAATACGACGACTATCTACGAGTTTACAGCATATAAAACATAGATGACGCTACTAACAACTTCAGTCAACTACTATACAAAAACACCAAAAATGTATGGAAGCCTAACTCGCGATATCAACTTTCTCATACCATCTAACTATTTAAACTACCAACTGTTGGGAATGCCAGACACGATCACCTAGCAAATTATATCCAAATAACAGGGACGATCCTCCCTTTAATTTGGAGGTATATGGTGTGAACCACAAACGTTTTTACGGTAGTAGATCCACGCAGATCCACGCTTGTTTCAGCATGAATGGTCCGGGGAAGTACTACCCTCTCAAAGAAGATCGATGTAAGAGTAGTAGTATCCGTACTACTGCGTTTCGTTCGGTGACTGAGAGCGCCGGAGGCCCAATTTCCCCCCTTTCGTCTTTCCTCACCCCCCTCATTTCCTTCCCCTATCCCCATTTCCAGACGCCATAGTGGAGGCCACCATACCAGTAGTTTAAAACGATGACTTTTGGTATGGTGGCCACCACTTCTGGATTCCACTGACTGCTTACCATCAGGCGGGGTGGAGTCAAAACGTATGTAATGTATTTCAGGGGCTAAATGTGAGTGGGAGGGTCGTCAGGGCGTGTGTGCTTACATCTACCGATGTAGAAGTTCTAAAGAAGATATTAGGAAGAGAAATTTTCCTCCTGTAAGTATATTTATTTAATTCTAGTTGCCCGCATCGCGGTTTCACGGATAAGTTACATCTTTGGTTACTGCTCTGGTTCCGTCGCCAGTAGCGCGATGTTATAAAGCCTACAACCTTCCTCAAGAACTAGGCTATCAAATGCAATAACGAACTCATCCTCTTTCTAGTAGTTGTTAGAGACTAGCGCTCTGCTTTGTTTCGCATTGGTACTAAAAGTTGTTGCCTGTTTCCCGCATGGTTTACTATTATGTATTTTTTTTATATATTATAGCCTACCAAAGTGACTCCAACCCGCCTGATGGTAAGCAGTCAGTGGAATCCAGAAGTGGCGGCAACTATACCAAAAGCCATCGTCTTAAACTGCTGGTATGGTGGCCTCCACTATGGCGGCTGGGAATGGGGTTAGGGGAAGGGAATGAGGGAGGTGAGGAAAGAGGAAAGGGGGGAAATTAGGCCTCCGGCGCTCTCACTCACCGAACGAAACGCAGTAGTACGGATACTACTACTCTTAAGTCGATCTTCTATGAAAGGGGAGTACTTCCCCGGACGATCATGCCCATTCATGCTGAAATCAGCGTGGATCTACTACCGTACAATGTATGTTACTGCTTGGCTGCTATAGATGATAAGTTGACGTATTATAAACCTAGTTTATAATACGTCAACTTATCACCTATGATAAGAAATCCACAATTGTAACAGTAAAATTCGCATGCAAATCTATTGGGTAACCCATTGAATGCAATCTATACCTACTTAGTATATAGCAGAATTTGTTTTTTTGTTTGAACTCGCTTATCTCTGGCAATACCAGTCAGATTTAAAAAATATTTTTGCGTTTTATAGTTATGTTCTTCAGGAACGTTAGGCTTTAAAATATCACGCTACAAGCGACTGGATCAGAGCAGTAACAAAAGATGTAATTTAACGCGGGTGGAACCGCGAAAGCGAAAGAACGAAAACGAAGCTAGTGAAACATAGTTACCTACTATTCTATTCTAAACCTACACTGCTATAATGTATGATTGAATGAATAAAATATATAATTTCTAACAGATTTGCGGCTTCAGAGGAAAGGAACCAGTAGTATGTTGCACCGATTGCTCCTTGCTTGAGGATACGAGGTAAATTATTGTTCTCAAAATAACCTTAAAAAAAACGCATATAACGATTAAAAAAAACCATTAGACGGTTCTTGAGATTAGCGATTATATACAGACAGACGCTTGTCAGTGACTTGCTTTTATACTACCTCCAGTTTCAAAAGGGCTGATGAACGAAAAATTTACTAATCACCTGTTAAATCTCAATTTAAGTACCAATTGGGTAATTTGATCTAATTAGTAACTAACTAGATCAAATTAAACTAATTATCTATATTTTTAGCATGTTTTTAGGTACTTCACATGAGATTTAATAGGTGATTAGTTACTTTTAGAAACTGGGGGTTAGTAGGATAAAACTTTTTCTTTTCAGAAAAGCGATTTACGACCCGAGTGTAGGCGAATTAATCTTAAGAGGTCCCAAAGCCGAAGAAAGTGAGTATTAGTAAGTAGTCTGAAAACGAAAGTGACCCAATTACCCCCTCGGTACCTTTGCCGGGAGGGGAGAGCAAAAGCACTGATTTTGAACCCTCAATTCCATTTCAGAATGTTTCCACTACCTTCAAACAGTAGAGTATCCTTGCAAAAAGAATCTGAAGATTGAGTTTAAGACCGGCACCGGCTATGGCCAGTGCATTAATTATATCACAGATTATAAATTCCTTGACAGAGATTTAGCAATTAAACAGAGCCATCGGTTTCCTCATATGGTAAGCATAGGTAAATTATTTATATATCATTTTTTTATGCAAAAGTTGTAACAAAAATGCAGAATTTGTTAATTAAGCATATAACTATATAGAATTAGCTGTTGCCCGCAGATACGCCCGCGTGGATGTCGGTTAAATTGCATTTTCCATACAAAGTTTCATCCCTATTTCAACCCCTCCAAGCCATTGTTTTTCCCCAAGGTCTAGTATTTCCCTATACCAAATTTCATCAAAATCGGGTTAAGCGAAAGCGTAACAGACAGACAGACAGAGTTAAGTTCGCATTTATAATATTAGTAGGTAGGTAGGATTTACCAAATAAATACATAAAAAAAGACTCTTTTTAGAGTCCCAAAAGGAAAAACAACTAACCTAACAGTAACCCATAAACATTTGTTCCAATCTGGGAGTAATTTGTGGGCGTTAATTGTATGTTTATAAAATCTCGCGACAAAGGACTTGTTTCCTAATTCAAGAGTAGTAAAAAACATCACATCTTACAGGCATACTTGGGTTATGGCAAAAATATGGACGACGCGAACTGGCTGTGCAGCGGGACTGTCATCAGCGAGAAATTCATTCTTACTGCTGCTGAATGCGTGAAACCTGATGATTCTGTGTAAGTATCATATACTAGCTTTCCGCAGGTCTTTGGTTACTGCTTTGCTCCCGTCACCAGTAACGTGATCTTACATAACCTACAACTATAACCTTTAAGAACTGGGCTATCATACGCAAAAAAAAATTATTCAAATCTGACTGGTACTTAGTTCCAGAGATTAGCGTGTTCAAACAAACAAATTCTTCCGCTTTAAATAATAGTATAGTTGTACGGCGTGAGTGAACAAATCCTGACACAAGAAAGAAAGTTTTTGTCTAGAGCGAAAACTTTATTTTTAATGTTTTGTAATTAATAAACTACAAAACTACTAAACCGATATTAATAGATTTTTTTTTTAAACTACTTTAAAACAAGGATACATATTAACGAAAAGTAAAGACTAGATTTTTTTTTATCCCGTTATTCTCATCCCAAAGTCACCGATGACATTTTAGTTCTTATAACAAACACTAGAAGCGCTGTTCATGAATTCGAAAAGTCAGTGCAGGAAATTTAAATTTTAGTTTATTTTACTATTCATACCAGCAAGAATGTATTACTATTCCCGTAAAAGTAATGAATACTACGTTTTTTTTCAGAGGACCAGTGAGGTATATAGCCTTAGGTATTCACAAACGATTCGTTCCACCATCCGAGTGGGAGAAGTATAACGTGAAGAGAGCTATCATACACCCTGGGTATAAACCACCATCGAAATACCATGACATCGCTTTATTAGAAACTGATAAGACGTAAGTATATTTTTAGACAACTTCAGCGAGGCGCTTATAGCTCGTTGAGCTCCCTGATCGGTAAACGATAAAATTAAGCTGCAAGACTGCGGTTGGACCATGGATGGGTGACCGCATAGTGGTATTTGTTCAGAGCGTTTACGTGCTTCGGAAGGCACGTTAAAAGTCAGTCCCGGTTGTTACCAAGTTGATAACAGATCGGATGCCTCTATGGGCGACCTGAATAAAACCTGACACTAGGTTGACCATTAACCATTCTATAAGATACAATTTCGATGGGAAGCTTTTCTGATGGAAGGTAACTGTAATATAAGGACATGGTTGTGTTTGTTGTCTTTTAAGTATCGCAGAAACAGTGCTAATGGAAGCCTTTGTCGAGCTAGGGAGGAAGGGATAAGGAAGGAAAAGGAAGAGGAACAAGAGAGGAAAATTCCATTACCCTTTGAGCTCACAAACATGTCTTTTAGGGTGTTATCTGTGGTACCTAGTTAATAGTTGTTATTTTCAGGATTACATTCGGCCCTAACGTAGTGCCCGCGTGTCTTGATACTAAAAGTTATTACGTAATGTCTTCGCATAGCACTATTATTTGGACAGAAGGTGAAAACAGTACATTAGATTATGTAAGTAACTAATTATTTACTAACGTACCTTTTAGGTTGGACGACATCTTGCAGCACGGAACCGCACTTTTCTATGTATCTATCTTTTTCTGTCACTAAGACATGTCATTCACTAGAGCGGGAAAGAGCGAACATGGCAGCACGCTACCGTGCGCTGCGTGCTGTCGCGTTCCAGTTATGCAAACTGTTAGACCTTTTACATGATGTGTGTTTTCAGGTCATTCTTACCGAAATGGATGAACTGGAGTGTTCGTTCTTCTATCCACCGCAGAAGACCTTAGCCCAGGGCTATAATCACACTACTCAGATGTGCTATGGTGATAAAAAGAAACCTACAGATACTTGTGATGTACGTAATAGACACAATCATAAACTATAGGCACAGTCGACCATAAAATTGCTTTTCTCTTATAGTAAATATCGTTTGCTTATCACAAAACAATAAAGTCTATTTTTGCTTGCAAGTTACCTCAATACAGTGCTTGTTGTCACTGTCATAATGAGTCCTGATAAATTTAATTCTAATAGAAATTTTTGTTAAAAGTGCTTAAGCAATTATGTGGTCGACTATACATAAAAAAAAATGCTAGGAAGGTTCTAGAGTGGCGATCACGAACCGGGCAAGATAGACTGGTATTCAGCGACTAAAGGGGATCTAGGACCTGATAAGGGTGGGGAGCAACCGATGGATGAGAGCTCACGACCGGCCAAGATGGTGAAAATTGAGGAAGGCCTATGTCCAGCAGTGGAAGTCTTACGGCTGATGGATAATCGAAAAAATGGCACGTTCCGTGTGCAAGCGAGAGCGCAGAACAGGCGATAGAGATGCAAGATCGGGCTAAGCGTTCGGCTTCTGACAAAAACTCCTTCTTTGTTCATAATGATAATAATTCAATTCAAATTCATAAAATTATGCAATATTTCATCAATGTTTTCTTAAGACGTGTTTTTGTTTTCATTTTCTCCTTTTTATCTGTGTTTATTGTTTTTAATCGTATATTGTTTATTATTGTTATTGGTAGTATTTATCGTTCGTACACCGAATTTACAGACAATAAACAGTTTTTTTTTTATAATTAAAAAAATGACAATGTGTTATCTATTAGGCATGTTATTTCTTTTTTTTTCAGTCGGAAATCGGCTCTCCCCTTCAATCTCTAATCAAAGATTGTAACCAAGTCGTTCAAGGCATAGTATCACTTCAGAGACAGTGCGGCGCGGTGGCCAGTTCAGGACTCTTCACCAGAGTCTCTTACTACGTGCCCTGGATCCAGGACATTGTTTGGCCGTAGTCATCTTTCAAATGCTCTACAAAAAAAAATGTTTTCAGTTCAAGCACAAGAGGGACATTAAATTTAACTGTAGATATTTTAGTACCTCGTTTATCACTATTATTTTAACATTACTTTGTTTTGTCTTTTTCTTTTGTACAATTAAGAACAAGGATAGAAAAAAAGTATGGTTATAATAATTGCTATACGAGGTTGTGGTAGGATTCCTGAGATGTCATCTCAACTTTAGGCTACGCACCTCGTAAGAGGTCCGCAGCTTTAATATTCTGATGGCACCTCTTTTGGGTGACGTCACAAATATAAAAAAAAACAAAAAATATAAACACATAATAATTATAATTTAATGTATAAAACCAAATGAACAATATACAACGAACTATGCGAACTTATTTTGTTTTTCTGTGACTAAATTATAAACCGTTGCCTATACTTAAAAGCGGAATAATTGACTAAGCTCCGTTTCAGTGCACAGGCACTGTCCATACACCATACAAATATTATAAATGCGAAAATAACTCTGTCTGTCTGTCTGTTATTATTCATGCCTAAACCACTAAGCTGATGTTGATGAAATTTGGTAAGTATAGATATAGATTAGACCTCGGGGAACAACTGCTATCATTTATCACGACAAAATGGATAAGGGATATAAATAGGGGATGAAAGTTTGTATGAAAATCGATAAGAAATGAGTTGTACCATGTACATAATTTAAGAAATTAAGTAAAGTTTTGTATGTAGGTATATAAGTATTTTTATTTTTTTACTAGCTTTCTGCAGCGTGGTTTCATCCACTTACAGTAACTAATGCATAAGAGGCGAGTAACAACTAAGCCATAAAAAATTACAAGCACCCATAACCGACGTGTTTGTATGAAAAGATTAATGAATGTTGAAGAGGCAAAGGAGATATGTTTGGATCGCAGCAAATGGCGTTATATAGTCTCTACTTACCTTATTAATGGGAGACTCGTGTAAAGCTATGTACTTAGTTATGTGTGTATGTATGAACCTCTGCTTCTGAATGACAACGTAACGTTCTTCTTAAATAACACACTGAAGTCACTGACGCCAGACTTAGATATGTTTATTTTTACCTTATAATCATAACTAAGCAATAGGTTTTGTCCAATAGAGACTGACCCACACAAGAAAACCACGAGCGAAGACGACGACTACGAGTTTACAGCATAGAAAACTATTGCCATTAACACATTCAATCAACTTCTATACAAAAACAAGTTCGATTGAATATGAAGAAATATTCATCCTATTTCTTCTTTATTCGGGTTCGACAAAGACTATATTCGTATTCGTAACAATATTTCTGCGATGCTTAGGAGGGACGGGGGAATACAGCGATGCAGGTACTATCGAACCAACTGAATCTTACCCCATTTTGCTGATATTTCGCTTAAAACTGTCAAACTTGTAAGATCTATCGTGTCTAATGTACTTATGACGTTTTGAATACCTACTAACATAATTAACAGTGTACTCAATAAAATGTCTTCTTCTTCTTCTTCTCCTTTTTTTTGGCAACAGAGCTGACGATTGTGTCAGCTATTTCTGCCAGCGTCAAGTGTAGAATAATATTCTTGTTGATGATATTAATGGTGTATTACAACCCAAGTAACACAGGAAGCATTTTAACAAACGAATAGATAACTTATGTAGAACTTAGAGCCGTATTAGCACTTTATATAAGTTCACCGAACATCTTGACGCTTTATATTGGCATTTCAAAACCATTATGATGCTTAAGATTGTATAACGGTTGGATATTGGCATATCAAAACGCTTTTGTAAAGCCTGTAGTTTTAGTGTAGCAAACCATAACGCAACTGTACAGCTTTCAGCTGTTTTTAGTGCATTATGTTCTACAATAGCATTTTTATGTAGTAGGATAATGCCTAATGCTGCTTAATTGCATAAACTTGTACCATTATAATGCACCGTAAATCTGTTATATAGCTTTGAGCTATTTTTAGTGCCCTTTGTTGTGTAATAGCACTTATAAGTGGTAAGTAAAAGCCTAGCGCTGCTGAACAGCATTAACGTGAATCAATGTAATGCTTGCATTTTTAAAGATCAACTGAGTTCTGTTTTACAACTAACAGCTCTATAATCAAATATACGTGACTAATAGTAATGCGTAAAGCTGTATATACATTCATTTTAATGTATTTATAAAACCATTTGTCAGCCATATTGGGGAAAGCACATAATAAATGATCAACAAAACAAAATGATTTGTGTAAAGTAAATTGTACCAATATTGAAGAAGGCTCCGTAGGTCACCAAAATCAGGAAGAACCTGTCGACATTGAAAATACACACAATATTGAATTCTCGTGTTTTGAAAAATCCTTTATTGTGAGTTTTTTTCATTATCGATAATTCAGCTTCGGAAAGTAATGTTCGAAAGTTCGAATACTGTTTTTTTTTTAAAAATGCAGTCCATTAATCTGCATTTTTTTATCGTGACTTTTTAGGCGGCCACCACAAGTTACAATTTTCTTCCCACAAATATGGTACAATAACTAGTATCATTTTCCCTCTCTCTATAGTTTGTACTATTTCGTATAGCATTGTGGGTTTGATACAAAATATATTCAAACGGATTCAAGTCATACAAAAATTCTAAAATGGGTTTTATTTTTGGCTCATGGAACCCCATAATTGCGTTCAAGTAATGACATTATTTCAGTTTAGACCAAGTCTATTGATATACTGGTGAACCCTTAAAGAACTTCTTTATAAACAATGGCACTACAGTGGTTCATCAAAAGTCTTCTCTCTGGCCTCTGGCTTAATAATTGTTCACGTGTGATAGATATTTATACTGGTGGCATTAATTAGCCTTTTTAAAGGCTCACCAGGCTGCTATAGACCGACACCATTTTGTAAATATTTTATAACCAAAAAATATTATCATTGAGAACTATTTATAAAAGCGATAGACCTATAAAATAATGATGTAACTTCATCTAATACTGCCCAACCAATACTACTATGTTAATTATGTAAAATTCGTTCTATACTGGGAATACACAATTGTTTTGGTTATTTCACACATATCTTTATATAACATTTTATATCAAAATTACAAAATATCGAAGGCGCGTGAAAATTTTGAATGAAATATATATAGACATTCACGGTAAACTTCATTGTGCCGTAATATTCGAAGGCAACAACAAATTACAAGAGCCAAAACTTAGGTACCCAGTAATATAAACTTTGTTCTGATGCAAACAAATATGGTGTCACTCGATCAGTTTTTCATCCATTTCCTATTTCGAGACAAAAAAAAATTACAACGATTGTATTATATATAACATTTGTACCATGGTATTAGAGATGTTTTTGCAATAATGTAGGGTTTGTTTAAGTTCTACCTGTGAACATTTAAATAGCTCCAATAATTCTTTTACTACATTCTAATGCTAGTCTAATGTTTTTGTAATGCATTTAGCATCTTCATTGACCACAATAATGCTTCTCTAGTGCTATTGATGCCTTCTTTGACCACAATAATGCTTCTATAGTGCTATTGATACCTTCTTTGACCACAATAATGCTAATATAATGCTCCTATAATGCAATTAAACAACTATTTGTGAACCTATTTAGGATCTAAAGCCGTATAATTTGTGCCCAAACAAGCATTAGAGTAGCCTTATAAACGTTTGTAATGCTACTATAGAACTAGATCAAAGTGCCAAAACGATACAAAAATGCTATAATTCGGCCATTATACTGCTTTAAAATGTTACTTGGGAATGATAAAAAATAGAAAAATGTGGATGAAATTAAATGACAAACATCTTCCTTGAAAACAATAGATGGACTCCCAACCTCAGTATGTAAAATGTACTCTGTGCTCCCAACAGTGTACTCAATAAAATGTCAGTGTCTAATAAATGATACCATGGTCGTCGCCAAGGAAATCTGTCTTCAGGCGAATTTCAACCTTTAGCATTTAGATGGATTGACAAAATGAACATAAGGTTGGGTCTTAATCATGATTCACTTGAGTCGATAGTAGGTAGGTATATACCTACGAATTTAAAATACCTAGTCACGGATTGGACGAAGAGCCCGCCCGGGCTGACTCGGGTTTTTAACTCGAGTCGCCCATATTTCAATAATAAATTTTAAAAATTTGTAAAACCTGAGAAAAATTAATAAAGAAATATGAAATATGACTACATTGGTAGTTTCCCGATTTCGAAACCACGTCCTCGTGTACGAAGCTTCTTAACCACTCGGTCATAACTACTAAATATATCATGTGTACAAACATATTTTAAACTACTGTTATTATTGAACTAACTATAAAATATTTTTTCTTATCGATGACCTTAGTGATTCACTGGTGTAATCTTTCTTTATAATTTTAAAATAAAGTAGGACATGATAATTTATCGGCGAAAGAAACGTCACGCCTATTCCGGTAAGGGTAGGGTTTAGATGGTTTCATGTAAGGTGGACTGACGACCATATATGAGTAGCGGGCAATCTTATAATAGAAGGTAGTTTCAGTCTATTGCAAATTTCAGTTAGGTACAATACCAAAATACTTCATAATATTTTTCTTTATTTTCTCGATTGCCGAAATTAAGAATAGAATAGAATATATTTATTTGCGAGAAACATGGTTACAAGTTGTTACAGAAGTGTATGTATAGGTACAGCTTGTTCCACCGTGGCTGGTGTGCAAATTACAGATGTCAATATAATATTATGTCATAATAATAATAAAATTTCATTACAAGATTGGAGATGTGATTAAAATACAGCTTAAAAGTCAGTAAGTAAAACTTAGTCCATAAGATAATTATAAATCATTAATTATTAATAACAAAATACAATTAATTACAAACAATTTAATTAGAGGATTAAATAAAAGGTACAATTTGATAATGCATATTAATAAATTATTATTATTATTTAAATTTACAATTTATTTTCCATGTCATGTATTCATTTATTGTATAAAAACACTGGTCAGTTAGCCATTTTTTTAATTCACTTGAAAATCGTATATAAGGGAATTCTCTTATATGTTTAGGAATTTGGTTAAAAATTTGGATACACATATCGCACCTTGAAATCAAAAGTGGCACTATACGGACTATTTTTTTTAACTGTTATTTTCTAAATAACTATCTTAATTACTCGCATGTTTTTAATAATTAACTAAAAGCCAGATAGTCAAACTATTGGTGAAACTAATTACCGTGTTATATTTCAGTTATTTGCATTAAATATTTATCACAGTATTAGACCAAAACTTTTAAATGGCCATACTGAAAAACTACTGTTTTTGCATAACGCCACTTTTGTTTTCAGAGTGCGATATTATAACTGTTCTTTTTATATAAAGCAGTAGGTACTAAACACACACACTACACAACACTAAACAGAACTAAGGAGGGTAATGTTTTTCCAGCGTATGTATGTATGTATACCTTAGTATGACTATTTCTTTGGCACGCTCTACAGCCTAAATGGCATATTAGATTTTAACAAAATTATAAGGTGTCATTAGATTTGTATTAATTGTAGGAATGAGGACTAAAGGAAGGTACTGTCACGTTACCCGGTAATCGAATCCGACACATAGCTTGAGGCAGTAAAACCTCAATAATAAATCTATACTTAGTTATAAACATACACATCATAATATATAAGGAATATGAGTCTAAATGGATCCTAAGACCAGTTTGTTGGTACATATAAGAAGCAATTAAACATCATTAGATTACACTAAGCGTAATATGTCATAAAAGATGCCGCAGTGAAGTCGTCATACAGATGACACAATTCGCAAGAAACTGACGATCGCTGGAACATATTAAACTGATGTACTTAATGACGATTTTCTATGACCAGTTTCTTATACGAGTAGGTGACAAATAAGCATACGCCTAAAAAAAAAAGTCTATGCAACACTAACCCCCAGTTTCTGAAAGGCTGATCAACGAAAAATTACCTGTGAAAAACTGTTAAACCTATTAGATGTTACATCTTATGTGACGTACCAATTGAGTTGTTGTTTTACCAATTGTTTTACCGATTATTCATGCTTTTAGCATGCTTGTAATTTACATGAGATTTAACAGGTGATTAGTAAATTTTTCGGTTAACAGCCTTTTAGAAACTGGGGGTAAGAGTATTGGGCATTGCTGACCTTGAAACCTTTTAATTTCTTTTTAGAAGAACTCCAGGTTGATGATCGAGGGTACAAGTAATTCCCAACTAGAACGATGCTTTTTGTAAGAAAGAGTGGTGGGCAACCGATGGATGAGGGCGGCTCACGAGCAGCCAAGATGGCGAACTTGAGGGAGGCCTATGTCCAGCAGTGAACGTTTTTCGGCTGATACGATAGTGATGAAGTTAGAAATATCCTAAGATTAATCTTCCTGTGTCTTTACCTGGTTTAGGAAAACGCTGTTAAAAGTGTAAGAATGTATTATAGACTGCAGAATTTCCTTTTGGACGAGATGACTTTTAAGTTGAAATGTCACACAATGACGAGAGTAATTTACTATTACAATTAAATGAAATTAATGGAAATTAAAATAAGGATAAATATTAAAGAATATGTTTATGTTTATTTGCGACAGTTTCCTACTTTCCATCAGACATTGTCCTGTGTCGCAGGGGACTTTACAAAAACACTATTAATGGACACAAAGTACACACAGACTCGGAATTTTTTTTATGAGTACCTCGTCACCGTATCGTCACCAGTCGCTTCCGCTGCTACTGCGTCACAAGGGCAGTCTACATTTTGTATAAGTCATGTGACAAACATGCATACTGCCTACCTAATGCCATGGTAATGCATATCGTTGTACGGTAGTAGATCCACGCTGGTTTCAGCATGACTGGGACGGATCGTCCGGGGAAGTACTACCCTCTCATAGAAGATCGACGTAAGAGTAGTAGTATCCGTACTACTGCGTTTCGTTCGGTGAGTGAGAGCGCCGGAGGCCCAATTTCCCCCCTTTTCTCTTTCCTCACCTCCCTCATTCCCTTTTCCTAACCCCATTCCCAGTTGCCATAGTGGAGGCCACCATACTAGCAGTTAAGACTAAGGCTTTTGATATAGTGGCTACCACTTCTGGATTCCACTGACTGCTTACCATCAAGCGGGGTGGAGTCATTTTGGTAGGCTAATATAAAAAAATACATATTAACTAGCATGGCACTTTCAGCATAGTATTGTATAGTCGACCATAAAATTGCTTTACTTTAGAGTAAATATCGTTTGCATATCACAAAACAATAATGTCTATTTTTGCTTGCAAGTTACCTCAATACAGTGATTGTTATCACTGTCATATTGATTCTTGTTGAATATTAATTTTGATGAAATTTTTTGCCAAAAGTATTAAAGCAAAATGTGATCGACTATATACAATTTGACGAAAGTGCCATGCTCCTCGTAACCTTGTAATAAACCTCGTAATTTTGTACGGAGCTAATTACTACTATGGCCTTTGGGTTTTATCCAAACATTTGGATCGCTAGTTCTTCAACCGTCAAGGACAACAAAAAATGCGAATAAGTTCGCGGTATAACAGGTATGTAAGTATACTATTATTGTAATTGTTTTCTTGATAATTTAATTTATAACCAAACTATGATATCGACGTCCCCGGGGAATAAACCGGTTATCGCAAAAATCAAATTTTACAGGCATATACATTGTTATATGACGGAAAAGCAAATTTTTACCCGAAAAGTTTATAGTATTAAGTGTAATTATTAAATATACACAGAATTTGTTATTCACCTAAATACATATTACCGAAAATGATTTCATACAATTTTTAGGGTATTGATATCTTACAATCCTAACTTATCAATATTATTCCAGTAATATTTACTTAACGAATTATTCTTGTAAATTTCTTAAAAATCATAGGCATAATATTGCTTTACTGGATTATTAAACGTGTTTTTTTATTACAGAGGGAGATTGTAATGTTCAGTTACCGACTTATTATGGTAAAATTTTAAATAACCATAAAAGGGTATAGTAGTGTAGGTATAAATTTATGTCCCGGATGATGACTGTAACAGTGCAATACCGAAAATAACTACCACAAAATTTATTATAATAAACCTGTAATCGCGTTTACCGGAAATTTTGCTGAAATATTTTACAATAATATTACTTTACCGAAATGTGGCCACAGAATTTAATTTGTATTAATGTATTTCGTTATTTTTCTAGTAAATAAAAAATGGAAAATTTCCAAAGAACAAAAGTGTTTTAAGGGAAACTGTTGGAAATTACCGCAGAAAAAAATTGAAAAAAATTGCATAAGTGTATCCCGACCCATAGATACCGTAACTGGTTTATCAGTAAAAAGTCAATAATAGTATAATACAGGTTCCTTGGGGGCGTCGATATGTAAGTCTTAAATCTAGAAAACTTTTATTCTACGAGTATAGTGTAATATGACGTACCGAAAAATAAAAATAAAAGATATTGTAAAAATAATTAGTTTATGTGAATATAATTACTACTATTGTTATATTGATATTAAAGTTATTATTACAATAGTAGATAGTCTGCTGCCTATACCCCGAGATGCGTCTCCACTTGAGACGTAATGTAATTTAAGACACCGAAGGCAGCATACCCACGTTCCACGTCTCGTGTAACGCATTAGGCAGGCCACCGAAGGGGTTCTAATGGGTGCAAGCCCCACATAACCACGTCGAAGACCCACAGTCAAATGCGACAAAAAAAAGATAGTCTGCTTAATCTGATTTCATTTTACTTGGGGGTAAAATGTTTTTCTCACGCATTCTCTACTAACAACCGTCATTTGAACAAGAACTCCTTTTTATTTCAGGTATACTTCTATACTTCACGCAATCCAATCTTTTGTTTGACCTGTTCATGCCCTGTATCTACTAATTTAAAAAGAGGAAGAGTTTGTTTGTTTGTTTGAACGCACTAATCTCTTGAACTACCAGTCGGATTTTAATAATTCCTTTTGCGTATGATAGGCCAGGTCTGGCGACGGGAGCAACGCAGTAAACAAAGACACGGCCGCTTCTTCACCGAACGTAAAATCGAGATTTTCAAGAATCTTGGATTAAAGTTGGTGTACTCAATAGTCACGTTCGTAATTCTTGATAGACGGATTATCGATCGTATTGACGAGTCTCATGAATTCATGATACTAGGTACGCTTTTGTCCGTCCTGAGGCCCTAGACAAGTTTTAAAGATTTCTATTCTATTCATAGAATAGATAAAAAATGTATGAGATTGACATAAGCGTTGGCGTTAGCTTATGTCAATCCAATACATTTTTTTATCTATTCTATGAATAGAATAGAAATCTTTGACACTTGTCTAGGGCCTCTGGAGGGCCTAGACAAGTGGCTACGCTAATAGAATAGAATAATTATTAATGTATGGCATAAGCTAACGACAACGTTGGCGTTAGCTTATGTCAATTCCATAGGGTCTCCGTGTTGAATGATTTCCCAACTACCTTCTCAGTTTGATCATCAATATTCGGCTGACTGATTGCGCTAAGGGGATACACACTCAAACTGTAATCGCTAGTAAGCGATGTTGTCACTTTTCAATGCGATTTCTAGTTTTATATAACACAAGTGACAAGGCACCAGAAAAAAGATCCTATCGTGACGTCTTAGTAAATAATGACAGGTACTTTATGATTACGAAATACAACCTCAGGTTCAGTAGCCAGACATGTGTAAATATTATGTTATTAACAAAAAACCCTATCGAAACACCGCGCGTCGGTTACACTCATAGACTAATGTTTATTTTCACGTCACAGATGACCAAACATAATTACCTATACTTTGACGAGGTTAATGTTTACATTGCGGTTTGCGTTGCGCGGCAAATCTACAGTGGGTGGTCTAAGCACAATAGAATAAGAAAATTGTTGTCTAGTATAAGTTTATGGTCATTCAAAAAATTACTTAGTTACTTACTTATTGTTTTTATTGCGAATGACGAGTTATGGATTTACATGAAGGTACTAAATGGTAACCGTCGCTAATTCCTGCAAATACGCTGTGGTCTACTCGCAATGTCTATGGGAAAACAATATTATACACTATGTAATTGAGCATTATCTAAAATAAAAGATAATACAAATAATACATTGTATTTGCAGCGAGAAGCTACAATATTTACACAATACAACCTAGTTTTAATTCATGCTATAATCTCGCTGTCCCAAATGATTTGTTCATTAACAAAACAATAAAAACTATTTATTACACACATACACTACGAAACCGCATAATCACCTGACATTAATATCCATAGTAATCAAAGCTTTATTCTCAACCTTGTCTAAATATCGAGTTTTCCTTAAATGACGTAAGCTCAATGTGTCCGGTTTTAATCGAACGAAGTGACCATTAAAATAATACGGCAGTCGACGCGATGATGTCAATGCCATCGCAAGTTTATTAAAAAATAAACAAATTTAATCTGTTTATTCAATGATATTTTGTTCCTTTTTTTTTAAATAGTGAAATAAGTTTAAGTAATTTTATATCGATTTATGTGTATATTGTGTAAGTACCTATCTAACTATGTACTTTAAACTGTTCTAAGAGGTTTGTGACCGTATTGATTGTTATTATTATTAGTTACATTTATACATTAGCATTTTAATCGAAATGTTTACGGCTTGGAAGCGACAGATAAAATTGCATGATTTTATAATTTTCTACTGTTATGTATTACGATAATAATACTTCTGTATATCTCGTAACATAAAATAACGTAAGCTTCATAGTGCAAAATTATATCGAAATCACAAAATATTTGAATAAATTTCGAAATCGTTGATTATATTGATTCATAAAATTTAAAAATATTCAAAAATTTCACCAAGTGAAAGTTTTGACTAATTTTTTTGAAGTTACAAAACGTCACAAAATAAAATCTCCATTTACTTACTTACATAGAATAATAAAAATAAAAGGTAATTATCTAAATTAATGTCACGGATCGAATTATGCATGCATACTTATTATAATAATTACCTACTAATACATAAATCATGAAATAAGTAGTGTCTGTTTTTAACCTTCATTATACTTGCGCGCTTGTGAGACGAGAGTTTTTTTTATGGCGGGTAGGCACTAGGCATGTAACCCAAGCACTATTGTTTGATTTGTCACCTTGGTTTCTGTTTCTATGTGCGAACAAATTTAGGTAAGTAATTGGTACATAAACGCCAGTTAACTTAAACTTGTAACTTAAAAGTTAGGACTAAGTAGATAACGGAAGAAATGTAAAAGTCTGTTCGATTTTTTGATCTGTCAAGAAATTTTCAGTATGATCTCGGCACATCCCCATCCCATACTGCCTACCTTCGGAGTTAAAACGGCGTGATGCTGTTGGGCTACGTAGTAAACATTATTATACATAATAATATATTAATGATACAAAAAACCAGTATTCACTTTTTTGCTTTATTGTTTTAACTTGTACTATGTTTTTCCCAGCGATTTTATCGTGAGTTATTTGTGGTATACGATGAAACCAGTAAAGTTTATACTAGGTAGATGCTGAGTCAAAACTTGAAGAAATTTGTCCGGCGCCTTTAGTAGTAAAACCCACCCATTTTATCAAACAGTAGTCTCCTTTTATTATGGCAACTGCGAAGGCGATTGTGTCAGCCATTTCTGCCAGCGTCAAGTGTAAAATAATCTTCTCGTTTAGTTTTGAGGATATAGGTACCTTAAAATTACAATGATAAAAATAGTAAAAATGTAGATGGAACCATCTTCCTTGAAAATAAAAGATGGTCAGACTAACCCATAGTCGAAAAACTGCATAAAAAAAACTCGTGCGATCGTTACGTATACAGCGACCTAGTTTCCTTACTGTAAATAGAGGTGTTTTTCAAGGGTTTTAACATTACATAAAGATTAAATAATAAAATCATTTATTGTTTTGGCACAAAGTAATGTTACACAAAAACCTATGAAGCCTCTAGTTTAAATGTCTGTATATGACGCTCCATAGAATTATCCAAACAAAAATAAAAAGTCTAACTTAATTAGATGCTTGAATAGCTAAAAATAAATGTAGATAAACCTGATTATTGACCTTCAGGAGGACTAAGTATTAACTTCAAAATAAAAAGATATAGAAACAAATGTTATAAAACTATTAAAACTTTTAAACCGTGATTAACATGGCTCAATAGATAAATTTTCATACAACTTGCAAACAAGCAAGGGCGAATTTATGAGTCCGTTAAAAAGGGGCTCAGAAAAACTAAGAATGCCTACATGGCGCAAGCAGTGTGGTAGGCTACGTAAAAATGTAAAATCAGAATAGGTAAGTACTGATACTTACCTATTCTGATTTTACATTTTTACGTAGTTGATTCTGAAATCATGCTTTATTTAAAACTAGCTTTCCGCAGCTTCTTGCTCTGCTCCCGTCGCTCGTAGTGTGATGTTATATGTATAATCTTCGACTGTGGAAGTGTTACCCTCTCATAAAAGAACGACGTAAGAATATTAGTATCCATACTGTAGCGTTTCGTTCGGTGAGTGAGAGTGCAAGAGGTCCAATTTCCTTTTGTCTCACCTGCCTTCAATCCTTGCAGCTACCCCACTCCCTTCACGGTACGCAGCGGCTTCGCAGAGTCCCTGGCATCGCAGGAGCAATGCTAGGGACTCTGAGTCGTCCATGAGCGACAGTTACCATCACGTAGGCTCCGTACTCGTCTGCTATAACTGTCAGCAATAAAAAATCTTATTATTTAGTTAATATTTCTACGCTCCGCAGCCTCGCACTGCTAAACAGCCTAACTGGCAAAAAGTGCATGTACTACCTACGCCTATCCATTCATGGAAAAGTCGTGATGCTTATGTTTGTTTGTTTTTGCTAATTTTTGTTTGTTGTGTTTCAGAGCCATGAAGTTTTTAATCATCGGATTTCTTGTGACGATCGTAAGCTCTCAGTCAAATATAGACCCTTCACTGTTGGTCACAATATTTGGAACTCCACCCACACCTTTAGAAGATGTAAGTGAATAAACAATTTTATTGTTATAGCGTTATAGTTTAAAATTGCTTGAATTGTGTAGCACTGTATGTGGCAAATATTGCGAACTGATGTTACTGACATAGCTACTGCTTCTTCAATTGTAAAATCAACGATGGTCGATGAGGAAACACAACCAAGTCGCTGCGAACATTAAGGGAAATATAATAGGAAGGAGTAGGAGAACTGCCTTGTGGTTCGGTGGTACTGTGTGCGTGGTAATCCGCGCAGAGGTCTCGGGTTCGACCCCCAGGCAGGGTAAAGTGATATTGGGTTTTTCTGTCGAATAATTATTGGTATTAGCCCGGAGTCCGGAATTGTGCCCGATAAATGGCAATAGGCTTGCCCGCTGTTACATGGGAGCTAAAATAAAAAATTGCGAAATGTAGGCGGTTAAACACCTCTGCGTACTCCTTAGGAGATAAACGGCGTGCAGCTATGTATGTTACATGAGGAGGAAAAGCAACTGAAACACAAACCAAAGGTACTTCGATGGTTCAGCAGTTCTAGGGGCAGTCACGTAAAGTAACTTTGGATTCATGAGATTCCTTTAAGGATTTCCCGCTTCTAGCCCGGACTATATTATTTGCTGATCCGTTCAGACAGAAGCGTTGTTTTATCACTACATAGTATAAAACAAACTCGCTTCTCGCTGTCTGTCCCTATGTATGCTTAGATCTTTAAAACTACGCAACGGATTTTGATGCCGTTTTTTTTAATATATAAGTAGAGTGATTCAAGAGGATAGTTTATATCTATAATACGTGCAAAATATAGTAGAGAAACATTGGTAATTAAAGTTTCTAATGTAGTCGCCCCTGGTTTAATAAAACCTGCAGGCAGGCGACGCACCTCAAACAGTCCGCATATAGGGCCTGGAACAGTGCTAGGCAACGCCAGGACCCGCGGGTCAGGGAAGAGAAGCGTAAGTTCAATGCCGCTTCCAGATTCAACAAGAAGGTTATCGCTGAGGCCAAAGCAGAACACGTTGCCAGAATTGGCGAGAGGCTAGAAAGCTATCCTTCAGGGAGCCGTGCATTCTGGTCTCTTGCCAAGGCTGCCCAAGGCAACTTCTGCTCGTCCAATCTCCCGCCACTGCGCAAACAAGACGACATACTGGTCCATAGTGCAAAGGAAAAAGCCGACACTCTAGGCCAATTCTTTGCCTCGAACTCGACTCTAGACGACGGGGGAGTCACACCACCTAACATCTCGCGGTGTGAAAGCTCAATGCCAGAAATCCGCATCACTCAACGCCCGGTCAGGCGAGAGCTCAGGCTCCTAGATGTCCACAAGTCGAGTGGACCAGATGGCGTCCCCGCAGTGGTTCTGAAGACGTGCGCCCTTGAGTTGACTCCCGTTTTAACGCGCCTTTATCGTCTCTCATATAACACTAATAGGGTTCCATCTTCGTGGAAGGTAGCTAACGTCCACCCGATCCCTAAAAAGGGTGACCGGTCGGACCCGTCAAACTACAGACCGATAGCGATAACATCCTTGCTGTCCAAGGTTCTGGAACGAGTTATCAACTCCCAACGCCTGAGGTACCTTGAGGAGCACCAGCTGATAAGCGACCGCCAGTACGGTTTCCGACATGGTCGGTCCACTGGTGATCTTCTCGTGTACCTCACACACTGTTGGGCAGAAACCTTGGAGGGCAAGAGTGAAGCTCTGGCTGTCAGCTTTGATATTGCCAAGGCGTTTGACAGGGTCTGGCACAAAGCACTTCTATCGAAGCTACCATCCTATGGAATCCCCGAGGGACTCTGCAGATGGATCGCCAGCTTCCTGGATGGTCGGAGCATTGAGATCGTTGTTGATGGTGCTTGTTCCGATACCATGATGGTTAATGCTGGCGTACCACAAGGCTCAGTGCTCTCCCCATAGCTGTTTATTCTGCATATCAATGACATGTTAACAATTGATAACATGCATTGCTATGCAGATGACAGCACGGGTGACGCGCAGTACACTAGCCAACAGAATGTCCCTCGGAGCTCCGTGCATGAGAGACGGTTACAACTTGTGTCTGAAGTTGAGGGCTCTCTCGGGCGGGCTCTCGAATTGGGTGAGAAGAACTTAGTTCCTTTCAACCCCACGAAGACACAAGTATGCGCGTTCACTGCGAAGAAGGACCCTTTTGTTATGGCGCCTCAGTTCCAAGGAGTTTCTCTGTATCTCCGATGACATTGGGATCCTCGGCGTTCAAATATCCAGCAGGGTCCAATTTGGGAGTCATTTGAAAGACAAAGCCAAACTGGCGAGCAAAAAGCTGGGCGTCCTGAACAGAGCCAGACGGTACTTTACGTCATCTCAACGGCTCGTGCTATACAAAGCACAAGTCCGACCGCACGTGGAGTACTGTTCTCACCTGTGGGCAGGAGCCCCCAAATACCAGCTCGACCCACTTGACTCCCTCCAACGGCGAGCTGTTCGAATCGTCGATGAACCCAATCTCACAGACAAATTGGAATCACTGGAGCAGCGGAGGGACTTTGGCTCTCTATGCGTGCTCTATCGTATGTTTAACGGAGAGTGCTCTGAGGAACTGTTTGACTTGGTGCCATCGTCTCCTTTCTATCATCGCACCACTCAACATCGCAGCAAAGTTCATCTATACTACCTGGACACGATCTCGTCTAGCACGGTTCGTTTTCAGCGTTCATTTCTCCCACGTACGTGCAGGCTCTGGAACGAACTACCAGCTGCGGTGTTTCCCGAGCGCTATGACATGTCCTTCTTCAAACGAGGTTTAAAGAGAGCATTAATATCACGGTAGGCAGCGGCTTCGCAGAGCCCCTGGCATTGCAGAAGTCTATGAGCGACAGTTACCACTTACCATCAGGTGGGCTGTTGGCTCGTCTGCCATTGTAGGCAATAAAAACAAAAAATAAAAAAAAAATGCAGGGACATAGCGGTTGCGGCGCTATATAGCGGCTGTGAGCCGCTGGCCTCTAAATAAAACATGTTTGTATTGTCTAATGATAATAAAGCTGTGAACGTTGTTTAAAAAGACATTCTGTAGTATATTTAGTATCAGCATAATACCTGTGTGAAGCCGGGGTGGGTCGCTAGTGTTATGTAAGAAAAAGAAATAGAAAGCGACTGATTCGTACTCTTGCCCTGACTAAACATACATACATACATAACTTCACACCTGTCTCCCATTAATGAGGTAAGCAGAGACTATAGAACGCCATTTGCTGCGATCCAAACATCTCCATTGCCTCTTCAACATTCATTAATCTTTTCATACACACATGTCGGTAAAATATTTATATATTCTTCGCTCATCAGAACTCGCTATTCCAGATCACAATAAAGCCCACGGAGAGTTTAGTCTCACACATGGACAAAAATGGCGAGAGCTGTAAGTGTGTGCCGTACTATCTGTGCGATTCAAACAAAGTGGGTGTCGACGTGAATAATGCTAGTGTTACGGGGTGGGGTGAGCTGGATATCAGGTAATCTTTACTATAATATAAAGCGGAAGAGTTTGTTTGTTTGAACGCGCTCATCTCTGGAACTACCAGGCGGATTTAAAAAATTCTTTTTGTGTTTGAGAGCCTAGTTCTCGAGGAATGTTATAGGCTATGTAACATCACGCTACTGGCGACGGGAGCAGAGCAGTCAGCAAAAACGCGGGTGAAACCGCGCCGCGAAAAGCTAATATAATATAATATCACAACAATTACAGACAGCGCCATCTGGACCCAAAGTAAGCATTAATAGCTTGTGTTATGGGTTCTAGAAGGCGGATATACTTAATTTCAAAGTTTTATATATTTCCTTTCGGCCAATTACACAAGATTCCAAATAAAACTGACGAAAGTATAAACTTTTTTCTAAATCTTTCTAGGTTTGGTGAAGACGACACTCAATGCCAAGAATCCGTGGAAATATGCTGTACCATTCCCAAGGACCCTGAGGCTCCAAAACCTAAGCCTGATGGCACCAAGCTTAAAGGTTGTGGATACAGGAACCCTAGGGGTATTGGAGCTGCTTTTAACGTAAGTATTCTTCCGTGTGGTTATTGATCAACCTAGTGTCAGGATTTGTTCAGGTCGTCCATAGAGGCATCCTACTTGATCTTGACTGTTATCAACTTGGTAACAACCGGGACCGACTTTTAACGTGCCCTCCGAAGCACGGAGACTCAGATCAATGTGTGATTGCGGGTTCGATTCCTACATGAACAAAGCTTTGTGATGCACAAAATTTGTAGTTTGTAATGTAACTCGCGACCACGGTTCTCTAGTGCAACAGTTATGGCAAAAACAAAAAAAAAATATTCTTGATTTTTGCCCAAGGTAAAGGCAATTTTGGATTAATATATTTTTTATCATTTCTATCTAAGTGTCTAGTATTTTTGTCTTCTTTCTGTCTGTCTGCCTATTATGTTTTCTATATTACAAAATTTTTGATTTTGTATATTAAAATTAATAAATAGTTTTCTATATTTTTTTTTAAGATTTGTGTGCATGAACATGTCTATTTGGTTTGGTCTGGGTGTTTCTATGTATAATATGTATGTATTTACAAAGAAAGTATTCAAGTATGTAAGAATATCCGCATTCTAGAACCCTTAACGGAAGCTATAATATACAGAGTGTATACGACGGTGCAATTACGTATAGTATGTGACATTATAAAGCGAGACAAAAAAAAATCAACTAAATATTTTGAATAGTTTAGACAAAGGACTACTTTTTTTATTTCCTTAATTAATTCTAAACACTCTGTAAGTACATCAAACGGTCACTGACTTAAGTCATAATCCACGTCGAAGGATAAACGTTGCCGCTCATTACAGGTCAGTGAACTTGTCATAATAAAAGGTGTATTACTTTGTTACTAAATTATTATTTTTTATATTATTTATTTTGTTACAAAATTTTAAATATTTCTTTTTATGTCAAATCATTTTTGTGATTAATTTGAAATCATTATAAGGACTAGTAACAGCTGCCTTTTCATTTAATATCAAACCGTCGTATACACTCTGTTTATTATGCTTTTTTTGGGTCTCGATGTAGTTGTTGTGATATTATTATTTAGCAGTGCTCAATTAAAGCCTGGAACTCTTTGCCAGCGCATGTGTTCCCATCTAATTTTGATCCTGGGTCTTTTAAGCGGGGCGTGAAAAAGCATCTCACTAAACCGCCATAGTGGAGGCCACCATACCAGTAGTTTGGCTTTTGGAATGTGGTCCGCCACTTCTGGATTCCACTTACTACTTACCATCAGGCAGAGTGGAGTCACTTTGGTAGACTAAGATAAAAAAAATAAATAAAAAATACACGACGACGCTCTTGTGGTCGTGTATTGAAGGTAGGGACTCATCATGTACATGACTGTGACCTATATATATTTCCCAGGGCGCATCAACTCAATTCGGCGAGTTTCCCTGGGTGGTTGCGTTATTAGACGCTAAGAACAGCTCATACGCTGGCGTTGGGGTGCTCATTAACCCTCAGGTTGTTATGACAGGCGCTCATATCGCTTACAAGTAAGTATTTTCGTCGTGCACTGCTAAATTTAGATCTCATCTAAATACCCATTTAGATTGGTCGTGACCCTCATTCAACGGTCGTCGGTAAATCTTACGAGGGGTCTGCCCACACTGCGTTTTCCGGTTTGTGGTCACCACTGTAGAACTTTTTGCTCTATCAACCATCAGGTCTACGAGCTATGTCTCTTGCATATTTATAATACTAACAATAACGCAACAAACAAACATACAAAAAATCAAATCTTTTCTTTTAGATTATTATCCTACTGAAGAAAAACGTTTTCATACAGTGCTTAGCAATTTCAGACCAAAGGTCTCTCTCAAAAACCTGGACTCAAAAGAGTCCAGGTTTCCACATGCCGTTTTACTTCATCTTATATAACTAATGGTCACAATGAGAGTTTTTAGGAAAATTTTCGCTATCAGTTGGCGCCACTTAGTTGAAAAATCAAAATTCATTTACAGTTTGAAATAAAAAGAATCGTTTACGTTATCTTTCAAAGATTAAAGCGATTTGACAGGTGCCTGGACCTGACGCCTCAGTGCTGCCACCTCGTGGGCGCAATTTTAGAAAACCCTCATTCCCCATTGGTAAGGATCTCCAGCACCAGCAGTGGACAATGTCTAATAATGTGTATTAATCACCAGATATGCTCCTGGTGATTTGAAGATCAGAGCTGGAGAATGGGACACACAGACAGTCAAAGAGTTGTATCCATATGAAGAAAGGACTGTGAAGGAAATGGTTATACATAATGGTGAGTGAGTAAGCTATTACATAGCTTTTATCGCGGACTTAAGAAGAAATTCCGTAACGAAAATAAAACCTAACACGAATGACCGCGTCTGTGTCGCTGTTTGGTGGGATTTTCGAAAATTAAAATCTCGCGGCTGCGCAGTTTTAATATCGTGATATTTTTTAATTATTATATGGCAGGTGTATATAAAACTTATGTCATTAGAATCATCATTTAATACTTAAAAACAAAACTTATATTAGGTCCGTTTTTTTTTTTTTATATTATCATATAGCCCACCAAAGTGACTCCACCCCGCCTGATGGTAAGCAGTCAGTGGAATCCAGAAGTGGCGGCCACTATACCAAAAGCTATCGTCTTAAACTGCTGCTGGTATGGTGGCCTCCACTATGGCGGCTGGGAATGGGGTTAGGGGAAGGGAATGAGGGAGGTGAGGAAAGAGGAAAGGGGGGAAATTGGGCCTCCGGCGCTCTCACTCACCGAACGAAACGCAGTAGTACGGATACTACTACTCTTAAGTCGATCTTCTATGAGATGGTAGTACTTCCCCGGACGATCATGCCCATTCATGCTGAAATCAGCGTGGATCTACTACCGTACAACCCGTATTTGGAAAATGATATGCAATAGCTTTACCGCGGCAGTCCCCGAGTACCACAGGTTTTTTTTTATACAACTTTAGTGGCAAACAAGCATACCTGATGGTTGTTTATACCTATAGAGATGGTTGTTTCCAGAAATAATGTTACCGACCGTGTAGGGAAAATTCCAAGAGGAAGGAAAAAGGAAAAGTAAGCGGTCCGAGATTGCCTCTGTGGTTCGGTGGTACTGAAAATGAGAGGCAGAGGTCGCGGGTTCGATACCCGGTCGGGTAAATTGATATTGGGATTTTCTACGCGAAAGTTTGTGTGTTTGTGTATGTTTGTTACTACTCAGCGCTTAAACGGCTGAACCGATTTCTATGAAAATTCGTATGTACATAGATTAGGCGTTAAATTAATTAAACACATACCATTTTCCTGTTATAATATTCTTTATTTTTCAGATTTTAACAATAAAAACTTAAAGAACGACATAGCTCTTCTACGTTTGGAGAGCCCTCTAGAGCTGGCTGAACACATCAATGTTATTTGTCTCCCAGAACAAGACGAGGTCTTTGATAGTCATAAGAATTGTGTCGCTAACGGCTGGGGCAAAGATGTTTTTGGTAAGTGTCATATCTATACATATAATAAAATTTGAATGTCTGTAATATTAAAATAACCGTTTTTTACTACATGTATATGAATTTATATAATTATGGTACATACACCAAAATAACATTTTTTACAATTTTTGTCTGTCTGTCTGTTTGTTCCGCCTAATCTCTGAAATGGCTGGACAGATTTTGACGAAACTTTTATTGGCAGGTAGCTGATGTAAGGAGTAACTTAATAGACTACGTTTATTTTAGAAAAAATCTTTTATAAATAATAATAATATGCGACATTTACGCGGGCGGAGCTGCGGGCAACAGTTAGTTTATAATATAATATCACAACAACTACACAAAACAATATCTAGACCCAAAGTAATCATTATAGCTTGTGTTATGGGTTCTAAAATGCATACTTAAATCTTTTTTTTTTGTAAATACATACATACATATTATACATGGAAAAATCCATAATGCAATTATATATATTTATTTTATGTATTTATACATAAAATTGTATATTTTCTGTATGTAGGTATATTTAACTTTATATATCATTCATTATATTATTTAAGTATTCTTAGTGTGTATGTTTAATACTTACATACATTGTGATATAATAATAATAATAATAATAATATTCTACCACATTCACACAGCGCCATCTAGCCCCATATTAAGCAATTATATTTGCTTGTGTTATGGGTACTAAACAACTGATATACTACTTATATACATTTTTTTTTTTTGTAAATACATACATATTATAGATAAATTACACCCAGACACAGAACAAACAATCATGCTCATCACACAAAGGTTTGTCCTGGGTGGGAATCGAACCCACGACCTCCGGCTTAGCAGTCAGGGTCACTAACCACTAGACCAACAGGCCAGTCAAAATGATATACTATAAGTACTTCTGTGTAATCTAGGTTAAATTGGTTTCTTCTTTACTTTTCTCTGCTATTTTTCTTTCTTAATTGTACACTTCATATACTCTCACTAATGTTACTTCCTGTTCCACTCTTAAGGTATGCTGTTAGAGAACTCAGTTCTGAGTTCAGCTCGCCTTTGTACATAATTTTTATTATATATTTTCCTTGTTATGTATCTTTTTGTGTGCAATAAATAAATAAATAAATATGCAAATAGACATGTTCATGCACACAAATATTTGCTCTGAGCGGGAATTGAACCCGTGACCTCTGCGTGGCAGTCCGTACAAAGTACCACCGAACCACAGAGGTTGTCAAAAAAAATTTTTGAGATACAGTCCTAATTAGTGGGTTTTTTATTAATCAATGGGTACGGCACTATTACCTAAAACAATTCTATAGACAGATAGTTTTAAATTTAAATATTAATGTTTTAACCTGTATTTGTGTCTATTCAAGATTCAAGTATTTATGAAAAAAAAAGGAATTTTTTTAATTTATTTTATCAAGATTGTATTAGTGTCAGCTGCCCTAAGTATAAACCTTAATACCATTTTGCCGAGAGACATGAAGTTTTTTTTTAGGGTTCCGTTTAATAATTACAAAATTTATAAATAATTGTAATGAATTTTCCTCTTTAGGTCGCACCGGCCGTTATGCCGTCATCTTGAAGAAGGTGGAAATAAACATGGTTCCTCACAACCGCTGCAGCACATTGCTCAAAAGAACCAGGCTGGGCAACAACTTTAAATTGCACGACAGCTTCTTATGTGCGGGGGGTGAAGAGGCGAAAGATACATGTCAGGTACCGTTAATACTTTATTTTTTATGCCCACTATTGGGCATTTTTTTAATGTTGGAAAGAAGTTGGGCAAAAGCTTTTTTGTTTTATTTTTCACCGTCCATTGTTGGGAAAAAAGTTTAGATATTTTTTGCAGAATAGCATGCGTATTACTTTACTTTTTACTCTAAAGTACTATAAAAAAGTAAAAAAAAAAAACAATTTTAAACGCAATTAAGTTACCTTAATGCCTTTTGTTCTTTTTGAAAGTGTAGGTAACAAATTGTGATAAGATAGTTCAGCATAATATTGAAATTAATTTTATTTTTTTATAGGGTGATGGAGGAGCACCTCTAGCATGTCCAATAGGTGACAACCGCTACAAGCTCACAGGTCTAGTCGCTTGGGGCATAGGTTGTGGGCAAAAAGATGTGCCCGCAGTATACACAAATGTGCCCAAGTTCAGAGATTGGGTAGATGATAAAATGCAACAATGGGGACTAGCAGCAACGTCCTATAGGATTGATTCAAATAATAGTGATTAAAACATTCATTTGAATTGGAAAGTGATGCTAAAGATATTTTTATATATATTTTGACTGCCTCCGTGGTGCAGTGGGAGCACAAGCGACTGCTGTGCACGAAGTTGTAAGTTCGATTCCCACATGGGACAAAACTTCTTGTGATCCATAAATATTGTATATTTGTAAAGTCTACTAGTCTTGTTCACTAGTGCGAGTGTTCTCTTAAAAAAAATTGTAAAGAAAAATAACAAAGTCATATTTATAAGCTACTTACGACTCGCCTCTTCTTTACACCAGTCTACGTAGACAAGATGTGTAAAAAAGGAACATTCTTTAAAATAGGAAACAGAGCATGCTTATACATTAAAAATTAAAAAAATATCAACTACTTTTAGAAGATATAGCCGTTTAAAGTTTAAGCTATTTTCATCATATTTTAGTTTAAAAGTAGTTTCAACGTATTAAAAAAACAGGTATGTTTTGTTTTCCTAGATTTCAATTAATTACTTGTCAAAAGATAGTTTTCTCCAGATCAGTAATTATTGAGACTTATGTAACAAATGATTGAACATCTGGACTAACAAAAAATACCTGTTATTAAAAATGTTTTTTATTGCGCAATCTGTATATTTTAAAAATATCTTAAGCTTCACATAACTGGTATTAAGTTGCTAAATGAGATGACAAAATAATTGTCGCAAAATAAAATTACTCTAAAATTGTCCATTTCCCGGGAATAATTGGGAAATGCCCACGTTCTGGTACTCACGCATATGCCCGCGGGAAGTGGTTATTCCCACAAGAACTGGGAATAATTTTGCGTCAGTCTAACTTTGACTCAGTGTTTATCAATACGAGACATAGACGTTGTATTTCAACAGGTAAATATTAAGTATAATAATAGTTACCTAAATAAATATGCTCAATAATTTTAATTATATATTTTATAATAAATGTATTGTTTTATTTCATCGTTGTCAGTTGTTACCAAGTTGATAACAGTCGTTAGGTCAAGTCGGATGCCTCTATGGACGACCTGAACAAATTCTGACACTAGGTTTGATCACTAACCACTCGATATTTGATTTTGATTGAATATTGACAACTTTCATATATTTTCAACAGTAATAAAGTAATCGTAGTACCGTAGCGTGTTTTATTTAAACAGACTTGATTTTATTTTTAGTTTTATTATTTAAAAAGGTTCAAAAATTTTCAAATTACCGAACAATTGCTTTTCTCGCTTTTTTTTTTGATACCATAAATAAGAAGCCATGATTGATGTATACTCTGTTTTGTTTAAGATCTTAAAAGTAATAAAAAAATACGAAAAGAAAATGCAATTTGCACAGAACATCTATTAGGAGCTATAAATAAAACAAATATAATAATATGCGTAATGAAAAAAAGTGTACTTTTTTATGATCTTATCCAAAACAGAGTAGGTTACCTACCTACTCTGTTTTGGATAAGATCATAAAAAGTACACTTCATAAATCAATTTGCATAGAACATCATTATGTCAGCCATAAATAAAACCAAGATATTATGCGTTCTATAATAATAAATAATATTTATTTAATCTTAAAAAAAAAAGTCGAAATGGTCCAGTGGATAAGGCACCCGCTTCGTAAACACGAGGTAATGGGTTCGAATCCAGGCAAGTATCAATGTGATTTTTCAAATCATATGTACTTTCTAAGTTTATCTTGGACATTTCTGACTGACGGTGAAGGAAAAACATCGTGAGGAAACCTGGACTTAAAATGTCTGAAATTGCCAATCCGCCTTGAGCAAGCGTGGTGATTAATGCTCATACCTTCTCTATATGAGAAGAGGCCTTTGCCCTGCAGTGGGACAGTAAACAGGCTGGTATTATTATTATTATTATTATTTAATCTTAATATTAGGTAATGCAGTAGAACAGTTCGCTTTCTCCAATTCTCCGTGTAATTGTTTAAGACGAGCTCTTGCTAGTGTTAGATTTGCATTTGTGGCTCTCATACTTTCCTGAAAATAACAGTTTATTACTATTACTATCGATCTTGACCCACCAAGCTCATTTTGACAATACATCTAAATACAAGAAATTGAAACCTGCGGCTTCGTCCCCACGCAAAATGGTGCGGAAAATGGTATGTGTTTAATTAACGTGATTTGGAAACCAGACCGATTTTCAGAATAAATAGTATCCTATGTTCGTCTACCGCACCAAATCTATGTACTAATTTTCATCGAAATCGGTTCAGCTGTTTAAGCGCTTACGTACGTTATCTAGATTCCAAGCTAATACTGTCAATTTTATGTCAAAAAAACAACAGAAAGCGTTGGGCTAATTTCTTGTTTGGGCATTTTTAACAAAGTATTGGGCATTTTTAATAACAGCTTGGACATTTTTAATAACGGTTTACCTGTGCATTAAGTAAAATCTTGTCAGCTCTGGTCAGTTTCTCCACTGATATGTCAGTTGTGTGCTTAATCAGTCCTTCTAGGGTTGCTCTCAATGATACATTACATTCCCCTGCAAGAATAAATAAATAAAATAAAAAAATAAAAAGTTGTTTTATTTCAGTAAATCTTTTACAATTAAGTTGCCGGGGCTTCCCAGAAAGTAATCATTAGATACTTGTGTTGGGAAACCTCGCGCAAGAAACAATCTTAATTAAATATTTTTATTAAAAAAGTTTGTGTTATGTAGCATAGAACTTTAGAAACAAATATTTAATTTGTTTCTAAAGTTCTCTGTGTTAAAAGGCTTGTACTCTTAATATTTACTGTTACTACTGCTAGCCTATTTCATCCCACTGCTACTGGGGTCGCTACCCATGCATCCACTGGCTTCTCCCACCATCGGATGCATGGGTAATTCCTGTTTACCTGGGCACCCATTACATTAAGTCGGCATCAACTTTCAAAATGTCGATACATCTTATCGATATGTACAATATGGCTATGGATCGGTTGGGATTTTGAAAAACTACTTACATGACATTAAAAAAGTACTTTTTATTTCTCATACTCGGAAAGTAGTGTTGTTTTGATTTGATTATAGGGTGGAAGATGCTGCTTTCCTTTCACAGGGAGGGAAAAACTCATACAAATTCATCCCGATCCTCGGGCCGAAATGAACTTTAAAAATAGAACTGCTGTCAGCTGTGAAGAGTTTTACGTAAAAAAAAACTAATTTAAAAAATGTCATGCATGACTTTCTAAACAGCCAGTGTGAATTTAGCGCAAACTTCTTTGAGCGGAATAAGCCGCGAGTGCCGCGACAATTACGCGGCGAGCGTCGAGTTCCATATTTAAAATTTAAAATGTCAACACAAATTAGCGGGATACTAAAATCGTTATGTATGTATATGTGACGAACTTTTGTGCTAAGATTTGAATTAAATATTAAAAATGATTTCAAGTGAAATAATGACACCAGATTCCATTACAGACATTCTATGGCGAACTGTGTCATAGAAAATCTTTTTAATTTCACGAATTGTCTTAATTTGACTATTAATTTTAAATAGGTAGGTACTAATAATTATATCATTATCAATAAATAGTTTAGATAAACAACTAGTTTTATTTTCCTCATATTCTAAATGAAAAGTAGAGTGTTTGCCACGGGTAAAAGAATCAATTCCTACTCGGACTATAGCATGAAAACATATTTATTTGCCGTTTTATTTAGTAAATTCAAATTAAATTCAAAGTATTTATTTCATTTTGATCATAAAGAATGATACTTATGAAAAGTCAAATTACATGAAGTCAGCTAATTAACCTACAGCCAGTTCGCTGACGAGGTAAAGCTGTGAGAAGAACTGGCAAGAAACTCACGCCACTCTTTTCAATCGCCAGATAATTACAATTTTTTTGTATGAATTAACAATTTTAACACATCAACGCAACCAAAGAACCATACAAAGTAATTATTACAAAACAACTAATTATTTTATAACATTGTTAAAAAAAGAAAAGAAACGAAAATAGAGGGTTTCAATTATTTAGTTTCATCTAGTATGGTAATTTGACTACGTATTTTAATTAAAATTAAAAAAAAAAAAAAGTCAGGGTTGAAAAGAATTGATTCCCTTGAACCCTAGGCTAACAATCTACTATTGTTACTTGCCTGATATCTTTTCCAATGCATACGTATTAAGTAAATATAATACAATACTTACACAACTTCTGGTGCAGCAATGAGTTGTATATAGTGGCCTGCGTGGATGGCTGTGGCTGTATTACACTATGCAGAGGTACATCCAGCTCATTCAAAGTTGATAAGTCCAATTTTGTTTCTGATATAATATAAAGTATATTAGAACTTATGTCTACTATAATATAAGGTTAAAATTTGTTTGTTTGAATGCAATAATCTTTGGAACTACTAATCAGGTTTGAATAATTCTTTTTGTGTATGATAGCCTAGTTTTTGAAGAAGGTATGTAACATCACTTTACTGGCGACGGGTGCATAGCAGTAACCAAAGACGCGGGTGACACGGGCAGCTAGTTAGATGTATTAGTTTGCATTGGCCATCACTGACTTATGAAGAAGGAAAACATCGTAAGGAAACCAAGATTTATATCTCAAAAAGGTCTAAAATTGCCAATCCATGTTGAGCAATGTGGTGATCAATGCCCATGTCTTCTCTAAGAGAAGAGGTGTTTCCCTACAGTGGGATAGTAACAAGCTGGTATGATGATTAGAAGCTCTTAGAATGACTAACTGGGCCGGACCATGAGTGAGGGCTCGGGGCTAATATTAATGAGGGGCCCACAAAACTCAAATAATTAAATTGTAGATGTTTTTACACATTATCTTCTATTATTGAAATTGACTTGATCCTGGGTTGAAGCCCAAAAAGCCATATGATAGGTCCGGCCCTGGTGACTAATATTGAAAGGATTATATTAAAGTTTGAACATGTAGAAAGAATAAATAGAAGTAAAATAACAAAAAAGATTGTTGGAGCGGAAATGCCTGGGTAAATCGGAGTGGGTCGTCTAAGCTACTTTTTTTTTTTTTTTAATATTATAGCCTACCAAAGTGACTCCACCCCGCCTGATGGTGAGCAGTCAGTGGAATCCAAAAGTGGCGGCCACTATACTAAAAGCCATCATCCTAAACTGCTGGTATGGTGGCCTCCACTATGGCGGCTGGGAATAGGGTTAGGGGAAGGAAATAAGAGAGATGAGGAAAGAGGAAAGGGGGGAAATTGGGCCTCCGGCGTTCTCACTCACCGAACGAAACGCAGTAGTATGGATACTACTACTCTTAAGTCGATCTTCTATGAGAGGGTAGTACTTCCCCGGACGATCCGGCCCATTCATGCTGAAATCAGCGTGGATCTACTACCGTACATGGACCAAATAGGTGATATGTTGGCAAAATTACAAGCACCCGTAACCGATGTGTGTGTATGAAAACATGGGATGTTGGAAAGTTGAAAGTAAGAAACCATGAAAACCAACCATCATCAGACTCAGGTGCCTCTCCAGCGATCACAAATGCTTCAGAATTAGTTGATAACTCCAAATCCTGTCAAATAAATACTTATTACTAATCGAGAGGACCGAGAAAGAAATTGTAATGTTATATTTCTTACCGGCGATTTTCCAATTTCTATTTCCGAATCGGACTCTGATGCTTCCCCATCGACAACGTGAGCGGTTTTTGACATTCTTATGTATTTTAATGTTGATTATTTTAAAAATTCTCAACATTAAAATTAAACTCTAATCGAGAGTACTTGTTTACAAACTTTGACATCTGCATTTGACATGTTGGTAAGTTGATTTGAAGAAATTAGAGGCATCTTGAGCATAAAGTACAGTTAGAAAGAGATAGAGCTATACGAACGCTTTTACGTATGACGAGCACAGCGCTATTGCTTTTGTAACAGACAGTGTAACTGTAATGCAGCTGTCAACTTGAAGTTGACGTATCAACAGCTGACATTGCGTTTTATTTCTACACTAGCTGTTCGCGGCGAGGTTTCACCCGCGTCTTTGCTTACTGCTCCGCTCCCGTCGCCTAGTAGCGTGATGTTACATAACCTATAACCCTTCCTCGAGAACAAGGCTATCATACGCAAAAATAATTTCTTACAGAGATTAGCGTGTATAAACAAACAAATTCTTCCGCTTTATTTATTATAATCTTAGAGCATTAAACCAACAGGAGTGGACACGCGCTCTATTTCCCTTGCGCAAAAGTCTGCCACTTTCGGCGGGGGACGGGGTAACGTGAGCAACGCACACTAATTACAATGTTAACTACTAATGCATTTTTAAATCGCGTCGTTATACACGCACACAATAAAATTATTACACACTAGCTTAAACTAAACACACACAATCACATTCACACACAGGGACATCTATCAGTTTACGCTTTCTAGTTTCTTAGCGTAAAACAGTTAGAGCTTGACTCTGTCGATATTTAGTATCGATGTTTAGGATTTCATATAAGTACGCGAAAGATTTAATTATTTTCATGATTATTATGTTTGCTTATTAAAATGAGCATTATCTTATATTATATAGAATAGTTTTAGGTAATAATAATCTATTATAATTTTAAGGTTTTTTTTTATTTAAGCACTTTGAAATAGATGAAAGTAAAGTAAATATTCTGTTAATTCATGTTTATGTCAATATTACAGGAAGAATAAAACAGTGTTTCTAACTAGCACACTTTTTTGTAATTATTATCAAAAAAGCTCGTCATACGGTCGGGCTAAATTTATTTGTTAAACATTGTTCGACAAACAAATCTGGTTATGCGGTCGGTCTCTCCTACTATGTTTACTAATGTTTATTCAATACTTCCGATCCCTGATAGTACGGAACCCTCGGCGCGCGAGTCCTACTGGCATTTAGCCGTTTTTTTTTGAAGTTATCCTTTTTTTGGCGCGATTGGGAAAAATGATGAGAGTGAATTTTTACGATGCGCGCGCACACCGACAGAAAAAAGCAACACCCTGAAGTTAGTTGCGAACCTTTTACACACTGAAGTTAGTTGCGGATCTTTGTGTGTCGTATCAGTACAAATAATCTGTGTGAATAAATAAAAAATATATTGGCGTTTATATCAATTCAAATATTTATGTAGGTATGTATGCGTTGTATTATTATTTGGTATTTTTGGATTGTTATGCCAAAGAAGTATAACTTCTTACGTGCGTACATGGGTACCCACTCTTTTTTTTTATTTTACTACTGCGCACAAGGATGTATGTTCAATAACCACCACCTGTTGAAATTTGTTCTAGTGTGGATTAAAGATTGTAATTAATTATTACGTGTCAATTTTACGTGTATTATTCCTAAGTATGTATGTATATTCAAACCAAATAATACTTTGAATTAATTGTCTGTTGCTATTAAATTTCGTTCCAACTAAGCAGAGCTTGTAATTGGAGGATTTTGTTCTGATTACATAGTAACAAGACACTGACATGAGAATGTATGAGTAGATTTTTATTAGAGAGATATTTTATCTGTTCAGATAACAAAAAAACAACAGAATATATTTCAGAAAGTCTTTATTTAAGTAGGTATAATAAAATACTGAAAAACTGTGCAATTTAAATTAACCTTATAAATCTAGTTTAACTAATCCTAGGTAATGCAATAAGAGGAGGTAGCGCACAGCGAGTTTACTTGCTAAAAACTGAGCTCTCCGCCGCTTGGGGGGTAGGGAGGAGGTAGCAGTGCTGGCAGCACAGAAGGCTTTGTCTTTTAAGCTGTTAGTCAGATACTTGTAAGTTTAGGAACCCACTTATATGGTTCCTACAATATTGGACCCAAGCGACTCGAGGCGCTGCTTCTTTTGAAAATCTAAAACAAACAAAAAAAAATTAATTTAATACTGGAAAACCAATATCGATATTTGTGATTAAACTGTCTCATCTCTAATTATGTTAAAGTGTGACCAGTTTCTTAAAAATAAATACGCTTATTTTTGTAAGAAATGAGCAATTATCTTTCGGAATAAAGTGCACTAATCTTGTATATTTGGATTTATAATCTCATTTTACTTGTTCATTTAATATTATTTTGTGCATTACTTGGTAAAAAAAACATTGGTTTTAATTAAAAATAAATAAATATGGGAACGGTGACACAATAATGTACATCCAAAATGAAACTTATTAGATATGTCAAGAAGGCGAAATATAAAAAAGGAAAGGTTAGTTTTTATGTTAATTCAACTTAAAATATTACCCCAGATTGGAGTATTGATGATAAGCCTGGCAACACTTGTTGATTAGCATTTTATTTGGTTAAATTGCGAATTTAATGCCTTATTTAATAATATTAGAACAAAATAATACTTACAGGTGGAATGTAATATTATCCTTTTGTAGACTTGATGTCGCTGAACGCTTTTTACACCAAAATACACTGCAATTCGGTATTTCTATTGAGACGCTATTACGCATGCACTGATAGGTGACTTATGATGCGGAACGCGCGTCAACTAGTTTTATATAACGGGTATGACCGGTGGGCTGGTACCTTTGGCAGAGGGGTACGCCTGTCAGTGGCCTCTCCGGTTGGTTTAATGCTCTAAGATTATAATAGACTAGCTGCGCCCTACAACTTCGCCCGCGCGTAAAATATGTTTTGTTTTATCCCTCGGGAACTTCGTTACAGATTTTTCTTACTTACGATTTCTTAGAAAATTCAGTCATAATAAAACACATTTTATACGGTAGTAGATCCACGCTGATTTCAGCATGAATGGGGCCGGATCGTCCGGGGAAGTACTACCCTCTCATAGAAAATCGACTTAAGAGTAGTAGTATCCGTACTACTGCGTTTCGTTTGGTGAGTGAGAGCACCGGAGGCCCAATATCCCCCCTTTCCTCTTTCTTCACCTCCCTCATTCCCTTCCCCTAACCCCATTCCCAGCCGCCATATGGAGGCCACCATACCAGCAGTTTAAGACGATGGCTTTTGGTATAGTGGCCGCCACTTCTGGATTCCACTGACTGCTTACCATCAGGCGGGGTGGAGTCACTTTGGACTATAATATAAAAAAATAAAAAAATAAAAAAAACAAATTTTTGAAATATATATTTTAATAAACTATTTTACAGAGGTACCTACTTCTTGTAGGGTTGCTGTATTATACCAACAATATTGAATATCTCGTAGGTGTACAACGACTATGAGTAAATATTTAGAAAAGACAATTCGAAAGATAATGTCCTATTCTCTTCTAGTTAAATGTTTAGAATAGAATAAAGTAAGTTTATTTCAGACCATGGGATCCATATTACACAAGAAATTAATATAAAACAACACAAAGAAAAATAAACAATTGTTTAATTCTTTAATTAATCTCAGGCTTTAAATAAATCTATCAAAGTTCTATCTTCGTAAAGCTTATGTTCCAAAACGCCATCTTGTCGAGCACCCAATTATAAAATATGGCCACATTGGTGTACACTGCTGGAATATTCTTTTGACCACAGCCGATACCGTAAGAAACTAGACCGTATAGCTGGTGAATGTCACCAGGTCCTTGGGAGACTAAAGGTCCACCACCATCACCCTGGAAAAATTCAACAACAAATTTATAAATTTTTTCACGCTAGTAGTTTACGCTGGTGTCAGCATGAATGTGCCGGATCGACCAGGGAAGTACTACCCATACTAAAGTACTACACATAGAAGATCGACGTAAGAGTACCCAATAGTACCTATCCGTACTATTGAGTTTTGTCCGGCGGCCCAATTTCCTCCCTTTCCTTTTTCCTCACCTACCTCCATTCTTTTACCTACCCCACTCTCTTCACGGTAGGCAGCGGCTTCGCAGTCTCTGGCATTGCAGGAGCAAAAAGGGACTCTGAGTCGTCCATGAGCGACAGTTACCACTTACCAGCACGTAAACTGTTGGCTCGTCTGCCAATGACAGCAATAATAAAATAAGTGGTTTGGCGCTACGAAATGCCACTTAGAGGGCTTGGGTTCGATCGACAGGTATAGTTGTATTAGGCTTTTCTAACGAGAATTTCTTAGTATTAGAACAAACAGTGTCTAAAATGGTGCCTACTACAGGTTGTTTCACGTAGGCAGCACGGAACCGCACTTATATTTTTAGGGAACGCGACAGCTCGCAGCACGACCTATTTCTCACTCTAGTAAAGGCACAAGCTAGAGGTCAACAGACAACCTGCCATTCTTTTTTTAACGGTCGGAATACGGACGGCGCTGGCGGAATAAAGCACAATCTTCACAGTTGGAAACACACCCACAAACCAAGATGACCTTGCTTGGTTGCAAACTGTATAGACGGCTGTTGTAAACCAAATTACTTAATAATCTAGCGAGTGTTTCCAACCAATGTGGGCGGGGCTTAGGCAAGGTCACCTAGGTTTGGTGGCGTGTTCCCAACTGTAAAGATCGTGCTTTATGAACACTGCCAGTGTGAAGTGATGTAGAAAAACTAAAATTTGAGGGTAGATCTAGAATCTACTTCGCTTGGAGCTGTGACATCGCCTCATCAGTCTGCTTGTGATTGTGACCATGGCCGGTGTAACCTGGTCGAAACGTCAAGCGAAATAAGGTATGTAAATAGTTAATGCATGATGGTGGGAATTCCCGTTGATAATTTCAAATTATGTCATGCAACGCGAAAGCTTAATTTTATTTATTTATTTATTTATTTATACTTATACACAACATACGACTATCTTTACAGGTAACGCTTAACCTACTGCGATAGTGTACCACAATAACATAAAACTTAACTTAATCTAACTTACTAATTACACTATAAGTGACCTTTGTGAATCTGTTCAATGCACACGAAAACAAATAATGTAAATAAATACCTGACACATATCTTCGCCATTCTCTCCTGTAGCACATAGAAAGCTCTTATCCAAGATATACTTCGGTCCAAGCCTGGTCTTCTTCAATAGTGAATTGCATTGGTCATTTGGTATTGCCTGCAGTTCCACCTTCTTAAGGATCGAGGAAAACTTGCCTCGAAGACCTGAAGGTAAGAAGAATTCTCTTACATTCGATTCATTAATTTATTTGGTACCGACTAGTTGCTCGCCACCACTTCTCAGAAGGGTAAGTACTTACCTACTTTTATGCTTTCTACAATTTAATTTTACTTATCGTTTTCATAATTTGCAAAGTAACTCAACTTTGCCTGATGGTAAGTTGTCAATGGGATCCAGAAGTGGTGGCCACCATTCCAAAAGCCATCGTCTGAAACTACTAGTATGGTGGCCTCCAATAGGGCGGCATAGTGAGATGCTTTTTTACGTCCCTCTTAAAAGATGCAGGAATAATTAAAATAAATGAGAACACGTGCACTGGTGACAAAAACTTGAAGCCGTGAACCGTTTGATTCGACATGTTACAAATTGCAAAAATTCCCGGATGCCACTACTATATTATGCACGTATTACGTATACAAAAAAAAACCTGGAATAATGTACCGTTGTAGTTCCTTGTTACACACATTATTATAATGCACTTTAAATAAATAAATAAAAGAACTTACCAAATGTATCTTTACCCCAGCCATTAGCGATATAATTATCTTTCGGCCAAGAGTTTTCACTTGTAAGACAAATAGTGTTAATGTGTTCAGTCAGTTTGAAAGGATACTCCAGACGTAGCAGAGCGATGTCGTTCGCAAAGCTTTTACGATTAAACTCTGCAAAATATATATTAATAATATAAATACTAATTTATAAGGCGGAAGAGTTTGTTTGTATGTTAGAACGCAATAATCTCTGGAACTACTACTCAGATTTCAATAATTATTTTGCGTCTGATAGCCCAATTATTTATTATTATTATTACACACACACACACATACAGCTATTATTACAGGAAAATACCTAATGCAATAGAGTAGTTACATCATAAAATAATAACACATCATAAAACTACATACTTAAATAAATCATAAAGAAAATAAATAATTCAAAGTAACATAAAAACTAAAATTACTCATAAAAACAAAAATCTTAAATCTATCTACCTAATATTAATATATTTAACAATATCACAATAAGCGACTCGTGTGTATTCGTTCAGGGCACATGAAAATATATCCAGTCGGTCAGAGAGTGCGTTGAGCACCCGCAGCGCCCGCGTGAGCGGTGCTAGGTGCAGTAGGTGAGTGCGCGCGCGGGGAATCGCCAGTAACGGCGGCCGCCGCCTTCGGCCCACGTACTCGTCTGGGACATTTAGTTGGATTGCGTGCAAAATTTGTGGATTATGTATTTTACCTCTGATCACTTTAAAAAGATAAATGGCAAGACCTACCTCCCTTCTAACTTCAAGTCTGTAATACCCTACCATGCCCAGAATGAACAGAGTAGGGTACAACTGTGGATAACCTGGGTACACCCCGTACTGCTTTAAATAAATGAACCTAACGAATTTGTTTTGAATCCGTTCCAACATTATTCTATATTTTTCTTCGTGAGGTGACCATATTACTGCGTTGCACTCTAAGTGGCTTTTTACGAGTGCCTCGTATAGTGCTTTTAAAGCCCCGATGTTTGTAAAATTGTTAGCCTGACGTAGCATCAACCCCAAATTCCGGTATGCTTTCTTACACACCCCTATGATGTTCCCTAAATTGTATGTCAGGAGTGAAGCGTACACCTAAGTCTTTAACTTCGGTCAAACGCTGTAGTGGCGTCCCGTCCATACAATACTGGTAGTAACTTGGGGCTCGCGCGCGGCTGAAAGACATTACTGAGCACTTAGCCACATTAAAGTACAACTTGTTTTGTTTACTCCATTTAACCACCTCTTCTATATCTTTCTGAAGCATAGTATGATCTACGCTTTGTGTCACTTTATGAACCAGTTTTAAGTCATCTGCAAATAATAAAGGAGTTGACCAGTTAACCACCCCTGGCAAACCGTTGACTGTCATAATGAATAAGAGAGGCCCTAAATTACTGCCCTGACTCACACCAGATCTTGAGGAAGATTATAGGCTATGTAACATCACGCTACTAGCGACGAGAGCAGAGCAGTAACTAAAGATGTAACTTAATGCGCATAAAACCGCGCTGCTGAAAGTTAGTGTAATGATTAAGCTCGCAGAGTTGCTTTCTGAAGTGGCAATGGGCAGGATACATATAGCTCGCAGAACAAGGTTCTACAAGCCGACCATGAACCGTAAGGCGCTGCGTGGGCAGACTCCTCAGAAGGTGGATTGAAGATGATGAATTACTGGAGAAGTCGTTACCTCGTCGTGAAAATAAGGAAGCCCAACACCCCCTCGGTCGTCTTCCCTTTTCCTGCCTCATCCCCTTCTCCGTGTTTGGCAACGGCTTGGTTGTGTTTTCTAAGCATTATTACTTCTGCGATGCTTGGAAAACACAGCCATCTCTATAGGTTACGGTTGACACTTACTATCAGGTGAGCCGTATGCTTGTTTGCCACCAAATTTTTTAAGAATGAAATCTTCGGAGGGCAGAATACAATAACTTAATGTATACATCAAAAAAGAAATCACAAGTTTACTTGAAGAGCCATCAAACCGCAGTGCAGCTAATGGCGAGCTGACATTCCAACTTTTTTTTTTCTGACAAGGCAGACGAGCCAGCAGCCTACCTGATGATAAGTGGTGTTTGCTCATGAACTGCTGCAATGCCAGGGGCTCTGCGAAGCTGCTGGCTACCGTGAAAGGAGTGGAGTAAGTTAGGGAATTGAGGTAGGTGAGGATAAAGGAAAAGGAGAAATTGGGCCTGAATGCACCTGAAAGTCAATCAGTTCCTCGTTCGCGGCTTTTATTGGCTGATTGCATAAATTACTTACTTTCATGTACAAATATATCTGTTACTCTTTTATCTTCGTGGTAGTACTTCTCGTCTGTATTCCTCAAGTCCCATTCTCCAGCTCTGACCGTTAAACCGCCTGATGTATACCTGATAGAATATTAAAGTTATTTTAATAACATATTTCAACTGAAGAACATTAAACGAGGAAGATACCTTGTAATCAGGGGCGGATTTACACATTTGCCGCCAGTAGGCTATTTTAATCGTGAATTGGGGAGGAAAAAGGCTAAAAATTACGAAATTTAAATTATTAGAATATTTTTAAAAGTCATAATCACAAAGTACTTACTTTTGTATATTTTACAAAGCGTTTAGTAATTTTTCATATAGATAATACAAACAGATTATTTAGTATATTATATTATACTGTATACCACTAAAATATTGTAATTTTTATTAAATTGCCGAAGCTTTTTTTCTGTGTAAGAATAATGTTTTTTTTTCATTAAATACATAAAATATTTGGGCCACATTTGCCGCCCCTTAAAATCTACCGCCCTAGGCTCCAGCCTACTCAGCCTGCTGATAAGTCCGCAACTGCTTGTAATGTATGATTGACATACAGTACACAACAACATCATCACACACGCTAAAACAAATGTCAACAAAATGTTATGTTTTATACAGATTAAAACCAAAACTATCTACCTAACACAAATCACTCATACTAACAAAGAACATAAGACATCTTTACTGTTATATTGGTACATTGCAAGGCATCTTTCTAGTCCATTAACTCACTTGGTAGCAATATGTGCGACAGTCATGACGATCTCGGCATGTATGAGGGCTCCAACGCCTATGTAAGAGCTGTTCGCGTCGAACAGAGCGACCACCCATGGAAACTCACCGAATTGAGTCGATGCGCCCTAGAACAATAGAGATACAAGATAATCATTTTTTTTACAACTTTAGTGTCAAACAAGCATACCTGATGGTAAGGGGTAACTGTAGCCTATAGAGATGACTGTGTTTTCCAAGCATCGCAGAAGATAATGCTTAGAAAACACAACCAAGCAGTTGCCGACCACGAAGGAAAAGGGAAACGGATGAAGACCGAGAAGGAATTTGGTCTGCCGGCGCTTATACCAAGCGAAACACATTAGCATGAAAACTAATATTCTTACGTCGTTCTTCTTTGAGAGGGTAGTACTGTTTTGTATTAAAAATTGACAATGTAAACAGAGATATAACTGACATTCACGCGGGTGGAGCTGCGGCCTACAGCTAGTACTAAATATTTCAATCGAACTGGCCTATTCATGCTGCAATCAAGAATTTAGTCGAGAACGCTTCTATAGAAGTAATTAACTTACTGCAACATTAGGTCCAATGCCATTAATATTCCTGTGTCCACAACTTTTGACATTTTTATAGTCTGGCATCGGTTTGGGAGGAGGTATCTCACAGCAGACTTCTCCGGGGAGTGGACACTCTTCTATCACTCCCGCTCTGTAAAATTAAAAACATATTAATATAAGAGCGTTTATGTGCGTTTAATCTGCATTGCAGAACCCTATCTATCTACAACATGGAGTTCTTCAAGAAAGGAGTTAAAAGATTTTTAACAGGGTCGGCAACGCGCTAGTGATGCTTCTAGTGTTGCAAGCGTCCATAGGCTACGGTAAGCTTACCATCAGGCGGGCCGTATGCTTGTTTGTCACCTTAGTCGTATAAAAAAAATCTATCATCTATACATATAAAGCGGTAGAGTTGGTGTGTTTATTTGTTTCAACGCGCTTATCGCTAGACATCGATAATGATTCTCTTTCAAAACCAGCATTTAAATCCAAAGCATCAAAGTTTCTCCTTAATAGATTTAATAATAATATAATTTAAATTCAAATATTAATTAAATACATAAGTGAAATATTAATATAATTATGAGTACCTATAATTAATTATAGGTACATAATTAGTATTTTTAATTTTCTATGTTGTGATTTTATCTTTTAATTTTTTATGATTTTAATTATTTGATGAATTTTAAGCTTTATATTTTTGTAATTTTTATTTTCTTTATTTTATTTGAAAGTGTATAATTAAGTGCATTGATAGTATAAGCAATCAATTATGTCGGGAGCTACGTCTGCCAACAAACTGCTTTGCAGTTTGGCAGAAGTAAAAATATTGTAAAACTTAGGTTATGTATTAACCATGAATAAACACTTTCATTCATTCATTCATTCAGAACTACCAGTCGGATTTGAATGAAACTTTTTGTGTATGATATCCAGTTCTTGAGGAAGGTTATAAGCTATGTAACATTACGCTACTAGCGACAGGAGCAGAGCAGCAACTAAAGACGCGGGAAGCTAGTAACATTATAAATGCTTAGATACTTTAGGTTTGGAAAGGGATGTGTTTTAGTTTTAGTGTTTATAAAACAAAGATGGAAAAGGCGCGGGTTTCAGTCTCGCCCTGAAGTTGAAACCTATTACCATTTCATAAAGTAGGTACTTACTTATAGCCAGTGCAATAAATTTTCTGAATAATATTAGTTGTTCTGTTATTGTATAACTTTTTTTTATACAACTCTGGTGGCAATCAAGCCACCTGATGGTAAGTGGTAACCGTAACCTAAAGAGATGGCTGTGTTTTCCAAGCATCGCACAAGTAATAATGCTTAGAAAACACAACCAAGCCATTGTCGACCACGGAGAAGGGGATGAAGAAGGAAAAGGGAAAAGGAAGAGGACCGAAGGGGTATTAGGACTGCAGGCACTCTCACTCACCAAGCGAAACACATTAGCACGAAAACTAATATTCTTACGTCGATTTTCTATGAGAGGGTAGTACTTCAACGTTCTATCCAGCGCATTCATACTGAAACCAGCGTGGATCTACTACCGTAAAATCTTTCTACTTTTGTAACTTTTTCTTACCTGAGGTCAAGAACTCCTACTCCGGTATAAGCTGGATTATTCACATCAACGCCATAGAGGTTGGTATTACAAAGATTCTGCGGCACACATTGGCAGTTCCGTTCCTCCTGAATATTTTTTGGTGGTACTTCAATTGTTTTTACCTGTTGATTTTAATAAGATCATTCTTATCACTATAGATACATAGGCGTCGGAGGATATAAAACGCTGTCAAGCAATTACAGAAAACCCAAGTTAGTTTATTGTGGCTGACTGCGTCATGCTCGTAAACGATCGTTACATTTTCATTTAATTTATGATAATCAGCTTCCCCCTACGTTAAGTTACATCTTTGGTTACTGCTTAGCTCCCGTCGCCAGTACCGTGATGTTTCTAGCTTACTTATTTATTTATTTATTTATTTATTTAACAACTTCATATACAAAGTATATAGGCGGACTTAATGCCAAAGGCATTCTCTACCAGTCAACCTAACAGGGTGATGCAGAGATAAGATAAAGTAGGTGCATTTGAAGTAGAAATCTAACAACTAAAAATATTTATAAGTAGATACATGATACATAAAAGTATAAGATAAACATAATATACATATATATAAAAACATAATATATATATATATATATATATATATATATATATATATATATATATATATATATATATATATATAGATATATTATGTTTATATATATATATATATATATATATTATGTATATATATATACATACATAAATAAATACTTACTAAGCTATTGTGATGATTCTGCCAAATTTTTTGCAAGGAGCTGTTTTACCTTCATCTTAAATGTCAAACGGTTTGTGGACATCCTGATCTCGGGAGGGAGCGCATTCCATAGAAGAACAGATTGAACACGGAAGGAGGAACCAACGAAATTAGAGTTATGTGAAGGGCATAGGAGTATTTGATTATTCGAAGAGCGAAGATTGCGATCGTGGGTCATATGTAAATATTCAAAATAGTGCGTTAAGTATAAAGGAGAATAGGAAGACTTAAGAAATGAAAAGAGAGTAGTAAGAGTACGTAAACAACGACGCTGACGTATAGGCAACCAATTTAATTGTGAGCGAAATGTAGACACATGGTCGTACTTGCGAATGTTGAAAATGAATCGAATGCAGTTATTAAGAAGACGATCTAGCTTATTGAGAAGGTCTGCATTCAGGTCAAGATAGCACACATCACCATAGTCAATTATTGGTAAAACTAAAGTTTGTACAAGCATAACCTTGATTTTGATTGGAAGGAAGTTTTTCAAGCGATAGAGAGCACGAAGGGTACCGGTGACTCGTTGGCTAACATTTGTTATATGCGCTTGCCAGTTCAGTGTCGAGTCAATGTACAGACCAAGGTTTTTGACCGCTTGACTCAGTGCTATTACTGAACTGTCAAATACTACAGGTGGAATTGCAGATAAATCTAGTCTACCAATTATGCGTTGGCTGCCCACAATGATAGCCTGACATTTATTAGGATTAACCATCAAGCCAAACCTATCCGACCAAGCTTTGATGGTATTTAAGTCACTGTTTATTTTGTTAACAGCCAAGTGTACTCTATCAACGCTCTCTTGTGCGTAAAGCTGCAAGTCGTCGGCGTACAAATGATACGAGCACTGAAGGTTTAGGGTTACAAGATTTATAAACATTGAAAACAGTAAAGGAGAGAGAATACCGCCTTGAGGAACGCCTGAGCAGAGATTCCGCCAGTTTGATGAAGATTCACCAATGCGAACAGACTGCTGACGTCCCTGAAGATAATTCGAGAACCATTCCAGTGCTTCGGTTGAGATCATAAAATAGGAAAGGACGGACAGTAGGATATCGTAACCGACAGTGTTGAAGGCATTTGTAAAATCAATTAAAACCAGAACAGTAACTTTAGTGTTTTCCATGGCCTCCCTCACATCGCCGGTCACTTTTAGGAGTGCAGAGGTTGTACTGTGGCCTGGCCTGAAACCAGATTGTAAAGGACTTAACAGGTTATAGTGGTTTACAAAGTATGCCAATTGCTTGTGGGCACAGGCCTCCAGTACCTTGGAGAGGAACGGTAGAATGGATATGGGACGGAAATGATTGGGTTGTGTAGGATTCTGTGTCTTGGGTAAGGGAATAACATAGGCTTTCCGCCACAAGGATGGAAAATTACCTGTGAGGAAAGAAAAGTTAATAATGTGGGTGATAGCAGGAAGAAGGTATTCAAGGATGAGTAATATCATGCGGCGACTAATATTATCGCAACCGACTGCATTTGATTTAATGGATAGGATTATTTTCTTGATCTCCCCTGAAGCAACTGGAGAAAATTTAAAGGGATCTATGCTAGGGCGTGGCAAACTAGCAACATATTCCAGCTTACTGCTGCCTACTACTGACTTCGGAGCGGAGAAACGGAGCTTTCTACGGCGCAGTTTTACCCACGTTTTTATTTACTGCTCTGCTCCCGTTGTCAGTAGCGTGATGAGAATTATTCAAACCCGACTGGTAAGAGATAAGTGCTTTTAACCAACAAGCTCTTTCGCCGTATACATTGGTATAATAAATGGCAGGTCATCTGCGTACTAAAATTAACTAATCTGACAAACATGGTGACTGCAAACTTTCCGTTAGGGATGGCCGATGTCCTAGCCATTGTGATGTTTTTAAGAATTTGCTAGGTCAGTAAAAGGGGAGAGACCTTAAGAACAATACAAACTATATTTTTTACGCAGTAGATCCACGCTGGTTTCAGTATGAATGGGCCGGATCGTGGAAGTACTACCCTCTCATAAAAGATCGACGTAAGAGTAGTAATATCCGTACTAATGCGTTTCGTTCGGTGAGTGAGAGCGCCGGAGGCCCGCTTTCCCCCTTTTCTTGTTTACTCACCTCAATCTCTTCACTTACCCCACTCTCTTTACGTAGCAATGCCAGACTCTGAGTCGTCCATGAGCGACAGTTACCACTTACTATCACGTAGGCTGTTTGCTAGACTGCCACAGTCAGAAATAAAAAAAATATCTTAGGCCTTATTTATCTTTATTTTAAGTACTTACTTCTGTACCTGTGGTTGATAAATTAGTAGAAATAGTATTGATCGCTGGTGGACCGAAAATTTGGTTTAAAAGGTCTTGGTCCACCCCAGGGAAGGTCTGCGTGCTGGCCAGGGTAACGAGAAGACTTATCACGAACAACTGCATTATTCTGCCTGTAACTTATAACAACAACTGATACACAACGACGCTATCTAGACCCGAAGTAAGCATAATTATGTTATACACAGAGCAGTAATCCATACTCCATAATACTAATACTAGTATTATAACTGCGAAAGTAACTCTGTCTGTCTGTCTGTTACGCTTTCACGCCTAAACCACTGAATCGATTTTGATGAAATTTAGGATAGAAATAGATTAGACCTCGGGGAACAACATAGGCTAACTTTGATTGCTAAAAAATGGCATAAAGGGGTTGAAATAAGAGATGCAAGTTTGTATGAAAAAAACGTCAACATAAACAGAGATATAACAGACATTTACGTGGGTGGAGCTGCAGGCGACAGCTAGTATCAAATATGGGTTATACAATGTGGAGAAACATAGATACGCAAATATTAAGTATTTTGAAAATACGTGAAATACGTACATAATATTCCTACTCGTACATCGAAACACGCAAACCAACAATAAACTGATCAATCAGAATGCAGGTAATGCACGTCGATGCGCCTCTAATATGCTAATTCGTTAGCCCAGTCATCGCCTAGTCAAACGGCACGATTTATTGTCTAACTAGCGGTTACCCGTAGCTCCGCCCGCGTAAATGTCGGTTAAATCTCTGTTTATACTCTGACGATTTCTCATACAATCTTTTATCCCTATTTCAACTTCTTTAAGCCATTTTTCACGATAAAACATATGTTCGATAGTTTGTTTTGATAGCCTATGTTTTTCCCCGAAGTCTAATCTATCTATATACCAAATTTAATCAAAATCGGTTTAGTGGTTTAGGCGTGAAAGCGTAACAGACAGACAGACAGAGTTACTTTAGCATTTATAATATTAGTGTAGATTGAAAAAAAACTGGTTTTTGCTAGTTTCCTTGTAGTTTTTGCGTTTTACTTGATTTTTTTCTTACCTATCATCAGCGAAGACTTAGTGTAAACTTATATCAATAGGTCAACAATCACGTTGTCAGACAACTTCTTGTTTGTTTCCTTAACAGTCATATTTATTTTCGTAGTTTCTAACTTTATTATTTTCGTAAGGTGCGAAGGGGCAAGATGGGGTACAGAAAATCCAAAAAGGAATACTTAGTTGATACGAAAAATAAAGTGACCATCAAGAAAAATATTACTAAAGGTTTGTAACAGAAAATAATAAATAATGTGATTCCATAAATAATCAATGTTATACCTATATATTTTAGACTGTAAAGAACTTAAAGGCACATTATAAATTGTGCTGGACCGGAGGACGAAGACTAACAAAACGATAAATAATGGCTTTTCGCTTAATGTGTGTTTCTTTACGTGGTTATAATTCACAAAACATGCTTAGTGTATGTACCCTTTCGTTATTTTGCCTCTTAGAGGTACCCATGGGGTAAGATAGGGAGATAGGTAGGACTTTTACTGTATGCATATTTTTTTATGATTTTAATAAAATTATCAAACAAGAGTAATTAATGTTAAGTTTTAAATACAGTATAACTAAGACAAATATTTAAATAATAAACCGGAGAAAAATATCATTCTTAGATTTATTGGGCTTAAAACGTTAAGTACCTACCCCATTTTGCCTACCCTTTCCACATGCAGACAAATATTTGCGCTGAGCACGAATTGAACCCGCGACACATGCTTTATAGTATTTTAGTATCGAACGCATAGAAAATAATAAGTTAAACGCAGATTAAAATTTTCGAACGACGGCAATCCCACATTATTACGGTACATTTAGATTAATTAATTTAAATGTATGAAACAAAGAGATACTTACGTATTAATTAACTGCAATAAAAAACACAAAATCCCACAACTATTAACTTAATGACTCACACAAATATTTTAAAACAAAACATGTATTTTAACTGACATCTTCGAGTCTACTGAATGTTACACTTATTTTTGCATGTAATAAACTAGCTGTCCACAGCGCGGTTTCATTCGCGTAAAATAACATTTTTGATTACTACTACACTCCCGTCGCTCCCAGCGTTACGGTAGTAGATCCACGCTGATTTCAGCATGAATGGGCCGAATCGTCCGGGGAAGTACTACCCTCTCATAGAAGATCGACTTAAGAGTAGTAGTATCCGTACTACTGCGTTTCGTTCGGTGAGTGAGAGCGCTGGAGGCCCAATTTCCCCCTTCCTCTTTTCTCACCTCCCTCATTCCGTTCCCCTATCCCCATTCCCAGCCGCCATAGTGGAGGCCACCATACCAGCAGTTAAGACGATGGCTTTTGGTATAGTGGCCGCCACTTCTGGATTCCACTGACTGCTTACCATCAGGCGGAGTGGAGTCACTTTGGTAGGATATAATATAAATAAAAAAATAAAAAAAAAAGCATAACATAACTTATAACCTTGTATGATGTAACATCACGCTAGCAGCGACCAGAGAGTAGCAGTAACCAAAATGTAACTTAATGCGAGTAAAACCGCGCCGCGGTAGGCTAGTCCATACTAATATTATAAATGCGAAAGTAACTCTGTCTGTCTGTCGCTTTCACGCCTAAACCACAGAACCGATTTTGATGAAAGCATGAGCTATCTTTTATCGCGCAAAAATTGCTTAAAAGGGTTTTTGCGATATATTCTATAGATATATATATATACCGACATTCTCGCGGGCGGAGTCGCGAGTACTAGCTAGTATTTCATAATAATGAAAGCCTTATCCAAAGTTGCGTACCTACTTTAGAAATTAGCAGAGTAAAAGACAAGGAAACAATGAATTTATTTATGTATATATTTTTGTAATAGGTAGAGATAATAGAGGTCAAATTATTTTATTATGGTCAAGATAATGGATGTTTATATATAGAGACTAAATGGTATGAAATACCTAGTCAATGTTTTTTCCTGTTTGATTTTTCGCTTATTTCTTTTAAACAGCAAAACAGGTTTTGATACGGTTATTAGAATCGTTTCGAGCAAATCTTCCAGAAAGTTAATATGTGTAAATAAATTGTAAAAATAGCAATGTTCTTTAACCATGTTGCAAATACGATTTTCAAGATATGAGGTGGCTGATATGGCTCATCTTGGCACAGCCACGTACAATTTCAAATATCTCACTTCAGATGGACCGACCAATTCTGGACTTTTGCGACTAATTTCGACTTATTAACGACTATTTGTGGGCCAGTTAGCTCAGCACATTTACTGCAGTTTGTAGAGTAGGTGTGGTTGTAGTGGAGTACAAATAGAAAGAGTGCCAAGAGTAAAAACTGTAGGTAACTGTAAGTAAAAGTTAATATAACAGTAATTAGGTATAAGTGGCCAATCTTTTCTTGATAGTAGTTACAACAAAGTTATTTTCGTACTGCTAAGTAAATGCTAAATTAATCATTAATGTAATAGGCGTTGCACAATGGTTTGTGACGCATGTTGCGGACGCTGATGTGCAGCGTCGGCGAAACATGTAGGTACGATCAGACCGTACAGACTAGTTATAGGTATAATCAGATTTTCACTAGATGCTACGGTTTTCGAGATATGAGGTGGCTGTGCCAACCGGAGCGCTTAGTTTGGCACAGCCTCCAAAACCCCCGTATAACTTTTAAGCCGTGGACCGACTAATTCTGATATAAATATTACCACAACAACCACACAACGCCATCTAGTCCCAAAGTAAGCATATATTAATAGCTTGTCATATGGATTCTAGTATGCGGATAAATATACTTATTATACTTTTTTTTGTAAATATAAAATAGGTCAGGATTACTCGGATTACTTTGAAATGATTTTTTTTAATAAGTATGCAAACTTTTTAGATTAAATTATATAAATATGGAGAGACTGGCTCTTAATCTTAAAAAAAAGCAAATTTTAAAAATAGCACTGCAGTAAACTAATGAATATATAGCCTGGAAAAGAAAACTTACTCGTAGTATCAGATTTGCGTGTTGTTTAAAGCAAAGTTTTAAATTGATTCGCATTGATTTTTTATTCTTTTGTCAATTGAATTATTGTTACCAGCAGAATTGTTGGGTTAGTTTTTTAACTCATCGAGAGTTTTTGAACCATATAATATGGATACTTCGTCCGAACAAGCGGCTCAAATTGTAGCACTGGTGCGGGAGGGCTTGGATCAACGAACGATTGGTAGAAATTTAAATTTAAACCAGTCTACGGTTTTTAGAATATACAGAAGGTTTGTGGAGACAGGTTCTTACAGAAGGAGACGTGGTACAGGCAGGACTCGAGTAACCACCGGTCGTGATGACCGATTTATTGTTACAACTTCCCTGCGAAATCGTTATCTCACGTCAGTTAACATCAAAACAGCTTAATGAAGTGCGTGGAGTAAATGTGAGTGAACGAACAATAAGAAGAAGGTTAAAGGAAGCGGATATCACCCTTTTTAGACCAGCAAATGGTCCAAAGTTGTCTGTAGCTCACAGACAAGCTCGCTTAAGATTTGCGCGTGATCACCGAAATTGGACAGAAGAGCAATGGGCCTCCGTATTGTTCACGGACGAGTGTAGGACATGTTTATATTGTGCAGATGGTCGCAGAAGAGGTCTATCGTCGACGTGGGGAGCGATATGCTCAAAGTTGCATTGAGGAGCGTGTTCCTTTTGGAGGCGGTTCGTGTATGGTCTGGGGTGGCATATCGATGAACGGGCGAACAGAACTTGTGTTCATAGACATGGGCTAAAAGAGGGGGTTTGACTGCACATCGCTACATAACAGATCTTAGAAGATCACGTGGTGCCTTACATGGGATTCATAGGCGAAAATTTTACTTTAATGCAGGATAATGCCCGGCCGCACGCTGCTGCACAAGTTCGACAATATTGCGAAGAGGTTGGGATACGTACAATGAATTGGCCAGCACGCAGCCCGGATCTTAATGCCATTGAGCATGTTTGAGACAATTTAAAAAGAGCTGTATATGCGAGAAATCCTGTGCCCACGACAGTGGCAGCACTAAGAACAGCACTTTCAGAAGAATGGGACAATATTCCGCAAGATCTTTTAAAAACCCTAATAAAATCTATGCGGAACCGATTAGAATCCGTAATAAGGGCACGTGGAGGTAATACAGCTTATTAAAACATAAATAAATCCTTGCATAAAGTTTGTGTCTATTGTTAAAACCATTTTTTTTATTAAACCAATTATCCTTAAATTTCTCTTTTTTCTTCAAAAAAGTCTTAAGGTCCTTTCCAGTACACAAACTTAAACTTAAGGATATGATCCTACGCTGTATTAAAGTTCACGAACCAATCTAGAGGTTTCAATTTTAATCTGTATAGAAAGTTTGCATACTTGGTTAAAATATTTATTTCAAAATCGTCTATTACTTTGATGCAATTTATGAGTCCGTCAGTGTAGAAACACCCAGACCAATGCAAACAGCCGCACACAAATATTTGCACTGAGCAGGAATCGAACCCGCGATCTCTGCGTGGCAGTCCGTACACAGTACCACTAAACCACAGAGGTTGTCATGTAATTATATTTTCAGTTCACGATGGTGGCTGTGTCAAGATCGGCGTTTCCTGAGGCATACTGATGTAAAGGAAAAGCCGGTAAAAACATGAGTATTAGTATAAGTACCAATAATTAACACTTTCACTGTCCTAAGACAATTATCCCCTCAGGCTGAGAACGACAACTTCCTAAAATGACAAATTCCTAAAATGACAAATTCCTAAAATGACAACTTCCTATAATGACAACTTTGCCATTCATCTACACACTATGAAAAGTTCAAAGTTACAACACAAACATCAAGTCAAATATAACTTGCTACTTATAAATTTATCATTCATTCCTGCAATAGACTGCGTTCCCAGAATTCCATTCGACTACATTTCTGTAATGAACCACATTGCCTTGGGTAAAGAAAACAAGGCCACTTTCCTAAATTGTCGAATTTCTTTACTGCCCTTTAGTCCTTGTCGTAATTATTAGCCGACTAAAAAAATACGTGTGGAATCTCCGGCTGAGTAACGATAAAAATGATCAAACTGCTTGGACATTTCAAAAGCAAAACAGTAGAACGTCGGCAAATCAAATGAACGCCGGCAAAACATAAGACTATCGGAAAGTGATAAAGACCGATAGAGCTTGTAAAAAATAAATGCAAGCGATTTTCGAACTTATAGACTTTAATTAAAAATCGTTATTTTAGACTTAAGCTAAGTAATTGAGATGGTAAGTATAAAAAGTACGCTAAAAAAATTTAAGCCAATATAAATCGAATGTATGCTTTTTTCAACTAGTCCAAAAATTTACCATTGGCCACTGAGTCATTTGTCAATAGAAATGACTATGACGTAGTTTTCGTATCAGGTAGGTAATACTGACCACGAATATAGAAAATGAAAAGAAAATTCATAGTGTCAATAGGGTCCAAAATTCCTTGCACTAGTTTTTCGACATCCCGTCATAAAATATTACCTAAAGCTCTGTTCATTTGTTTCATGATGTTTATTTGTTATAAGATTTATTTTCAAAAGGACAAAACTTGGGATATTACTTATGTGGAAAATCACTATTTTATATTTCAATAAGCTAATAGAACAGAAGTAGGTACAACAAAAAAATTAAAATATTAATACCAATGAAGTTTAAAATAGCGTGCGCCTAGTTTTCAACCTAAAATATTCAAAATAATCTTTTTCGACTTGTCTTTTGTTTTTAAAATCGACGTTGGATGACTTTTCGACAGTCTTTTGGTCTGTCCACATTCATTTGTATTCTGTGTGTGTATTGTAGGCCGAATGGGAATCTGAGACATTTTTAGTCCAGTGGATCATTAGGGAAAGTAGACAATTTAGGAAAGTGGACTTGTATGTGGACCTGGTAGTGTTTTCTTAGCTAAAATCGACACCCCTTGGTAAGTTGACATTTTCGGAATTTGTCATTCTCGGAATGTGTCATTCTCGGAATTTGTCATTCTCGGAATGTGTCATTCTCGGAATTTGTCTATTTTGGAATAGACGTTGTAGGAAGTTGTCGGTCTCAGCCTGAGGGCAATTATCAATACAATTATTGCACGTCCAATAGTGCGTTAAATACAATGCATGGACGTATGAACTTCAACCGCCGACCAATAGTGTCCAAGAACGTCGAAACACGGTCGATGGTCAAATCGTTGACCTCGTGTATATTTTGGCGGACTGTTTCATTGATAAACCTCTACGAGGAAAACGAAAGAGATAATTATGTACCTTTAGATAAGTAAATTGCATAGACATGACATGGACAATGTCATTTTGTTTTTGATTGTGTGTTTATTGGTGAATAGTTATAATATTTTCTATTATTGGTCTTGGCTTCATTTTATCAACCATGACGATTTAGGTGACATAGTGCCACGATACAAAGTTAATTGTGTGACACTTAATGCAGTATATTGTATCGAATGTAGAGGTGACTTATTGTCTCAAGAAAAGTTTATTAGCGTAGACCCCCTTAAAGAAATAAAAAAAAAGTATAATTTAAGTTGAATTTTAGTAAGAAAAACCATTTTTATTTTTGTTTGATTAAAATATAATATACCAAGTTTTACTTTTATTTTTTTTACTTATTAGATATGGCAACCTAGGGGGTCAGATTACGTACTTGGCAGGTTGAAAGAATTATCTGGTTTTTTTTATTTGATTGATTTTTCAAGTTTCTCGTGAACAATACTATTCTTGGTGGTTAATAGTGTATTGTATGTCATGCACGGACGTACCGAGCTAACTCATCAGTGCATTACATGTAATGCAAGGACAGTAAAAGTGTTAAATAATAGGTAATATACTGAGTCAGTGTTGTTTAGAGGAGGCCGTGTCCTCTCAAAACGAATCATAATTTGTACTTTCCCAAGAGCCTGTCTAGACTAGAAAGACTAGGTTTCATTAGTTATGAATGTCTGGTCCGCATGCGTACCTGGTTGCATTCAGCATGCATGCACGCATGTGATTACAAATGGAATTGGAAAAGGAGGGAAGTAGTTTAACGGCTGGCGTCGACTGACGGCACGGCACGGCAAAGGATTTTATTTTGGATCAAGTTATATTTATCCTTATTTCATCGTGCTTAGAATTCATAATACTTTATTACGATACAATTATACCGCGGCATGCCGAAGTACGCCGTGCCGTGTCTTCAGTGGGCGCCGACCTTTACTTGATATAAACCAAAAAAGAGATTTTTAAAAACATATATTTTATTAATAATCAAAAATATTTACATTTGTAATAATAGGTAATAAGTCTAATACAAATTATTACTAATAAATTTTACACTATCGCATCTTTTGCTATTTTATTAAGCGTTCGGGTACATCCCTATATCTCAAAGCAAACATCTTCTAACATTTAAGCGGAAATATGTTGAACTTATCGATTAAACAAATATCCAGATGAAGAGGAAATAAGGGTAAATAGTGCAAGCGGAGCGGTAACGATACTCTTGGAAGTCAACGGAGATAAACGGAGGTAAACGGAGATAAGCGGAGTTTTGAAGAAAAGCGGGATAATTAGGGGAGGAGACAGCTCCGTTGTCTGACTGATAATTTAACATATATTCGCTTAAAACGAAACGTTCTTACATCTGCTCAAAGAAAGCAACGTGATTTTAGCATATCAGTTCAATACCATACCATAATGATCCTCTGTGAAGAGTTGTCATCGAATTATTTCGTAATCTCCATAAAAAAAACTGTTTAACCGGCGAATCAAACCTACGACTGTTGTTGTCTTATTTAGAAATAGTATACATCGGACCATTATCTTAGGCTGCTTGTCAATTGAAGCGGAGCAAGACTGCGAAGCGGAGCAAGACTGCGAAGCGGAGCAAGACTGCGAAGCGGAGCGATAAAATAATACGAAGCGGAGTTGCGGTGTTTTTCCATACGCGGAGCTAGGTCGAAAGCACGCGACGGAAGCGGGGCGGAAATTTTGTGCTCCTATAGGACTATCTATATCTATAATATTATATATAGCAAAAGAGTTTGTTTGTTTGAACGCGCTTATCTCTGAAACTAACCGGGTTCGAATATTTTTTTTTGCGTATGGATAGCCCAGTTCTCGAGGAAGGTTATAGGCTACATAACCTCACGCTGTTGGCGACGGGAGCAGAGCAGTAAATAAAGACGCGGGTGAAACTTTCTCCTTTTCTCCGCTTCAGTCTCGTTCCGCTTATATGGTCAGATTTATTGCAAGTATCGTCGTTACAACCTATATTCTTCGATCATACTTCATTCGCTTATTCTTCAATGATATTATTAACATGGACTGGTTGTTAAAGGTTTTCATGTAAAAAATGCAATAGTGTAGCTTCGTAATGTTTCGCCGCGTGCATCGCTCGTAGAGAATGCCTCTCGCCGGGGTATACCTGTGATGTGAAGAATGTTTAAGTACACTTTTTGTAAATAGAAAACAAGTATATAATAAATGGTTATATCAGAGCAGAAAAAAATAAAAGAGCCAGAAGATATTGAAGAATTTTTTCCCTCCTATCATATTTCACATATATTTAAAAAAGGAGAAGGTGGGGAAGGAAAAGGAAGATCAAGGTGGAGAGTTAAGGGACAAAGGAAGAGTAGAAAGTAATACAGTAGTAAATCCACGCTGGTTTCAGCATGAATGGGCCGGATCGTCCGGGGAAGTACTACCCTCTCATAGAAGATCGACTTAAGAGTAGTAGTATCCGTACTACTGCGTTTCAGTCGGTGAGTGAGAGCGCCGGAGGCCCAATTTTCCTTTTTTCCTTTTTCCTCACCTCCTTCAATCCCTACACATCCCTACGCTGCTTCAATCCCTTCACGGTGGTAGGCAGCGGCTTTGGAGTGTCCCTGGCATTTCCAGTCGTCCATGAGCGACAGCTACCATTTACCATCAGGTGGATTTGTTTGTCGGCAATAATTCTACCACATTCAAACAGCGCCATCTAGCCCCAAATTAAGCAATTATAATTGCTTGTGTTATGGGTACTAAACAACTGATATACTACTTATATACATTTTTTTTTTGTAAATACATACATATCGTCGTTGCGCCTGCAAAAGCCGCTATGTAATTTTTTACTTATTTTGATTTTTGATGCCATTTTGATCCTTACTCAAACGGAAATAAGGATGAAAATGGCATCAAAAACCAAAATACCTAAAAAATCACATAGCGACTTTTGCAGGCGCAACGACGATATTATAGATAAATTACACCCAGACACAGAACAAACAATCATGCTCATCACACAAAGATTTGTCCTGGGTGGGAATCGAACCCACGACCTCCGGCTTAGCAGTCAGGGTCACTAACCACTAGACCAACAGGGCAGTCTATAATAATAAAAAAATACTGATTCTTATTTGGACGTCAAACGCTCACTAACAGAACAATACCCAATAAGTAGTATACATGGTTCTTTACGGACCTTTTCCAGATGTGGTATTAACCACTTACAACCAGATGTTTGGGTTCCACGTACAACACATACATACATACAACTTCAATTAAGGACCTACCTGTACTCTGTGTGGTTTCCCAAGTCTCACCAATTCAGCAGTAAGCGCTGCAGTGTGACAGAAGTGAACATTCTCGTCAGCGAGACCATGGATGATGAGCAGTCTGCCTTCCCTACAAATTAAATTACTTGTAGACTTTGCTTACTGCTCAGCTTTCGTCGCCAGTAGCGTGATGTTACATAGCTTAAGAACTGGGCTATCATACACAAAAATATATTTCAAATTTGATTAGTAGTTCAAGAGATTAGCTCGTTCAAACATACAAACAGTTTTGCTTTATATAACAGTTGAGTTGACAGATTGAAGTGAAAGTGTCCAGTGGGTCAGATTTTTCAATATGTATTTTCTAAGTTTATCTTGGATATTTCTGACTGATGGTGAAGGAAAACACTGTGAGGAAACCTGAACTTAAAAGTCTGAAATTGCCAATCTACCTTGAGTAAGCGTGGTGATTAATGCTCATGCCTTCTTTATATGAAAAGAGGCCTTTGCCCTGCAGTGGGACAGTAAACTGGCTGGTATTATATGGCAATAAAGTAGAGGGTTTAACTGGTTAAAAATGATGTGCCTTTCTAAAGTCATTGTGTATTTTACGAGGTTATTTAGAACATCATCGATTTTGTTGAATAAATATCGCCCCTATGGCTGCAAAGTCGCCATGTGATTTTTGGTGTTTTTGTTCCTTGTGGTCAAGGTCAAGGTCATCATCATGATCAACCAAAAGACGTCCACTGCTGCACATAGGCCGAGGTCAAGGCGAGTACTGACTGGTCGGGGAAGAAGGGCGCGTGCGCGAGCACGGAGGCGCGCGTGTAGGCGTGCGGCGCGCGCGCGGGCGGCCCCATGTAGCGCTCGGTGTAGGCGCTGTCGTACAGGCGCCAGCACGTCACGGGCGCGCCCGCCACGCACACGCGGAACGTGTTGGGGCGCGTGGCCAGCGCCAGCAGCGACAGGTACCCGCCTGCACACCACACAAGAGGTCAATACCATCGTATATTAATAGTGGGTAATATCAAAAAATATCAAACATATTTTTGGTTGAAGCATACAAAACAGTGCACTGAAGAAAAAAAAACAAGCAAAAACATGACTTAGATCCCAGTCACTAACTTTGACCCTGTGTACGGAATGGAACACTAAGGAAAAACGATAAAAGAATTACGAAAAATGTTTTTGAACGATTTTAACACTTAAATCACTGTCCTTGACCTTCACATATCGCTGACCTTGAAATAAAGGTCAATAGTTTTGACGCTCATTGTCACTTAACGCTAAAGATCACGCTTCTTAATTCTTATCTCAAGGTCACTGACCTTGACTTCGAGGTCTAAATCAATGACTTAATATTGGCAAGGTAATTTATTTAGAATTAAAGATTTTATTCAAAAAGTATCTTACTAAAAAAATCAATTTTAAATACTGTATTTCTAGACAGGGAGGTGTAAGTGCATCTCAAGAGGCTAACAAACGAACGACACTCGGTCGACGACATAGTCCGACGATGTCGTAACTGAAGTTCGACTATGCCTTAACGGAAGATCGACTATGTCGTAGCTGAAGGTCATCGACCGAGTGTCCTTCGTCTGTTAGCGTCCTTACTAGAGAGATCACCCAACCTTGCCATATGAATCTCTTTTTTTATTGGTGGTACAGTGTGATCCACAAAATTAATGAAACTTCATTATTCTCGAAAGACCCACTGCTGCCATAGGTTTAAAATTTCGCTTGACTGAGCATGACCTATCAATCGGTTACCAGTCAACCTTATCAGGAATATCTCTTAATAGCTCACCATAACTCCAGCCATGTATCGCGACTCTCTCCATGTCAATACAGCCTGTCTCTTTAGCCAACCATTGTAGGACTTCCACCTATAAAAGTAACATAAATTAATATACAATACATATATACTAGCCTTTCTACCATTAATGGGGTAAGTAGAGAACACCATTTTCAAGCCTCCTTTCTCAAGAAAAGGACTATCATACGCAAAAATATTTTTTTAAATCAGACTTATAATTGAATCCAAATTATAAACAAATATAATTTATTCACGTGACATAAACGAAATATGAAGTTTTGTAGAATCATTTCCTGTCTTTGCTTACTGCTTTGCTCCCGTCACCAGTAGCGTGATGTTATATAGCTTATAACCTTCCTCGAGAACTGGGCTGTCATATGCAAAAATAATTATTCAAATGCGAGCGGTACTTACAGAGGTTAGCGCGTTCAAACAAACAAAATCTTTCGCTTTATATAATAGTGTAGATTATTTGAGTACCTCTGTGGTTAGGTGGTACTATGGCCTGCCACGTAGAAGTCGCGGGTTCGATTCCCGCACAGTGCAAATGTTTGTATGCATGAACATGTCTATTTGCATTGGTCTGGGTGTTTCTATGTATAATATGTATGTATTAACAAAAAAAAATATTTAAGTATGTATACCCGAATTCTAGAACTCATTACACAAGCTATAAATGTTTTCTTTTGGGTCTAGATGGCGCTGTGTTTAGTTTAGTTGTTGTGATATTCTTATTATCGTAAGGTAGATAATTACCTGGTCATCCAGCTCAATCTGTCCAAGCTTTCCTTTAATAGCGGCCTCCCAGGCCCTCCCTCTGTGCTTAGACCCTCGGGAGTCCACTGCTACCACGTTGAACCCTCGCGCAGCAAGCATATGCATACGAAGTTGACGAATACCCTGGTAAACAACATGAACAATTCGTCATGATCGTAATGTAAAAAATGAATTCGATTGGCCTGTTGGTCTAGTGGTTAGTGACCCTGACTGCTAAGCCGGAGGTCGTGGGTTCGATTCCCACCCAGGACAAACCTTTGTGTGATGAGCATGATTGTTTGTTCTGTGTCTGGGTGTAATTTATCTATAATATGTATGTAGTTACAAAAAAAAAATGTATATAAGTAGTATATCAGTTGTTTAGTACCCATAACACAAGCAAATATAATTGCTTAATTTGGGGCTAGATGGCGCTGTGTGAATGTGGTAGAATATTATTATATTATTATTATCATTCAGATTTAAAAAAGGGCTTTAAATATTGAAATTTTGAAAAATAATGAGTAAAATATGAAATTATTTATTTATTTATTTATTTATTTAATCAAACTTACAAGTATCATTTCAGGTTTAATCCCAATGCAATAGTGTAGCAACATAATGACAATTACAATTCATACATACATACTATATCTTGTAACAAATAACAAATAACGTTATCCTTGTGAACTCACTCAGAGCGCAAAAAAAAAGGTCCGTCTCTATAGCTATAAGGTTAAGTGTGCGGAGTGCCCGCGTCAGAGGTGCCTCACTCAAGAGCTTAAAAATATAGCTTACTAGTTGTTGTCCGCAGCCCACGTGAATGTCGGTTAACGCATAACATATTTTTATTAATCATAAACATGTCTCTGTTTATACATTGACGATTTGTTATACAAATTTTCATCCCCTATTTCAATCCCTACAAACTTTCATCCCATATTTAACATTTCATATTATCTTCAAGGCCTAGTCTATATTTATACCAAATTTTATCAAAATCAGTTGTGATTTAGGCGTGAAAGCTCTCTCTCTCTCTCTCTCTCTCTCTCTCTCTCTCTCTCTCTCTCTCTCTCTCTCTCTCTCTCTCTCTATCTCTATCTCTCTCTCTCTATCTCTATCTCTCTCTCTCTATCTCTATCTCTCTCTCTCCCCCCTCTCTCTCTATCTATCTCTCTCTCTCTCTATCTCTCTCTCTCCCCCTCTCTCTCTCTATCTATCTCTCTCTCTCTCTCTCTATCTATCTCTCTCTCTCTCTATCTATCTCTCTCTCTCTCTATCTATCTCTCTCTCTCTATATATCTCTCTCTCTCTCTCTCTCTCTCTCTCTTACCTTGTAGCTGTTGGTGACAGTCTGCACCTCGGGCCCCCCATACACGTGCAGCACGGTGGGGCTGCGTCCCGCTCTCTCTCTCTCTCTCTCTCTCTCTCTCTTACCTTGTAGCTGTTGGTGACAGTCTGCACCTCGGGCCCCCCGTACACGTGCAGCACGGTGGGGCTGCGTCCCGCTCTCTCTCTCTCTCTCTCTCTCTCTCTCTTACCTTGTAGCTGTTGGTGACAGTCTGCACCTCGGGCCCCCCGTACACGTGCAGCACGGTGGGGCTGCGTCCCGCTCTCTCTCTCTCTCTCTCTCTCTCTCTCTTACCTTGTAGCTGTTGGTGACAGTCTGCACCTCGGGCCCCCCATACACGTGCAGCACGGTGGGGCTGCGTCCCGCTCTCTCTCTCTCTCTCTCTCTCTCTCTCTTACCTTGTAGCTGTTGGTGACAGTCTGCACCTCGGGCCCCCCGTACACGTGCAGCACGGTGGGGCTGCGTCCCGCTCTCTCTCTCTCTCTCTCTCTCTCTCTCTTACCTTGTAGCTGTTGGTGACAGTCTGCACCTCGGGCCCCCCGTACACGTGCAGCACGGTGGGGCTGCGTCCCGCTCTCTCTCTCTCTCTCTCTCTCTCTCTCTTACCTTGTAGCTGTTGGTGACAGTCTGCACCTCGGGCCCCCCGTACACGTGCAGCACGGTGGGGCTGCGTCCCGCGCGCCCGCAGCGCCACAGCGTGCAGTACGCGGTGGCGCCGCACGACAGGCGACACGACAAGATCTGCGGCGGCGGTATCTCTGATATGCTCAGGGATCTTTCTGTGGACAGATGTTACTGTTACTTTGGGACCTTAATGGACGGCGGCTCACAACCGGTCAAATGTTGAACCACCGGGTTGAACAACCGGTCAAGGGTTGAGCCCTTGGTTAATAGTTGAACCCTCGGTTAAGGATTGAACCCTCGGTTAAGGATTGAACCCTCGGTTAATATTGAAGTCTCGGTTAAGGATTGAACCACCGGTTAAGGGTTGAACCCTTTTTTTTTTTTTTTTTTTTTTTTTTTTTTTTTAAGAGGGGAAATGCATTTACGCATACCTTCTCGTCCGGGGAAACGAGGCGGCTATGTCGGACTCGCTGGCCTAAGATGGTAGGTGGCCGAAATACCGACTAAAACCCCCCTGTGCACCTGCTTTCGCCTTAACGGATAGGCCGCCGGAACTTGTTACTACATCAGCGGCCTACCCAGCGCCAGCCCGCACCGTGCGGGCACCAACACCTGTGACAGCGTCCGGGTACACCAGGAACGCTGTCCCTACATGGAAGGTTGCGGATAGGGGTGATAGGCCCCGCTCCCCCACCGGCAACCCCACTAAGGCGGCATCGCGTGCGCGTATGCGCGCCGACGGCGCCCCGTTCGCCGGCGGCGGATCGGATCAGCGAGAAGACTTTCCTCCCTGAGCCGCTCCGCCGCCTCCTTCTGCGAGATGACGTCCTCACAGAAGGATGCGATCGCACTCCAACATCTATCGCTACCGGCCATGGAGCGAAGCACGGCCGGCAGCGACAGATCGACGCCGATGACTGCGACGAGGTCCCGACGCTGAGACGCCCACGCCGGACAAGACTCCAGTGTGTGCTGCGCCGAGTCGTCGTCGCAGTCACAGTGGTGGCAGGCAGAACACCTCTCCCTCCTCGCAACTTTGTGCAGGTAATGACCGAAGCAACCATGCCCGGTCAACACCTGCGCCAGTCGGAAGGAAAGGGTCCCGTGCTGCCTCCCAACCCACAACGACAGAATCGGCTGGAGCGCTTCCACGGTCCTAAAACCGGCGCGCGGTGTCTCCAGCCGAGTGGACCACCTGGCCATCATGGCCACGCGGGCGGCCTCGCGCCACTCGCGAATTTGTTCGGGCAGAGGAGACCGCCTTTCTGCCCGAACTTGAACTGCACGCCTATACACATCGGCGAGCACTTCCGCCTCCAAATCCCACGGGGGTGTTCCGGCTAATGCACACGCCGCGTCTGCCGACACGGTGCGGTAGCCGCGTATGGCCCTGACCGACATGACACGCTGCGGTCTGCACAGTCGCAGCCTATTCTGGGTGGTCAGAGACTCTGCCCACACCGGTGCGCCGTAAAGCGCCATCGACCGGACCACCCCCGCGTAAAGCCGACGACAGGTGACGCTGGGACCGCCCAGGTTTGGCAACAGCCGTGCCAAGGCGGACGCAGCCCCCTCCAGCCTCGGCGCTAGTTGGCCGAAGTGCTCGTCGAAGAGCCATCGCCCATCCAACACTAAGCCCAGATACTTTATCTGGGCTTGCATCCGTACGAGGACCGAACCAACTACTATCGAGGCGCCAGCGGGTGGACCGCGGCGGGGCCCATGGAACAGAAGGGCCTCGGTCTTATTAAGGGCCACCCTAAGCCCTAGCGCCTCAATACGCTCGACCACCTGAGAGACACCAATGGTGGCCAGGCGGGCCGCCTCTTGAAAGTTACCACCCCGGGCTGCGACAAGTGTATCGTCAGCGTAACAGAATACGCTCAGCCCGAGGGGAAGGGTACCACGCAGGACCCAGTCATAGCCGATGTTCCACAGGAGAGGGCCAAGAACAGACCCCTGTGGAACACCGGCCGTAATCACCTTGCGCGTGACGCCTCCATTTCGGTCCTCGTACAGGACGCTCCGTCGCTCGAGGTAGTCTGCCACCAGCAACCTGACGTATGCGGGCACTCCATGAAACCGGAGCGCCTCCCCGATAGTGCTGAATGGCAGACTGTTAAATGCGTTGGCGATGTCCAGTGACACCGCCAACAGCACACCTCCGGAGCCTACAGCATCCTCCGCCGCGGCCTTCACCGCTAAAATGGCGTCGACCGTCGAACGTCCGGCACGGAAACCAAACTGGGCGCTCGACAGATCGGGGCCGACCTCGTTTAGGTGCCGGACGATGCGGGCAGCGAGAATTCTCTCCAGCAATTTACCCGCCTCATCCAGCAACACGATGGGTCTGTAGGCTGCAAATGAGTCCAAGGCTCTTCCCGGCTTGGGTAGGAGCACCAGCTTCCCCATTTTCCAGGACTCAGGGAACCTTCCAGACACCAGGCAGGCGTCGAAGAGGTCCCTGAGGTGGCCCCCCATGTGGTCAAGGATCAGTGCCAACACACGGGCCGGAATGCCATCCGGCCCAGGGGCGGTGTTCTTAGAACGAATTCGCTGAACAGCCGCCCTCAACTCCGCATCTGTGACAGGTGGAGCATTTTCACGGGCCTCCCAGACTTCAGCCTGAGCGGCCATCGCCGGAGGCACGTGCTCCGCCTGTTGCGGGAAGAGACCCTCGACCACTTGCGTGAGGAAGCTGGGCTGGAGAGACTCGGTAAGGGGGGGACCCCGCACGCGGAGCTTGTTTAGCGCCGCGCGGTAAGGGCGGCCCCAGGGGTCACGGTCGAGTCCCTCCAGCATCTGCTTTCTTGCGTTTTCTTTGGCGCGATAGATGGCCAGCTTGAGGGCCTCCCGAGAAGTGCGGTAAGCCTCGTATAGCTGGCCATCCCTATCGTCATCGCGGCGACGCCGCCGGCTGCGGGTGTAGGACCTTCGGGCACGGATACAGATTGCACGGAGATCCGCCAACTCCTGAGACCACCAATAGACCTCCCTCCTGGGAGGCCGACGTCGGACACGCGGCATTGCCGCATCGCAGATCTGCGTAAAAGCACTGCTAACGCAGGTAGCCGCAGCGTCTACTCCCTCGGAGGGAGGTGGTGAGGACAGCCAAGCCTGAACGATGGCTGCCTCCGCCAGTAGGTCCCTATTCAAACCACCCACAGCCCACCGCGGAAACCGGAAAGCTCTGCCTGTCATGTGACTCCTACTGGGGTCCTGGGTGCTCCGGGAGAGCTCTACTCGGATGTACAAATGGTCCGAGAGAGTCTCGACCTCCTCCAAGACGCGCCAGTTTCTTACGCGTACTGAGACGGCAGGGGTAGCGAACGAAAGGTCCACTATCGACCCACCCCGCTGCCTAACGCACGTATTGGCGGTGCCTCTGTTTAAGAGACAGAGGCCCACCGAATCAGCCCACTCCTCGACCGCTCTGCCGCGGGCGTCAGTCCTAGGGGATCCCCACGCCTCCGATTTCGCGTTAAAGTCCCCCAGAACTAAAACACGAGGCAGTGCCAAACGCCGTATCGATGCCTCCAGGGATGTAAGGAAGGCCTCGAAATCCGCCAGACTCCGGTTGGGGGAGAAATACACTCCGTAGAGCAGGATTCCGCCCCATTCGGCAGCGACGTATCCCGAACCCTTGTCTCTGGGCGACAAGGGCGGGGAACGAGGTGCCGTGGAGCTGACGATTGCCACGGAGCTGTCCCAGTCACCCACCCAGTTTGGACGGGGAGGAACGTAATACGGCTCCGCGGCTACAGCCACGCCTATCGACCACTCTGCCATGGATTGCAGGAAAAGGTCCTGCGCACCAGCACAGTGGTTAAGATTCGCCTGAAGGAGGGTGTAAGAGTCGTCCATTATTGGGACACTGTTGCGATGTCCTCCTCCATCCGCGACGGCGGTCGAGTAATACCGGAAGCAGCCGGGGTCAATTGGCTGGTTCCCGGCTTGGGCTTAAAAGCTTGAGAGGGCGGCTTGCATCCCTCACGCCCCATCGCGTGATTGGCGGGCCGATTGGCCGCTGCACATATAGGGCAGCGGGGAGCGGCGGTACAGTCCGTCGCTCTGTGCCCTGGTCCAGCGCAGCGATAACACAGATCGCTGCAGTCGAGGCTACTGGTACAGGTAGCACGCACGTGCCCCGTGGCCATACACTTGAAGCACCTTGCTGGCCGGGCCGCTAGCAAGGTGACTCTAGCTGAACTCCAACCCACAAGGAGTCTGCCGGCAGTGGCCAGACCGTTGGCCGCCACGACAGGGCATTGCGCCCACACAGCTCCAACACCCCCTGGACCAGGGCGGATGGCGCCAACCTTGACGGCTTCCGGGGCGCAGCCAGTGGTAGCTATAATCGCCTCCCGGACCTCGTCAGGTGTCACCGAGTCGTCCAGACCGGAGATGCGCACTTCCGCACATTTGATGGGCCTGGCGACTTTGACGCCATCCTCCGCCGCAAACAAACCTCGTAGCCTCTCGGCTACGACGTCAGCCGTTTTGTTTCCGTCAGCGCCGGGAAACTCCAAAATTCGAGCCCCGGTGCGAGCAAGACGAGTCCTTACGCCAGTAGGGCCCAAATCTGCTACACTGACTCGTTCCCGCGCCTGCTTGAACACGGATGCGTACGAGAGACCACGCTCCAACGCCTCCGGTGCCACCGTGATCACCACGGCGGCCGACTTGGGCGGCTGGAGCCTCCCAGGCTTTTTCTTTGCCGCTTCTTTGGCGGCAGCCGCTACTTTCGCAGCGCTCCTCTTCTCGCGTCTCTTCTGGCGCTGAGCCTCTTCTCTCTCCCCGACTGCCTGCCAACCCTCACCAGTAGGCGCAGAGCTACTGGCGAGGGTTGGCAGGGAAGGGTTGAACCCTCGGTTAAGGATTGAACCACCGGTTAAGAGTTGAACCATCGGTTAAGGGTTGAACTCTTGGTTAAGGGTTGAACCCTCGGTTAAGCATTGAACCACCAGTTAAAGGTTGAACCATCAGTTAAGGGTTGAACCCTCGGTTAAGGGTTGAACCCTCGGTTAAGGATTGAACCCTCGGTTAAGGATTGAACCATCGGTTAAAGGTAGAACCACCGGTTAAGAGTTGAACCATCAGTTAAGGGTTGAACTCTTGGTTAAGGGTTGAACCCTCGGTTAAGCATTGAACCACCAGTTAAAGGTTGAACCATCAGTTAAGGGTTGAACTCTTGGTTAAGGGTTGAACCCTCGGTTAAGCATTGAACCACCGGTTAAAGGTTGAACCATCAGTTAAAGGTTGAACCCTCGGTTAAGGGTTGAACCCTCGGTTAAGGATTAGACCCTCGGTTAAGGATTGAACCACCGGTTAAGGGTTAAACCATCGGTTAAGGGTTTTACCCTCGGTTAAGAGTTGAACCCTCGGTTAAGGGTTGAACCACCAATTAAGGGTTGGACGGAACACGACCGCACTGAGCACGCTGCCGCATACACATACAGCTTTGATTTTTTCACAACTTCAAGAGATTACAGACAAGGGTATTCGATATATATATTTTAGCTCCACACCTCCACGCGTTACTGACAAGAAGGTCTTAACAGACAGACAAACAAACGGACAACAAAGTGATATTATAAGGGTTTCGTTTCGCCTCTTAAAGCACAAAACCCTAATAAGAAAACCGTAAAAGCTTAACAAGTCAACTTTGTCTTTAGCACTCTTAAAAGATAAATAGAATACACGCTTCACGCCTATTATCCCTGAAGGGGTAGGAAGGAAGTTTGACCACCCACTTTTTTCAGGAATGGGTCGTGGTCCAGCTGCTTAGTTCACCTGGGTGGACCAAGGGCACTTTTTATTGCCGATGGTCCACCTAAATGTTGAGTGATATGCAAATTAAAAATGTCTATAGACCATGATCCACCTAAAAGTAATTCCACGTGATCCAGTCATATTACAAATGAATGTCGAAAGAACAAATGAAAATCGAAAAAACAAAATAATGCTGAAAAAACCTTTACTGAAATAATCATTATCTTATGTAAAAAACAATCAATCAATCAATCAGAGAAAATCAACGTAACTTTTCCAAAGCGTATCCTACAGTAATTTCTTTGTTTAACAATTCTAATTGTTTTTCTAAATATAAATTGATTTAATAATATTTATTTTATATCTATTTTTTTAACAATTCTAATTGTATTTATTTATTTTTTAATATATATTTATTTAATAATATTTATTTTCTTTTTATTTTTATTTAATTGTATTTCTAAATATATATTTATTTAATAATATTTATTTTATTTCTATTTTTATTTAACAATTCTAACTGTATTTGTAAATATAAACTGACGGACTCATAAACTGCATCAAAGTTCAGGATTACTTTGAAATGATTTTTTTTAATAAGTATGCAAACTTTTTAGATTAAACTGCAGTAAAACAAATGAATAAAGCCGGGAAAAGAAAATGTACTCGTAGTATCAGATTTGCGTGTTATATATAGCAAAGTTTTAAATTGATTCGCATTGATTTTTTATTCTTTTGTCAATTGAATTATTGTTACCAGCAGAATTGTTGGGTTAGTTTTTTAACACATCGAGAGTTTTTGAACCATAATATGGATACTTCGACCGAACAAGCGGCTCAAATTGTAGCACTAGTGCGGGAGGGCTTGGATCAACGAACGATTGGTAGAAATTTAAATTTAAACCAGTCTACGGTTTTTAGAATATACAGAAGGTTTGTGGAGACAGGTTCTTACAGAAGGAGACGTGGTACAGACAGGACTCGAGCAACCACCGGTCGTGATGACCGATTTATTGTTACAACTTCCCTGCGAAATCATTTCCTCACGTCAGTTAACATCAAAACAGAGCTTAATGAAGTGCGTGGAGTAAATGTGAGTGCACGAACAATAAGAAGAAGGTTAAAGGAAGCGGATATCAACCCTTTTAGACCAGCAAATGGTCCAAAGTTGTCTGTAGCTCACAGACAAGCTCGCTTAAGATTTGCGCGTGATCACCTAAATTGGACAGAAGAGCAATGGGCCTCCGTATTGTTCACGGACGAGTGTAGGACATGTTTATATTGTGCAGATGGTCGCAAAAGAGTCTATCGTCGACGTGGGGAGCGATATGCTCAAAGTTGCATTGAGGAGCGTGTTCCTTTTGGAGGCGGTTCGTGTATGGTCTGGGGTGGCATATCGATGAACGGGCGAACAGAACTTGTGTTCATAGACATGGTCCGTCAAAACGGTAATAGAGGGGGTTTGATTGCACATCGCTACATAAAGAAGAAAAGAAAGAAAGAAAGGAAAAGCATTTATTTACTGCCCAGAGGCGACATACAAAAGATGCAAACAACATGCTATAAATTTTGTACAAAAAAATCCTTAACTTAAACCTAACCTAATCTCTTTGCACTAGTAAGTATAACAGATATCTTATATATCTATACATAACAGAGATCTTAGAAGATCACGTGGTGCCTTACATGGGATTCATAGGCGAAAATTTTACTTCAATGCAGGATAATGCCCGGCCGCACGCTGCTGCACAAGTTCGACAATATTGCGAAGAGGTTGGGATACGTACAATGAATTGGCCAGCACGCAGCCCGGATCTTAATCCCATTGAGCATGATTGGGGCAATTTAAAAAGAGCTGTATATGCGAGAAATCCTGTGTCCACGACAGTGGCAGCACTAAGAACAGCACTTTCAGAAGAATGGGACAATATTCCGCAAGATTAGTATCCGTAACAAGGGCACGTGGAGGTAATACACCTTATTAAAACATAAATAAACCCTTGCATAAAGTTTGTGCCTATTGTTAAAACCATTTTTTTTATTAAACCAGTTTTTCTTAAATTTCTGTTTTTTCTTCAAAAAAGTCATAAGGTCCTTTCCAGTACACAAACTTAAACTTAAGGATGTGACCCTACGCTGTTTTAAAGTTCACGAACCAATCTAGAGGTTTCAATTTTAATCTGTATAGAAAGTTTGCATACTTGGTTAAAATATTTATTTCTAAGTCGTCTCATACTTTGATGCAGTTTATGAGTCCGTCAGTGTATATTTATTTAATAATATTTATTTTATTTCTATTTTTATTTCAAATGGAAAGAGAATACATATTATTTTATAAAGGTAGGTACAATTTATAAAGGGCCACCTAGGTGGATTGAGGTGGACCATCGGCAAGAAAAAGTGCCCATGATCCACCCAGGTGAACTAAGCAGGTGGACCACGACCCATACCTGACTTTTTCTTATTTTTATTTTGGGTCCCGCTATTTAATTTTAATGTAAATAATATTAATATAATATTAATTATACCTCTAGCTAATGAGCTGGTCTCGCTGTCCGTGTCATCACCATCACCAGACCTGTTGTCCCAAGAGCCGTTGAAACTCCTCGATTCTATTGAGTCTGCTGGTGAAACAGAATAGAAGTATTAGACCACGTAGGTAGGAGAGCGCCGGAGGACCGATTTCCCCCCCTTTCCTCTTTCCTCACCTTCCTCATTCCGTTCCCCTAACCTTATTCCCAGCCGCCATAGTGGAGGCCACCATTCCAGCAGTTTAAGACGATGGCTATTGGTATAGTGGCCACCACTTCTGTATTCCACTGACTGCTTACCATCAGGCGGGGTGGAGTCACTTTGGTAGGCTGATATAATAAAACAAAGGTTCGGCTCTACATGTAATAATCATAATATCACAACAACTACACACAACGCCATCTAGATCCAAAGTAAGCATTACTTGTGTTATGGGTTCTAGAATGCGGATATACCTACTTATTTTATTTTTTTGTAAATATGTTTTATACATAGAAACACCTACCAATGCAAATAGTCATGTTCATGCACACAAATATTTGCACTGAACGAGAATCGAGCCCGCGACCTCTGCGGTGCAGTCCGTACACAGTACCACCGAACCACAGACTAGAGGTAGTCCATAATGGCGGAAGGCAGCTTAAAGAGCATTTTGCAACTAAAGCATTATCATCTTTGAACTCATTGAAATAAGATCGAAAATAAATTAACAATTCTTCGCTACAATTCTCTGAAGGTGCTTCAATGCTTTTTGAGAAAATTTGTGGTGATCCATCTTGTTACCGAGTTGTATAAAAACATCAAATAGAGTGTAATATTGATAGTCTAAATATAAATCAATAAAAAAATATTTTTTAACAAAAAGAAAACCGACTTCTATCAGGAAGGAAACTAAAAAGTAAAAAATAAATTTACATAGCATATTTTGTATTTTGATTTAATTAATCAGAAATAATTAAATAAGTATTTTATAATTTTGAAGTTGGTGCCATGTAAAACCATAACTAGGTACTTATAGGTACCTATTATCAATCTTAATTTGCTATTGTAGTAAGGTTCATATTGTATTTATAATCATTATATTATAGTCATTAAGTATTTATTTGGCACCAACTTCAAAATTATAAAATACTTATTTAATTATTTCTGATTAATTAAATCAAAATACGAAATAATTTGTGCTATGTAAATTTATTTTTTACTTTTTAGTTTCCTTCCTGATTGAATTCAGTTTTCTTTTTGTTAAAAAATATTTTATTTTACAATTTTTAGTGATGGGTAGACCTAAATCTAACTTAGGTTTTATTTTTGTACACACTAAACATTTTAGCATATTGAACCGTATGAAGTAAGCCCGACATGACTGCTGTTGAGGAATTTCCTCGACTGTCTATGGTCACTTGTAATGGCACTTATAACCCTTAAAGGAGCAAAGTCAAAGTCAAAGTCAAAGTCAAAGTCAAAGTCAAAGTCAAAGTCAAAGTCAAAGCATTTATTTCATTTAGATCATAAAGTATGATGCTTATGAAAAGTCAACATTACATTTTGTCAGCCAATTGACCTACAGCCAGTTCGCTGACGAGGTAGAGCTGTGAGAAGAACTGGCAAGAAACTCACGCCACTCTTTTCAATCGCCAGATAATTACAGTTATTTGAGTGTTAATGAGTAACAATTTAAACACTCAACGCAACCAAAGAACCATACAAAGTAATTATTACAAATTAACTAATTAATATAATACTATCTACTACTATCAAAGTTCTCATCATTAGAAATGAATTAAGTCCAAAAACCAAGTAATTGCTGTAAATCGTTGACAAATTCCCTCGACTGTCTTTGTACTCCATCATCAGATCGATTCCAAACCTTCACTAAATAGTAATGCCTTAAAGTACTTAACGAAAAACATAACAAATGTACTAGTCGTCAGTACGATTTTCGAAAGTTCCCCTCGATTTCTCTAGAATGCCATCATCAGATCCTGGTTTCCTTATCATGGTACCACCCTTGGGATATCTCCTTTCCAACAAAAAAAAAGAATCATCAAAATCGGTTCATAAACGACGGAGTTATCCGGGAACACACAAAAAAAAAATATATATACGGTCGAATTGAGAAACCTCCTTCTTTTTTTGAAGTCGGTTAAAAAAGAAAAGATTTGATTTTTTGTATGTTTGTTCATTTGTAACGATTTCACTAAAAATCTATGTTACCTTTGAAAAATTTTTTACCTTTAGAAATCAATAAATGTAGAGGGTAACAGACAATATTTTCTTATGTTTAACATATTTTATAGCCATCTTTAGGTGTCTGGTTATTGAAAAAGATTTATTAATATTAATTAACACATATCCACTACCATTCTCTGCAGTTGCAGTGCAGGAAGAGTTTGTATGTTTGAACGCACTAATCTCTGAGACTAGCAATCAGATTTGATCAATTCTTTTTGCGTATGATAGCTCAGTTCTTGAGAAAGGTTATAGGTTATAACATCACGGTACTGGCGACGGGAGCAAAGCAGTATTGGGTTAACTTATAATTACCAGATGGTGATCTATCAGTAATGGTCCCCTGGACCTGTAGTTTGGGTGTTGGTTTACTTGAGATCCTGTAGACCCTCGTAACAGGTACACTGCTGATGTTTGAAGATGTTATAACAGCCATTGTGCATTCCTGTGAACAATTTTAATTTGTTTTATTAATATTAAGCAAGTTTCTCTGTATCTTTGTGTTTGTTACCACTCAGCGCCTAAACGGCTGAACCAATTTCGATGAAAATTGCTATGTAGATAGATTCAGTGTCGGAAACGGACATAAGATACTTTTTATCCGAAAATCGGTCTGGTTATTGAGGGAGACAAAACACATTTAAGGCGCGGGCGAAGCCGTAGGCGCAACTAGTTTGTTTAAAAAAGTTTCCTCTGCTTCGATGTTTAAGAAATATTCAGCTTTCTCAAGAAACTAGCAGCGCCCTGCGGCTTCGCCCGTGCGTAAAATAGTATGTGTTTAAATAATGTTGCTCGGAAGCCATACCGATTCTCGGCATAAAAGTATCGTATGTCCATTTCCGGCGCCGAATCTACGTAAATACTTACATTCATTGAAATCGGTTCAGTCGTTTAGGCGCTGAGTGGTAACAAACGTACAATTACACACACAAATTTTCGCTTGAAATCTAAAAATTGAAATTGTTACTTGACCTAATGCAACAAACCTCATCTAAATCCACAGCACAGGAGTGTCCCACGAGGGTCAGTAGCTGGACTGCGTGGGGTCTGGGAGGCGCCAGGGGGGCCACGTATAAGTGACGCTCCAGGGGCGTCTCACGGAGCCCTACGAAGTATACCAGCTGGTTTGCGGAGTCTACCTATAAATTATATTATAATAATATATAATATTCTACCACATTCACACAGCGCCATCTAGTCCCAAAGTAAGCAATTATATTTGCTTGTGTTATGGGTACTAAACAACTGATATACTACTTATATACATTTTTTTTGTAAATATATATATTATAGATAAATTACACCCAGACACAGAACAAACAATCATGCTCATCACACAGAGATTTGTCCTGGGTGGGAATCGAACCCACGACCTCCGGCTTAGCAGTCAGGGTCACTAACCACTAGACCAACAGGCTAGTCATATTAATGTATCAAATATTACAATATTAGGTAGTGACAAAATAGTATTAGGCGTGATGGTTACGAGTAAGACACTATATAAACGGGGTTCAATCTGTGCAAGTACAAATATGAATTTTTCAAATTCATACTTTCTAAGTTTATCTTGGACACAAGTCCGACTGGTAGTTACAGAGATTAGCGCGTACAAACAAACAAACTCTTCCTCTTTATTTATTAGTACAGATAGATTATTGACTTATATACTTTAAAATTGTAACTGACAAAACATTGTAATAACCTGGCAATTAAAAAGAGTGGCCTGAGTTTCTTGCCAGTTCTTTTCTTTTTATTGCCTACAGTGGTAGACGAGCCAACAGCCCACCTGATGGTAAGTGGTAACTGTCACTCATAGACTTCTGCAATGCCAGGGGCCCTGCGAAGCCGCTGCCTACCGTGATATTAATGCTCTCTTTAAACCTCGTTTGAAGAAGGACATGTCATAGCGCTCGGGAAACACCGCAGCTGGTAGTTCGTTCCAGAGCTTCTCATAACCCTACCCTACATCAGCGAACTGGCTGTAGGTTAATTGTCAGACATTTTGAAATTTTAACATTCATAAGTGTTAATTCAGTTAACTACAATTCTTTTTGCGCTTGAGAGCACAGTTTTCGAGGAAGGTTATAGGCTATGTAACATCACGCTACTAGCGACGGGAGCAGAGCAGTAACCAAAGATGCGAAACCTGCGAAAGCTCTTTGGGAAGATAGCTTCCCAAAGAGCGGTTCCCAGACTACTTTTTACCTACCCCATAGACTAATAATCCATTAACATTATAAAAAAAACACCAATATTCAAAAACGGGACCGTTAGAGGCATAGGCCTCTATATAAAAAGACCCTGGGACGTGTTGCAGGCCTATTTAATAATATCTAACGGGATCACTCACCCATATTTTCCTGGCTATTACTGCCCATTTGCCAGCAGTGATGGGTAAAAACTAACGGGATCACTTACACATATTTTCCTGGCCATAACTCCCATTCGATAAAAAAAAAAAAAAAAAAAACTCACCCATATCTTCCTAGCCATAACTTCCCATTCACCAGCAGTGATGGGTTCCTTGCTGATCAAATTGGGACCAACGGCGTTGCTCTCATCTTCTGCTATCATTTCTATTACAGCTGTAAGCAAACATAAAAGTAAATGGAGTGTTCAAGACACAATTTTTATTTAGAAAAAAAAACCCGGTCAAGTGCGAGTCGCGTCATGTATGTAACATGAACGGTTTTATAACTTTTTATTATCCTTGAATTTGACAGCTTTAAAAGATGCCAGACAAGAATATAAATATAATATTTTGACATTTGAATAATAATTGACATTTTATTTTATATTTCGACATCGTAATTAATATTTTGACATTGTAATAAATATTTTGAGCTGTAATTTAATATTTTCAAATAAAATTGTGAGTTAAATTTTTACCACTATTAGAAACTAATAAAAAGCATATTTATAAATTATAATAACTAATAAAAAAAATCACGATTTTGTTGCATGTTTAGTTTAAATAATTAATGTTTCTACACCAGCAATGGTAGTGTATGTGAATCAATGTTTTTGTAAGACCTCAATGTACCATATACTGAGAAATAAATGATATTATTATTATTATTATTATTATAATAAAAAAATATATATATTGTATACAATTTTACCATAAATACTATCACACACCGTCATCTAGTGCCAAGCTAAGCAGAGCTTGTGTTATGGGTACTAGATAATTGAAATATAATACATATACGTACTTTTTTTTGTAAATACATACTTAGAATATATGGTAAACACCCAGACTGAAGACAAATACAAATGTTCATCACACAAATAAAAATATATAAAAAAAGAAATTTGGCTTGATATCTTCCTTAACGCGTTTTTGGTCGACACACAGAAATATGGCGACAACAAAGTGATCCTATAAGGTCACAAATTAAAAAAAACACCAATTTTCAATAACGCGACCATATCCCTACCACTAAGAAAAATCAAAATATATAGGTACTACTAACATCGGAGGCGTTCATAGTTTGTTCCACTCACTGATCGGTAATCGATCTGCGGGTTAAGCAACTAAGAGTGCGGCTGGCCTATGGATGGGTGACCGCATAGTGGTATTTGATCTGAGCGTCTCCGTGCTTCGGAGGGCACGTTAAAAGTCGGTCCCGGTTGTTACCAAGTTGATAGCAGTCGTTAGGTCAAGTCGGATGCCTCTATGGACGACCTGAACAAATCCTGACACTAGGTTGACCACTAACCATTCGATAAAAAGAAGAAGATCGGTTATTGGTCGATGTACCAAAAAATAATATTTTCACCAATTTTAAATAAGAGACTGTTTCCCTACCACTAAAAATCAATCAATCTTATATCTAACCCTCTCGCTGGCCGCAGGTATTAACCCGCTAGTGACTAGGTACAGGTGTCGATGTCCCGTTTCCTCAATGTCCCATAAAAAAAACACCAAGTAAAATGTCGTAAAAAAACTACTACACCATAGATAGATAATCCATTAACATTATAAAAAAAATCACCAATTTTCAAAAACGGGACCGTTATCGTACCACTAAAAATCAACTGATAAAAATCAATCAAAACTTACATCTAACCCTTTCGCTGGCCGCAGGTATTAATAGTAACCCACAAGTGACTAGCTACAGGTACAGATATCCCTTATCCTCGCTTTCCCATAGAAAGGACAGCAATTTCAATGTCGTAAAAACTACTAGACTACTTTTTACCTACCCCATAGACTAATAAATCATTAACATTACAAAAAAATCAATTTTCAAAAACGGGACCGTTATCCTACCACTAAAAATCAACTAATAAAAATGAACCAAAACTTACATCTAACCCTCTCGCTGGCCGCCGGTATTAACCCGCAAGTGACTAGGTATAGGTGTAGATGTCCCGTCTCCTCGCTGGCCCATATAAAGGACAACTCGTTTAGCGACGATGGTAAAAAATGGAGGATGTCGTGGACATTAACCCAAGCGTCCGGCGCTGACTCCGATATTAAAATTTGTATGTCGCGTGTTGGCTGAAACAAATCAAATTCAAAAATGTTTATTCATTTTGGTTGTGGAGGTAGCACACCATATACCTACAACCAAAGGGAGGATCCTCCTCGCAGGCTAGGTGATCGTAGCTGGCGGGCTACTGCCCGACAGTTGGTAGTCTGGACTTGTTTAGATACACTGACGGACTCATAAACTGCATCAAAGTAATAGACGACTTTGAAATAAATATTTTAACCAAGTATACCAACGCTCACGCGCACGCTCACGCTCTCGCTGACGCTCACGCTCACGCTCTCGCTGACGCTTACGCTCACGCGCACGCTCACAGGCACGCTCTCGCTCTCGCTGACGCTCACGCTCACGCGCACGTTCACGCTCTCGCTGACGCTCACGCTCACGCGCACGCTCTAGCTCTCGCTGACGCTCACGCTCACGCGCACGTTCACGCTCTCGCTGACGCTCACGCTCACGCGCACGCTCTCGCTCTCGCTGACGCTCACGCTCACGCGCACGCTCACGCTCTCGCTGACGCTCACGCTCTCGCTGACGCTTACGCTCACGCGCACGCTCACGGGCACGCTCTCCCTCTCGCTGACGCTCACGCTCACGCGCACGCTCACGCTCTCGCTGACGCTCACGCGCAAGCTCACGCTCTCGCTCTCGCTCACGCTGACGCTCACGGGCACGCTCTCGCTCTCGCTGACGCTCACGCTCACGCGCACGCCAACGCCCACGCGCACGCTCACGCTCTCGCTGACGCTCACGCTCACGCCCACGCTCTCGCTCTCGCTGACGCTCTCGGTGACGCTCACGCGCACGCTCATGCTCTCGCTCTCGCTGACGCTCTCGCTGACACTCACGCGCACGCTCACGCCCACGCTGACGCCCACGCTCACGCTCACGCGCACGCTCACGCGCACGCTCACGCTCTCGCCCACGCCAACGCCCACGCTCACGCTCACGCTCACGCCCACGCCCACGCGCACGCTCACGCTCACGCGCACGCTCACGCGCACGCTCACGCGCACGCTCACGCCCTCGCCCACGCTCACGCTCACGCCCTCGCTCACGCCCACGCCCACGCGCACGCTCACGCTCACGCGCACGCTCACGCGCACGCCCACGCTCACGCTCACGCCCACGCTCACGCTCACGCCCACGCTCACGCTCACGCTCACGCCCACGCCCACGCTCACGCGCACGCTCACGCTCACGCCCACGCTCACGCTTACGCCTACACCCACACACACTGATGATAAAGTTTGTGTGTGTGTCTTTTGGTTAGTCAAATTTCATTTTACGCGCAGGAAAAGACGTAGGGCGCAGCAAATTTAAAAAATTAATAGGTTTGCTATGGGTTATGGTCAGTATCAAAACTCAGTATCACCACATTCCCATATCGGGACCGTTTCCCTCCCACTTACTTGTTCACTGCCTCCCGCTTGGTTCATATTCCTAGCTTGTAAAGTGTCTGGGGCATATTCATAGTTGGTAGGTGTTGAGAACTGCGATAGTGGTATAAGTACCAGCTCCAACCTTTGCTGTTTGCGGTCCAGGAGTTGGACCCATACGCTGGAAAAAGTAAGCAGAGGTCTATAAGTTTTGTTATCTTGGGTCCTAAAAGGGGGCGAAGCTGATGCCATATACTCGACCCAATACTCCACATAACTCATCTTCAGTGCAAGAACCGTAGACAAAATGAATTTACTAAAATTTTAAATTTTCAAATCATATTTCATGTTTTATGTCACTTGACTGCCCTGTGACGTAGTAGGAGCGGAACTGACTGCTGTGCACGACGTTGTGGGTTTAATCCCCACACGGGACAAAACTTTGTGATTCATAAATATTTGTTCCAATTCTGGATGTAATTTGTGTTCGTTAATTGTACGTTTGTAAAGTCCCACACGACACAGGACTTGTTCCCTAGTGCGGCAGTTAGAAGAAAAGAAAAGAAAAAGTAAAATAAAAAAGGGGACAAAAAGGAAAAAAAAAGGGGAACAAAAGGGAAAAAGGGGGAAAAGAAAAAAAAGAAATAAAAAAAAACTTTTCCACCGAGTTTGCAATGTACATGATTACATCATTACCAGACCCAAAGATAATCTACGGATAGTTTTACTGAAGTTTAAAATTAACACCAAAGATGTAATGAATTATACTTACTTATGTCCATCCGGAGTCCATCCAACTCTGGCTAAATACTCGAACCACGGGAAGGTCTCTTTAAGCGGCTGTCGAAGCTCATACCACCGGATATCCGTCACTTCTAGAGATCCATTACTTATTTCACCTGCTGATATATTTAAAGCTGTTCAAAGTACATTTATTCGTTTGGATTAATTAAAAACAATTATAAACGTTAAAAATTACAAAATGTCAGCCAAGTTCACCAAAGACAGCCAATTCGTTGACGTAAACTCAAGACTCTTTTTAATCGCCAGGTTTGTAAGTTATTTACAAATTTTTGTAAGTTACAATTTTAAGTAACATGCAAAGTGACGCATGTTCAAGGGTTCGGTTCAAACAGGACATAATTTTATGTGATTTATAAATATTTTTTATGCTATAATAGCTCCCCAAGGAGACAGCTGCCCCTCACTTTGCTGCCCCCTCATTTAGAAGGGAGGCCTTAGAAGGATTGTAGTGAGGGTTTCAACGAGCCTGGCCGCCTTTAATACTTGAATATGTTTTTTTTATATATTAGCCTATCAAAGTGACTCCACCCCGCCTGATGGTAAGCAGTCAGTGGAATCCAGAAGTGGTGGCCACCATACCACAAGTCATCGTCTTAAACTGCTGGTATGGTGGCCTCAACTATGGCGGCTGGGAATAGGGTTAGGGGAAGGGAATGAAGTAGGTGAGGAAAGAGGAAAGGGGGGAAATTGGGTCTCTGTCGCTCTCACTCACCGAACGAAACGCAGTAGTACGGATACTACTACTCTTAAGTCGATCTTCTATGAGAGGGTAGTACTTCCCCGGACGATTTGACCCATCCATGCTGAAACCAGCGTGGATGGGTCGCGCTATCTTTAACTACTTTTTTTGTTTGAACGCGCTAATCTCCAGAACTACCAGTTGGAATTTGAATAATTCTTTTTGCGTTTCATAGCCCAGTTCTTAAAGAAGGTTATAGGCTATGTAACATCACGCTACTGGCGACGGGAGCAGAGCAGTAACCAAAGACGCGGGACGCTAGTACTTGAATATTATTGACTTACAATGTTCTGCCGCTTCATGGTAATAATCTAACACGGTAGTAGGAGATGCTTTCTGAAGTCTAAAGGTCACCATCTTTAGTGAGGACTTAGCGTTAGGTGTACCGGCACGAGGGAACCTGAAATAGGTAATAATAATAATATCACAGCAACTACACATAACGCCATCTAGACCCAATAGTAGATTAGTAGCCAAGGGCTGTAAGGCATCAATTGCAGCCTGAGATATTTCCTATAGTTCGAAGGTGCAATTGATGCTTACACGCGAGCTAACTACTTTGCTTTACATCTCGATTGTGAGGTAAGTAGAAAAAAACCGGCATTACAAGAATAAAAGTTTTCTATTCCCGCCTTTTTTAATCTTTTTTTTTATTTTTTTTTCAAGAACGAAATTGAGCTTCGCCGTTCGATATTTAAAATTGATGAACTATTATACTCATACGAAGACAAGGCTGAATAGCGAAGCGACCTCTTTTGTCATTGGGTTGAATGCATGATGTCTATTGAAAGTATGATGGTTAGATGTACGCGAACTTTTTGAAAGAGTGAAGTGTTTTTTTTTTATCACTTACCGCCCTAGGGCTTTTCTAGCTACATTATTACCCTAGAGCTAGTTGGTCACCTACAAGCCCCATTTGGGGGTAATAAGGACCTGCTTACCGAATATGAGAGATGTAAAGTAAGCATTTATAGCTTGTGTTATGGGTTCTAGAATGCGGATATACTTACTTAAATCCTTTTTTTTTTTGTAATTATATATTATTTGCCTACTGGAAACACACAGCGTTAATATGAATAAGCTGCTCGTGAATATGCCTTTTTATAGATAATTTCATCAAACTTACCTGTGTTATCTGTGGTTTCTGTGTTGTTTACCTTATACTTCCAGCAGGGGGCGCTGTGGCGGCAACAGTGACAGCGACCGAACATGCTTGCTTCATAGCGTTTGTGAATTTTGCCGCTTAAAGAGCTAAAAATTTTTTTCACTGGTTTACAAAACTCATTACTGAATCAAAAATTTTGTAGAAATTCTTAATTCGGTCAAAATTCAGTGTATTAAATAAGATTTAGAAGTTCTATTGTTAAATTAATTAGTATCAAGTGCGTGTTGGTGGCTACGCCCTACGGTAAGTAGGTACGTTATTTGTGGCGATGGATCCAAATGACGATCCAGTGGTGCCTGTTGCTGCTCCGGAAGGAGAGCGCAGCACCATGAGCTCATGCTCTTCACAAAGTTCCTCGTCGTCTTCGGAAGATGAGGAGGGCTTTGCTTCGCCGCCGCCAAACAAGAGGTCAAAACGCAGGTCGAAACATGTCGAAACTTGTTCGGACCCGCGAATGGACACGCTTATCAACCAAGTAAGTTTTCTTTCTGATTGTATGTCGCAGATACCGCAACTTGTGAGTAACTTAAGTGCAAATATTCACCGTAATAATATCCTTAATAACACATGTAATGTTCCATCTACATCGCAACAATTTTTGCATAAACCTATAGAGTCTTCAAGTTTGACTAATAGTAATAACAATATGATCTTAGGCGAGGTTAAAATCAATGTTGATGAAAACAAATTGATACCAGTGGCTGATCCTGAGAGGTTAGCCGAAATTAAAGTTTTGCAACAGTTTGATTCGCCGATTTGGCATAATATTCGGTACAAAAAAGCGTTGCAGACTAGTGTTGCTTCGCCGGGGTTTATAGGCTTAAAAATAAATGAAGAATTGTGCCACTTCAACAAAGGAAAGGATTATTTGCAAGGTACTGAGCAGATGTTGGCTGCCTTGTCCAATAGGATTCTGGAAGACCGACAACTGTTAAAATCAGGCTTGCAAAATATAGTCAATTGGGCTTCCAGTAATCAGTCTGAATTGAATGCTGATTCTCTCTATAACAAAATGCTTGAGTCGTTTGGACCAAACTCACCATCTTTTAAAAATAAAGAGGTGACACTACAACTTATTTGTGGCAAAAGGGCAGAATGCATAGAAAACCGTCGAGAGCGCATCTTAAAAGAAATAGGAAATGTTAATTTAAAACAGGCCTTAAGGAACATTCCTCCTAGTGCTGAAAATTTGTTTAGTCGGCAGGGGCTTACTCCGTTAGTAGAGTCATTGGGTGGTTCTCATGTTTGGCTAAACACACCTGAGTATCTAAAAGAGAAGCGTGCTTCATCAGGCCTTAAGCATAGTAGCCAAGTAAATAATTCCAAAAGAGTTAATACTTACCACAAAAATAATTCTAAGGGTAAATATCACTCACAAAATTTTAAACCTAATAAAAATGCTCATAAAAAAGTTAAGCCCTTTCGGAATTCTGAAAACCTGTCCTATGGTCCAGGTACCAACAGTAAGCAAAAGTGACAATCAACAGAAGGTATTCAAAGGGGGTTGCTTGAAGCATGTTATTCAGGTATGGGAACAGATGAGTGCAAGCCAATTTATAATAAAAATTATTTCAGAGGGTCGCATCCCATTCAAAACCAGGCCCCCACTGAAATACCCATACAAAAGTATTTTGAGCAAGTTTGCTACCAAACCATCACATCAAATGACTCAAATGATATCAGAATTGAAACACCAGGGCATTTTAGAAAAACCTGCCATAGTAGATCCGGGGTTTTATTCACAAATATTTTTAATAAAAAAGCCGGACGGGGGTATACGCCCCATTTTCAATCTGAAGGCACTCAATCTACATGTGTCAACAAAACACTTTCATTTAATTTCACGAATGGATGTAATTCAATTCCTGCAAGACCAGGATTGGATGATCAAAATAGATATTCACCAAGCGTACTTTCATTTAGCAATCAAAGAATCTCACAGGCGGTTCCTCCGTATAATATATGGGGAAGAAGTTTTACAGTTGACAGCCCTTCCCTTTGGTCTCTCATCAGCACCTCACATGTTCGCCTCAGTCACCAATTGGATTGCGGAAATTCTAAGGAGACAAGGCATAAGAACTTTAGTATATTTAGACGATTTCCTGATAGTAAATCAGAACAGGATGGACCTAGCACATCAGACCTCCATAGCCCTAAACACATTAGAAATATTAGGTTGGCATTTAAATTGGACAAAGTCAGTTCTCACTCCAGTACAGGAGTTAGAGTACCTAGGCATAAAATGGAACACAAACACCAGCATGATGTCTTTACCCATAAACAAAATAATAAAAGTAGAAGCTCTGCTGTTAACATTACTGAGAGAAAGGATGTGCTGTCTCCGGGATGCTCAAAAGTTGTTGGGATCTCTAAATTTTGCATGCCTAACAACCCACAGTGGTCGCCTACATTGCCGCAGAACTCAGATGTTTCTGAGAACATTCAGGCAGGGCAGGCCAAGAGAAAAGAGATTGTTGCCTCCTCTGGTAATTCAGGAGTTATTATGGTGGCTGGAGAACATAAAATGCAGTACCAAAGAGATGCGCAAAAGGAAAGTAGCTCACTTTTTAACCACAGACGCAGCGGATGCGGGCTGGGGAGCGCACTTAGACAACATGTTTATGTCCGGGAAGTGGAGTCCAGGCCAGCTGAGATGGCATTCCAATATAAAAGAGCTATATGCTGTGTATGCAGCCTTGAGACAGCAGAGTGCATATGTAAGGGACTCCCACGTTCTAGTCCAATCAGACAATCGGACCCTGATAGCATATATCAGGAACGAAGGCGGCACTCGTTCAACTGCCTTGCTCGCATTAACGAGTCGTCTTCTTCTCCTAGCCGAACAGCTCAAGGTGACGTTGTCGGCAGGTTACCTCCCGGGGAGGTTAAACGGGATAGCAGACCACCTCTCAAGAGGAAGGCCAGTACCCGAATGGCACCTTTTACCTCCAGCCAGAGAATTGGTATTCGAGGCATGGGGGGTGCCGGACGTCGATCTATTTGCGTCCAAAGAAACCGCAGTCGTCCCACAGTACGCAACTTGGGACTCAAAAGATGGCTTAGCCAGTTTTTGCGACGCTTTCAGTCGAGACTGGAATTATCGGTTGGCGTGGGTATTCCCGCCCCCCAACCTCATACCACGGGTGTTGTCTCATCTCAATCATGCGTCAGGGACATACATAGTGATAGCCCCTCATTGGGACCAGTGCTTTTGGCAGAGCGACCTAATGTCGAGAGCCTTGTCGAGGCCAATTCAGATACAGGATCTGCGCAAGAACCTTATCGATTGTTCGACAGGGAGGCCCCCTCTACAAGTAGACAAACTGTTACTCAGAGCTTGGAAAGTTGGGGGTGGGCTGATAAAATCTGCCACTGGAGCGAAGGAGAACGCGATTTATTGAATAGTAGTTGGCGGACATCTACTCTCAATACTTATAGAGCTCCACTAAAGAGATGGCTCACTTGGTGTAGCACAAATGGTAAGGACCACAAAAAACCTGACGGCGTAGATGTAGCTAGGTTTTTAGCACATGTCTATTTAAAATACAAATATGCATACAACACAATTTTGTTGCACAAATCGGCCATTTCTACCTTTTGTGGTAATCGAGTTGAGAAATTATCAAACTCTTTCTTTATTCATCAAGTTCTAAAAGCAATTGCAATAGCTAAACCTCAGTCCATTAAGCTTCCAATATGGGATACAAAATTATTGTTTGACTGGTTAGTTTCAGTTCCATGTACGCAATCAATGTTTGACATTGCCAGAAGAACTGCAATAATCTTGCTTTTGGCTTCGGGCCGTCGTTTACATGACCTCACACTTTTAGATATTTCTGACGGTAACATAGTACAATTTGATGAAAAAATAACACTATGGCCAAGGTTTGGTTCAAAAACTGACTCATACACTCACAGGCAGTCAGGGTGGTCCTTACTCAAGCACCCAAACCGTAATATTTGCCCAGTAACTCATATTAAATTACTAATTGATATCACTCAGAGCAGGCGTCTAGATAGCAATGTGACCAGCCTATTTATAACATTGCGGGGCCCCATAAAACCAGCAACAAGGGCGATTATTGGTGGATGGATGAAATCAATTTTCAAAGAAGTTAAGCTAGTAGCAAGCCCAGGTAGCATACGGTCAGCTGTGGCTTCTAAGAGTTGGCTTGAAAATATGTCAGTGCAAGATATATTAAATAGAGGTAATTGGAAAAGTAATAAAACTTTTTGCAAATATTATTGCAAGGAGGTTAGAAGAGATGTTCCTAATAACAGCAGAGAAGACCTGCTGTTTTCACATTTTTCTAGTCTTGGTTAATTAGACAAGTATTATTATTTTATTAGAAAATTAATAGAGGCTTAATATAAGTTGGTTTTTAATTATCTGGTTAAGTCTTGCACATAATTATTTGATTTAATTATGTCTGAAACTTGTATTATTCCATTATTTCCTTTTGAAGGATACAATTATTTACTTTCAATATGTTAATTCTAGTATGCTATATCTAGTATAGTTGTGATTACCTAAGTATATTAATAGTTGTGATTATATTACCAAAGGAAGAGAAGTTTAAAGTTGTGTTAATTTTAATAAATAAATCAGGCAATGATTCTGAACTATTTAATCATTGTTATTATTGTTCTCCCTAATTAATAAGAGTTATTTCACATAGCGTTTGTAGATAACTTCACCAGCAGATAACAAACAGGTCTTCATATTAACGCTGTGTGTTTCCAGTAGGCAAATAATAGAACTGTTTTACATTAAAATAAAACAGTTATTATATGCCGAAAGAAACACACAGCGTTAGAGCAAGTGCCTTGCTGGTGTATGAAGACACTAAGAAGCAAGCATGTTCGGTCGCTGTCACTGTTGCCGCCACAGCGCCCCCTGCTGGAAGTATAAGGTAAACAACACAGAAACCACAGATAACACAGGTAAGTTTGATGAAATTATCTATAAAAAGGCATATTCACGAGCAGCTTCTTCATATTAACGCTGTGTGTTTCTTTCGGCATATAATAACTGTTTTATTTTAATGTAAAACAGTTCTATTATACATAGAAACACTCAGACCAATGCAAATAGACATGTTCATGCACACAAATATTTGCACTGAGCGGGAATCGAACCCGCGACCTCTGTGTGGCAGTCCATACACAGTACCACCGAACCACAGAGGTTGTTGTTGTCATAGATATGTTACATAATTATACAAAATGGCTACGACAGTATCATATTAATTTAAAGCACGTGTAGTATGTGCGGTCGCGACGCCGTACACGAAAAAATTATGTCGCCGCTGTACGCGTTTGTTGGCTTTGACGCTGCAATGCAACGTTCTCACAAATATCTAAAACTAAACACACTGGTGTTCATTTTTGAAGTCAAACTCTATTTAAACAATTTCAAAAATTCTTTCACATATAGAAAGTTAAATCAGCGAGTAATACAGCCTACATTTTATTAATATACGCATACGAGCGAAGCCGCGGGCAACAGTAAACCAATACCGCTGCTACATCTATTAAATGAAAATATGTTTATTCATATAGGTTAATTAAATTAACACTTATGAACGTCAAAGTTTACAAAATGTCAGCAAATTAACCTACAGCCAGTTCGCTGACGAAGTAGAGCCATGAGAAGAACTGGCAAACTCAGGCCACTCTTTTCAATCGCCAGGTTATTACAATTTTTGTATGTTACAGTTTCAAGTAGCATGCAAAGTGACGCAGGCAATACACTTAACTCTATAGATACTTAATTACTTACAGCTTTCTATGTTGTAAAGAAAAATAAAAAATAAAATGTGTGCTTTACAGGCTGCCTCAATTTGCATATTGGTACAAAAGGTAAAGGCAATATATGAGTAAGTATAATACCTGAATTCTTCTACTTCTCCGCTGCTACTCTGCGATGAAGGAAAACTAAATATCTTTACTTCACTCTCATCCACTTCCTCGTATACTATTCTGTATATATCATCTGTAAAAGACATATTTATCTATCACTACATAGTACATAGTATAAAACAAAGTCGCTTCCCGCTGTCTGTCCCTATGTATGCTTAGATCTTTAAAACTACGCAACGGATTTTGATGCGGTTTTTTTTAATTTATAAAGTGATTCAAGAGGAAAGTTTATATGTATAATACGTGCAAAATATAGTAGAGAAACACTGGTAATTTTAGAGGTTTCTAATGTAATGCAGGGACATAGCGGTTGCGGCGGTATATACCGGCTGGGAGCCGCCGGACTCTAAAGAAAACATGTTTGTATAGTCTAATGAAAAAAAAGCTGTGAAAGTTGTTTAAAAATACATTCTGTAGTATATTTAGTATCAGCATAATACCTGTGCGAAGCCGGAGCGGGTCGCTAGTACTATTATATAAAGCGTAAGTATTTAATAATTAATTTAATCTCTGAAGTCATCAGTCTGATTTGAATAATTCTTTTTAGGTATGATAGCCCAGTTCTTGAGGAAGGTTATAGGCTATGTAACATCACGCTAAGAGCGACGGGAGCAGAGCAGTAACCAAAATAGCAAGTTAACGCGTGTAAAACCGCAATACGTAAAGTCAAACTATATGCACATACGAATAAACCACTTATGAGTGTTCACACAAGAATGAAAACGTCGCAATTTAGTGTCATATTTTCGTGATTATCAATTTTATCATTAATTTGGAGCTATATTATAAAAGTCGAAATGGTCCAGTGGATAAGGCACCCGCTTCGTACACACGAGGTAGTGGGTTCGAATCCGGGCAAGTACCAATATGATTTTTCAAATCATATGTACTTTCTAAGTTTATCTTGGACATTTCTGACTGACGGTGAAGAAAAACATCGTGAGGAAACCTGGACTTAAATGTCTGAAATTGCCAATCCGCCTTGAGCGCACGTAGTGATTAATGCTCATACCTTCTCTATATGAGAAGAGGCCTTTGCCCTGCAGTGAGACAGTAAACATGCTGGTATTATATATTACAAAAATATCATCAAATAACTTCTTAGAATTACGTGAAAGCTGTATAAAAAGTAAGTAACCATAATGCTTTCAGTTCTTTTTCTTGTGCTGACGCTACATTGAAATATTATGTACCCTGTCACTCCCAAAATCAATCTAATGACACCTATGGTAAAATCCATCAAGTTATTTAGGCTGTAGAGCGTGCCAAAGAAATAGACATCTATACATAAAATAAAAATGGAGTGTCTGTTTGTAATATTGAAATAATTGTTTTTTACTTCATGTATATGAATATATAATACGGTACATACACCAAAATAACATTTTTTACAATTTTTCAGTCTGTCTGTCTGTTTGTTCCGGCTAATCTCTGAAATGGCTGGACCGATTTTGAAGGGACTTTTATTGGCAGGTAGCTGATGTAATAAGGAGTAATATCAGCTAGTATATACATATATATGATCGAAAAACATTACCCTCCTTGACATCAGCAGTTGGGTAAAAATTTATCTTACCATCACATTGTGGTTGCCACCAGAAGCCAGTATATCTAGAGAACTCCTCCTGGGTGACATAGCACGGTACACCTGCTTGGCGAGGGTCGTCTGCTAACCTGCAGGAAAAAACAACTTTATTCTTGTATACATAAACTTCAAATTTGAATATGGCCTGTCTGGTAAATGATTATCGTAGTCTGTGGATATTTGGAATACCAGATAGTCAAAGGATTGAGGAAGGTGAGGAAAAAGGAAAGGGGGGAAATTGGGCCTCCGTCGCTCTCACTCACCGAACAAAACGCAGTAGTACGGATACTACTACTCTTACGTTGATCTACTATGAGAGGGTAGTACTGTGGCGTTATCTATCTGGCCGACGCACAGAAATTAACCAACTGAAGACGATGACTACGAGTTTACAGCATAGAAAACATAGATGGCGCTGAGTAACACTTTTAATCAACTTCTATACAAAAACACCACAAATGTATGGAAGCCTGACTCGCGAAATCAACATTTTACACACCAACTAACTTACAAGTCCCAACTACCAACTGTCGGGCAGTAGCCCGCCAGGCACGATTACCTAGACTGGTCAGAGGATCCTCCCTTTGGCTGGAGGTATATGATGTGATACCTCCATAGTACTTCTTCAGTCGATCTGGTCCGTTCACGCTGTAACCAGCGTGGATCTACTACCGTGAATAATATGTGTAACATGTCTATTATATTATATGAAAAAATCTAAGAATTCTAACGGTTTGTAATCACAAAAACCTTTTAAGTAAGTAAAGTACTGACCTGTCCGGCTCATGACCCTTACAAGCATAAGTAAGTCTGGTCGGTCTACGTAGATGTCCGCCCGCTAGCCATATGTCGCCTCTAGCCGCGTGTGCTACTAGCTCCGGAGCCCTAGGACACATGGCTGGTGTTAGGGGTGCTCCACCCCCCGTGTTTAGTGAACGAGGTACTAGAGGTGGCGTCTGGAATATATTCGTTACAAGTTCAGTTTATAGAAAAATTTACACACACAGAACTTGACTTCATTATTCTTTATCATCTTTAGGCGTGAAAGCTTTTAGCAGGTTTAACAGAGGATTAGTTAATTTTTCGTTGATCAGCCTTTCAGAAACTCGAGGATAGGAAGCCATAGGCGTTGTCTCATTAATCTTAATTTTTTATCAATCGGACAAAAAAGAATAGTAAAAATAAAATGTAACTAACCTGACTTAACCCTTCATCAGCTACAAACAGCGACGAGGCACAAGGAAACATCACTCTGCCACTGGCCTGGTGTAGTTCATAGGATGCTATACCCCAAGCCGCGACTCTCTGTCTCTCCCATAGCAGTTGTTCTTCACGAGACCACTTGCCTGATGTCACTCCTAGCGCTACGTTCGCTTCTATTAGCGGTTTCCAGTCTAACCTGAATGGAACACCATATTTATTTATTGAAAAAGTATTTGACTGCACCTTTGGTCTAGTGGTTAGTGTAACTGACTGCGACGCCGGGCGTCGTGGGTTCGATTCCCGCGAAAGGCAAATATTTGTGTGATGAACATTTGTATTTGTTTTCAGTCTGGGTGTTTTCTATGTATTCTAAGTATGTATTTACACAAAAAAGTATGTATATGTATTATATTTCAGTTATCTAGTACCCATAACACAAGCTCTGCTTAGCTTGGGACTAGATGACGGTGTGTGATAGTGTCCACATATTATTATATTATTTACAATATCATTACAGATATAATAAGATATTATAAAAACCTAAAATTAAAAACAATATAACGAATGTTTGTTTGAACGCGCTAATCTCTGGAACTACCTTTGCGTATGATAGCCCAGTTCTCGAGGAAGGTTATAGGCTATGTAACATCACGCTACTGGCGACAGGAGCAGAGCAGTAAACAAAGACGCGGGAAGAGAAACCACGCGGCGTTAAGCTAGTTACTAAATAAATGTATCTACCTAATGCTATACATTTTTGTTCAACATCCTTGAATTTTGGCAGGATACATTGAAAAATATCGATTTCATTAGAAATAATATTAATTAGTCGTATGTGTATTAATATTTATATTTGTAAGAATGCCTTAGTGGTGCATTGGGAAAGACTGTTGTATCAGATTCTGTGTTTGATCTCCTTACATGACAAAACTATCTAGCTGTTGCCCGCAGCTTCGCCCGCGTAAATGTCGATTACATCGCATATTATTATTATTTATAAAAGTTTTTTTCTAAAATAAACGTAGCCTAAGTTACTCCTTATTACATCAGCTACCTGCCAATAAAAGCCCCGTTAAAATCGGTCCAGCCATTTCAGAGATTAGCTGGCAAAAACAGACAGACAGACAAACAGACAAAAATTCCTAAAGTAATCCTGAACTTTGATGCAGTTTATGAGTCCGTCAGTGTATATTCATATACATGTAGTAAAAAACGGTTATTTCGATATTACAAACAGACACTCCAATTTTATTATATGTATTGATTGATCGAGTTTGGGACAATGTTGACATTTATGTAATCGAGTTGTGTATTTTTTATTGCTGACTGTGGGAGACGAGGCTACTGCTTACCTAATATATACTATTACATAAAGCGGGAGAGTTTGTTTGTTTGTACGCGCTAATCTCTGGAACTACCAGTCGGATTTATAAAATTATTTTTGCGTATGATAGCCCAGTTTTAGAGTAAGGGTATAGGCTATGTAACATCACGCTACTGGCGACGAGAGCAGAGCTGTAAGCAAAAACGCGGGTAAAACCGCGCCGCGGCAAGCTAGTATAAAATAAGAGTGGTAACTCATAGAACTATACAATGTCAAGAAGTCTGCGAAGCCACTGCCTACTGTGAAGGAAGTAGGGTAGATGCAGACAGGAGGGGGATGAGAAAAAAAAAAATAACTGTCCTCCATAGACCTCTGCAATGTCAAGGACTCTGTGAAGCTGCTGTGAAGGGAATGGGTAGTTGAAGGAAGCGAAGGAGGTGAGAAAATGGGCAAAGGGGGAAATTGGGCCTTTTTATAGTGAAGAATTAAAAGATCTTTGCTCAACAGTGAGACAGTATGAGTTGAAAAAATAATTAAAAATATACATACATGGATCATAGAAATGTATAGTTTAACAATCTTAATGACATAACTTGAAATTTAATGAATTAAGGTCAAATTCAAAGGGCAAAGCCTACAATTTTTTAGATCATTTAAATACACATACATATTTATACTACTATTTTTAAAGCGGCAGAGTTTGTTTGTTTGTTTGAACGCGCTAATCTCTGTAACTACCAGTCGGATTTGAAAAATTCTTTTTGCGTATGATAGCCCAGTTCTAGAGGAAGATTATAGGCTATTTAACATCACGCTACTGGCGACGAGAGCAGAGCAGTAAGCAAATACACGGGTGAAACTGCTCCGCAGAAAGCTAGTAAATTCTATTAATAAGGTAAAATTTACTACCAAAATAACAATATCTATTGTGATGTTAATTAATTTAACTCTAATTAATGGCAGTTTTGTTCTATAAATATTAAACAGACTGATGGCCTACCAAAAAAAATATTTTCACAGTCTTGAAGGTATAGTCGACCACAAAAAAAAAATCCATCAAAATTAAAATTCAATGATGATTCATTATGACAGTGACAACAGCTGTCACTGTATTGAGGTAACTTGCAAGCAAAAATAGACACTAATGTTTTGTGATATGCAAACGACATTTACTCTAAGGGTGGTAAAGCAATTTTGTGGTCGAATCTACTGATGGGCAAGTAATATGGGTTTTTCAGCCATGCAGCACTTAATATTTAAAAAAAGTATTTCCTAGCGAAACAATTACACCTAACACTGAAGTCTATGTATTCTTGAACCAAGAGAATCATGACCCACCATAAGTTCATTTTGTCAATCCATCTAAATGCAAGTAGGTCGAAATTCGCCTGAAGACATGTCCTTGGCAACAAGCTTGTTATCATTAGACACTGACAATTTACTGAGTACTCTGTTGTTATGTTAGTATTAAAAACGTCCTAAGTACATATACAATAGATCTTACAAGTTTGAGACAGTTTTAAGCGAAATATCAGCAAAACGGGTCATGATTCAGTTGGTTTGATTGTACCTACTTAACATTAGAAATACTTTTAATGAACTGATACAAGTGGATTTTAAAGCAATCTTTTTTTTAGTTTGATGCAATGAAAAAGCATCTCACTAAGCCGCCATAGTGGAGGCCACCATACCAGTAGTTTGGCTTTTGGAATGGTGTCCGCCACTTACTGCTTACCATCAGGCAGAGTGAAGTCACTTTGGTAGGCTAATTAAAAAAAAAAATGTTATACATTTAATGTACTTTTCTATTATTTAAAAGTGATAATAATAAAAGAAAACACTATAAGGGAATTTAAATTAAGGCAAATAAGTCATGAAAGATCTTATGGAACAAATCATTAAAAATTATATAAGAAAAGTTAAAATGATTTATGTTAAATCTTATTTATCTATGTTGAATAATTCAACTAAATCAGCTTAGTAGTTTATTGCTGTCTCATTTACAAAAAAATATTACCCTCCGTGCTGCAATTAGTATGAATGTGGGTTTCATTGAATAAAAAGTCCGTTTGTAATATTGAAATAACCGTTTTTTACTACATGTATATGAATATATATACGGTACATAAACCAAAATATTTTTTTTTACAATTTTTGTCTGTCTGTTTGTTCCGGCTAATCTCTGAAATGGCTGGACCGATTTTGACGGGACTTTTATTGGCAGGTAGCTGATGTAATAAGAAGTAACTTAGGCTACGTTTATTTTAGAAAAACAAAGTAATGTTGATTGACTGTTAGGCGGAACGAAGTTCGTCGGGTCAGCTAGTAAATAATAATATCACAACAACTACACACAACGCCATCTAGACCCAAAGTAAGCATATAATATAGTTTGTGGTATGAGTTCTAGAATATAGATATTATCTATCTTATAAAGAGGAAGAGTTTGTTTGTAAGTGTTTATCTTTGTAACTACCAGACAGATTTAAATAATTCTTTTGCGTTTGACAGCTCAGTTCTCGAGGAAGGTCATAGGCTAAGTAACATCACGCTAATGGTGACGGGAGCAGAGCAGTAACCAAAGATGTAACTTAGCGCGGGTGAAAGGCCAGAAGGCACAGCGGAAGGCTAGTGTGTAATATGTATGTACTCGCTTTCCGCAGTGCTGTTTCACCCACGTCGTTGCTTACTGCTTTGCTCCCGTCGCCAGTAGCGTGATGTTACATAGCCTGTAACATCCTCAGTGACTGGGCTATACAACACAAAAAGAATTATTGAAATCCGACTGGTACTGGTGGTAACTCTTCCGCTTTATACAATAGTATTTACAAAAAAAAATATCTAAGTATGTTTATCAGCATTCTAGAACCCATATCAGAAACTATTATTTCATTGGTTCTAAATGGTGTTTTGTTGTCGTATTATTTATTTATTACTTATTCTAAAAATCCTGTACCTTTGGAACAGGGTTATGTCCAATAGTAAGGCTAAGGATATGTAGACAAAATTTTGTGTGATGTATAATAATTATTTCACACCTGAGTGTCCATTAATTGTGTTTCTAAACTGTGAATTCTATGAATAACAAGTAACATTCAGATAACAAGTAATAATATTTGTAAATAATACTATTCAATTCATAATCTTTTATTTTTAGGTCTAAGATGACACTGCAAATCCCACAATGCCTCGCAACATGTAGGGTAGTGTACGCATGCATGTTTTTATTTTATTTTATTTTATTGTAAGGAACATAAAACAGTTAACACACTGAGTATTTACATGACAACCAAAATGATATACATAAAGTTTGTAAGAGTGTAACCCACACCAATGTTCGCGAAATAATATCAGCAATGATAAAAAACTAAAAACACGCGCATAAATAGAGAGCGATGGTGGATTACTCCAATAAGTAATAAGACAGGTTATTTCAAGGTTTCAATAGCTAGTCTACGAAATTGTGAGTATGGAAGCGCAAGTATGTCCAATTCAAATAGGTATGTGTTATACAATTCAACAAGGCGGCGTAGAGGAACCCGTGCACCCGCGTTAGTTCTACATCGTAGAATGTAGAACAGCCGAGGAACGCGCACCCCACGCCGCATTACAGTTTACAGTGTACTAGGTACAGAGTAACATATTTGGTTATTAATGTCAATACAGTCAAATTTGTTGTTACATAGATTATGTAGCATAGTGATAGAAAGTAATGTACGTCTAGACTCCAAGCTCAAAAGTTTATACTTGCAAAGAAGTTGCTCGTACAGTAAATAATAGTGATAACAGCGATATTGCATAGCCCGTAAGAATTTCTTTGTATCTATGTATTTACAAAAAAAAAGTATTTAAGTATGTATAGCCGCATTCTAGAACCCATAACACAAGCATATAATATGCTTACTTTAGGTCTAGATGGCGTTGTGTGTAGTTGTTGAAATATTATTATTATTAAAAATATTATTTCTAATCTTTTTGTATATGTGTCGTAAATAGGATTCCAAATTTGAACTGCGTACTCTAGTTGAGATCGAATTAAAGTGTTGTAAAGAGTTAAAAATGTGGTAGGCCGTTTAAAATCTTGTGAGGACCTCATCACAAAACCGAACATCTGATTTTTTTTGACAACATTGTCTATATGGAGATCAAAATGTAATTTTGAGTCTAAAGTTATTCCTAGGTCTTTAATAGAATTAACCTTATCTAATCTAGTGCCCTGTAATATGTAGTCATGAAGTATTACGTTATTATATTTAGTGTTGGATATTGACTTGCATTTAGAAAGACTAAGTTGAAGCTTATTGGTGAAACAGTAACGACTAAGTCTATCAAGGTGCTCCTGCAGGAGCAGGCAGTCATGACTATTCTGACATGCTTTATAAATTTTAATGTCGTCAGCGTACATCAAAAAAGTTTTGTGTTGTTTTTAAGTATTTCTCTTTGTATACAAATTACACATGGTGCAACACATTAATAGTGCATTCACGCACGGTGTATATGTTATTTCGCCACGCATCCTGCAGCATAGTGTGCGCAGTGTGTAATCACCTAAAAGTTGTCTGGAACTGATTGCGTTTATCAATAAGACTGCATGTCACAACCTAATGTGCTGTCCTGTTATTTGTTTTGTAATATGTGATGTGCTGGTCATGTAATTAGAGGCGAAGAGAAGTGGAACAAACAAATTACACTGTGGTACCCGCCCCTCCCCCCGAAGTCTCTCCGCGAAGCCTGCGAAGATCCCAGGAAGCTTCTGTGCTTCTGGGCGGAGTTGGACCGAACACAACAAAAGACCAAGAGGTCTAAATGCAGACAACAAGCCCACCAACAAGTAACAAGTAACAAGTAACTGTGATACCCAAGAGAGGGAAAGAAAAACAAAAGAAAACCATGTAGACGATGAAAAGACAAATTGGTTAAGTCAGCTGGCAAAATCTGGACAGGAGAAACAAGACTGGAGAGTGTTGGGGGAGGCCTTTGCCAAAGCGCACACAGATTAAAATAAAAGTGTATTTTTTTTCTTAACTGTTTAAAAAATTTCAAATCTAAAAGAAGGCTATAAATAAATAAAAATGTGGTGTGCAAAAATGAATATTCTAGTCTAATAATATTGTCAACAACTTTATTCAATGTATTTAAAATGAAGATAAATATAGATAGTACTAAGTTACTTTTGAAATTTTTTTTTTTTTGGAAATTTGAGTCTTAATTCTGGTATTAAATTTTCATTAAAGTAATTTAGTTGTAGTATAGATGTTCTGTTGACATTGCATGCTTTAGCACAGATTATTTCATTCAAATTACAACCTATTAGGTATATAGAAATTTTACTTCCTCATCATAATCAAGAACAAAAGCAAGTGTACACTTGTAAAGTATGAAGCCTTACTTTGTAAGGGAATAATTATTAGAGAATTTAAAGTAAAGTATAGTAGCTATGTAGAATACATCACAATTTGTCCAAAACAAAGTTATCTAATAATAGAAAGTTTTAACAACATGATAACCTAACAAAAACTAAACAATTGTGAGAAAAAGTATTAATTATGAAAGATAAAGCCTTAAGGATAAGACATACAACCTTTAGGCTCAATGCAATGACCTATGTCTATAAAAAAAAAGAAATAGGACAGTACCTTGAATTACTTGGCTGCTGGGTAGGTGTCACATCAGTGTACAGTAACGTTATCTCCCATCCATTTTGAGGATTTCTCAGGAAATATATCCTCGTTTTACCGTTGCCAAGTTTCCGAAAACTTATAGCCAATGGTACCATAGTGGACAGACATGATAATTCTTTTCGCAAATCGTGAACTGCCTGTCTTACTTCCGCCCATGAATACCGCTTCGAAGGAGGTCGGATATATTCTCCGGACGCAGCCCCATCTCCAGCCCCTCTCACCTCCATAATATCAGTTTCCATTAATTTTTACTACACCGAAAATCAATTTTTTCCTTTTCGTAAATTTTTATTCATGATGTAACAAAGAACTGTGTAGTTGAATACTTTAACACGTAATTCGATTAAATAAGTAAATATTTAAATAGCGATCTCATTGTATTAATGAAATTCTGTTGATTTGATTTTTGTTTCACTAAAAATAGGGCCAACACACTCGTTTTTTGACTTTTAGTTGTCTTGCCAAATGGTCGCTGACCGATCGCGGTTCTACTACAGGAACCCAATTTGTTTTCGAATTATAATAGAGAAAAACAAGAAGATATTTTACCATCTCGTTCTAACTCGATCTGTTAGAAAGAGTAAAACATATACAATTATCATGTGTTTTCGCATGACGTAGAAAGTGAAAATTGACAAGTGAGTGTAGCACAAATTTGATTCATTCGTACATAATTATTTTAAAATAAAACAACTAATTGGTCAAATTATAAAAAATATATTGTTGTACTGAGTTTATTTTTAAAATAAGTACCAAAGCAATCTATTTTAAAATAAATGTACTCTGATCGAATGGGATTGGCACTTTATTTGCAAAATAAAGTGGCGCTAGCGTAGTTGGTATCAAAACATTGCAATTTTCTATGGAGAAAATCAAAAAATGTATACCAGCAATTAAAATGACGCGTTGTATCAAAATGTTATGAAATCAGAGTGATCCTTAGAGCATTAAACCAACAGGAGTGGACACGCGCTCTATTTCCCTTGCGCAAAAGTCTGCCACTTTCGGCGGGGGACGGGGTAACGCGAGCAACGCACACTAATTACAATGTTAACTACTAATGCATTTTTAAATCGCGTCGTTATACACGCACACAATAAAATTATTACACACTAGCTTAAACTAAACACACACAATCACATTCACACACAGGGACATCTATCAGTTTACGCTTCCTTAGCGTAAAACAGTTAGAGCTTGACTCTGTCGATATTTAGTATCGATGTTTAGGATTTCATATAAGTACGCGAAAGATTTAATTATTTTCATGATTATTATGTTTGCTTATTAAAATGAGCATTATCTTATATTATAAATTATAATATAGAATAGTTTTAGGTAATCATAATCTATTATTTTAATTTTTTATTTTTTTATTTAAGCACTTTGAAATAGATGAAAAGTAAAGTAAATAGTTCATAAACATGAATTAACTAGAAGTAATTCTGTTAATTCATGTTTATGTCAATATTACAGGAAAAATAAAACAGTGTTTCTAACTAGCACAATTTTTTGTAATTATTATCAAAAAAGCCCGTCATACGGTCGGGCTAAATTTATTTGTTAAACATTGTTCGACAAACAAATCTGGTTATGCGGTCGGGCTCTCCTACTATGTTTACTAATGTTTATTCAATACTTCCGATCCCTGATAGTACGGAACCCTCGGCGCGCGAGTCCTACTGGCATTTAGCCGTTTTTTTTTTTGAAGTTATACTTTTTTTGGCGCGATTGGGAAAAATGATGAGAGTGAATTTTTACGATGAGCGCGCACACCGACAGAAAAAAGCAACACCCTGAAGTTAGTTGCGAACCTTTTACACACTGAAGTTAGTTGCGGATCTTTGTGTGTCGTATCAGAACAAATAATCTGTGTGAATAAATAAAAAATATATTGGCGTTTATATCAATTCAAATATTTATGTATGTATGCGTTGTATTATTATTTGGTATTTTTGGATTGTTATGCCAAAGAAGTATAACTTCTTACGTGCGTACATGGGTACCCACTCTTTTTTTTTATTTTACTACTGCGCACAAGGATGTATGTTCAATAACCACCACCTGTTGAAATTTGTTCTAGTGTGGATTAAAGATTGTAATTAATTATTACGTGTCAATTTTACGTGTATTACTCCTAAGTATGTATGTATATTCAAACCAAATATTTTTTTTTTTTTTTTTTTTTTATATATTGTAGCCTACAAAAGTGACTCCACCCCGCCTGATGGTAAGCAGTCAGTGGAATCCAGAAGTGGTGGCCACTATACCAATAGCCATCCTCTTAAACTGCTGGTATGGTGGCCTCCACTATGGCGGCTGGGAATGGGGTTAGAGGAAGGGAATGAGGGAGGTGAGGAAAGAGGAAAGGGGGGAAATTGGGCCTCCGGCGCTCTCACTCACCGAACGAAACGCAGTAGTACGGATACTACTACTCTTAAGTCGATCTTCTATGAGAGGGTAGTACTTCCCCGGACGATCCGGCCCATTCATGCTGAAATCAGCGTGGATCTACTACCGTGAAAATAATAAAAATAATACTTTGAATTAATTGTCTGTTGCTATTAAATTTCGTTCCAACTAAGCAGAGCTTGTAATTGGAGGATTTTGTTCTGATTACATAGTAACAAGACACTGTCATGAGAATGTATGAGTAGATTTTTATTAGAGAGATATTTTATCTGTTCAGATAACAAAAAAACAACAGAATATATTTCAGAAAGTCTTTATTTAAGTAGGTATAATAAAATACTAAAAAAACTGTGCAATTTAAATTAACCTTATAAATCTAGTTTAACCAATCCTAGGTAATGCAATAAGAGGAGGTAGCGCACAGCGAGTTTACTTGCTAAAAACTGAGCTCTCCGCCGCTTGAGGGGTAGGGAGGAGGTAGCAGTGCTGGCAGCACAGAAGGCTTTGTCTTTTAAGCTGTTAGTCAGATACTTGTACGCTTAGGAACCCACTTATATGGTTCCTACAATATTGGACCCAAGCGACTCGAGGCGCTGCTTCTTTTGAAAATCTAAAACAAACAAAAAAAAATTAATTTAATACTGGAAAACCAATATCGATATTTGTGATTAAACTGTCTCATCTCTAATTATGTTAAAGTGTGACCAGTTCCTTAAAAATAAATACGCTTATTTTTGTAAGAAATGAGCAGTTATCTTTCGGAATAAAGTGCACTAATCTTGTATATTTGGATTTATAATCTCATTTTACTTGTTCATTTAATATTATTTTGTGCATTACTTGGTAAAAAAAACATTGGTTTTAATTAAAAATAAATAAATATGGGAACGGTGACACAATAATGTACATCCAAAATGAAACTTATTAGATATGTTAACAAGGCGAGATATAAAAAAGGAAAGATTAGTTTTTATGTTAATTCAACTTAAAATATTACCCCAGATTGGAGTATTGATGATAAGCCTGGCAACACTTGTTGCCAGGCTTATCAGTTTAGCATTTTATTTGGTTAAATTGCTAATTTAATGCCTTATTTAATAATATTAGAACATACATACATAAAATACATACAGGTGGAATGTAATATTATCGTTTTGTAGACTTGATGTCGCTGAACGCTTTTTACACCAAAATACACTGCAATTCGGCATTTCTATTGAGACGCTATTACGAGGGATGGCGATTCTTTTCGAAAAAGATCGATTTTTAAATCGATTTGAATCGTGACCTAATGAATCGATTCACAAAAAAATCGAGGTCTATAAGATCGATTTCCGAAAAATCGATCTTTTTTTCAAGTTTTCGTTTATAATGTAATATTTTATTAAAAACAAGGTACATATTATAATTTAACGATCTCTTATCAGTAAAATCAGGTAATTCGATAATAAAAAATATTTTCATTACCATGTCAAACTATCAGATAATGTATAGAATAAGACATTTATTTTCTAGATTTAGAAATTTTACAGAGTTAAGAAAATGGTTAAGAAAAATCGTTTACAAAGTTAATAGATAATGTAGCTTATAGTTCCCAATGCTTAATATCTAAACTTTTTAAAAACAACAGTCTATCAAGTCTACAGGGATCCAAGCGGTTTCGCTCATCTGTTGCGATGTTTCCGGCAATTGAGAAATTAGTATTTATATCGCTTTACGAGAATCACTCAATCAATCAACAATAAACAAATGAAATAAATACCAAAAATAAATTATGGCTGGCATGACGCAACTCAGTCCAGTCACAGATACAAACAAAAACAAAAAGTCAAAGACTACAAACGTAACCTTTTTTATTCAAGAGATGCGACGAAATCTAAACATACAGCCATCTCGCGAGTTTTTGAATAATTAATTCTTTAACCGGCAGCACTCTTATAATACGGATACATTCAATTAATTGTAAATAGTTTTATGGTTTATACCAAAAAAAATCGAATGTCGATTTTCAAGGGTGAAATATCGATTCACCGAATCGATTCAGTACTACATATCGATTTAAAAAATCGATCTTGTTGGCTCCAAAAATCGATTCTTCGATTAATCGATTTCAGATCGCCATGCCTATACGCATGCACTGATAGGTGACTTATGATGCGGAACGCGCGTCAACTAGTTTTATATACCGGGTATGACCGGTGGGCTGGTACCTTTGGCAGAGGGGTACGCCTGTCAGTGGCCTCTCCGGTTGGTTTAATGCTCTAAGGAGTGATCAGAATGATATAAATCGTTTACCAAAACCTTAGACATAAAAATTTGTGAGCCTGGTTAAAAGCCATTCGTTGCCAAAAATTAATTTCAACAAATAGTTTGAGGTTATGTTTTTAAAATTTTGTTAGGAAAATATTACCTAGTTAAATACACAGATATGTAACTTGTAAACTTATTAAATTTGTATTCACTATTGAAAAAACCTTCTTGCACTAGTATTATACTTATTAATGCCTTATACTGTTTAACGTCTCAGGTTCTTTAATTTCATCATAATATGCAATAGGCGCGACCGAAATAAAGTTCTGATTGATCGTAAAGTAACTGAAATATGAACTGGGAATACTTAAATAAGTACAAGATTCTTTCATATTTTAATCAAATTAAAAAAATACTTTTTAACAATAGTTTGCATTTAAAAAAATACGTTTTATAAGCTCATCTTTCAATTTCTTGATCCGCCAGTGAAAACACATAATGCTTAATAGACAAAGAATAAGGATATAATGTTAGACAGACGTATTCAAGTCATAAATTGGAGTAAAAAACATGTTATTTTTGTAAACAATTCAAAACGTAACAATGTCTCCCTTATACCAGTGTACCATCTATGCTGGTGCCATCTGCGATTAGCTTTCACTAGCCAACACCATTGCAGCACAATAAATTTAGTATTAAAAAAGAGAGAACGAGAATAGTTTAGTTTCGAGAATATTGACAGCTGTGTTCAAAACATTGAACATTATAAAATCTATCAACTCAAAAATTTATGAAAAAGGGAATTTTCTTAAATTTTACTATATTTGAAGCTAACATTCATAGCTAAAAGTATGATTAATATATTTGCTAATTAGTATTGGTTTATCAATTAAACTTAAATTCTTAATTTATTTTTTTTCCAAACAATGCTCTTGTTTTTCAAACAAATAATAAATAAATAAAATCTAAATTTTTTGCATTAATACTTGACAAATCGATAAAAATAGGAACAGGATATGACAACATTTATTTAAAAATACTGCAGTTCCGGCAACAATTGCCGCCGAACTGTCAAATACTGTCAATCGTAAAAACATGTCGCTGTAGTCAACGCGTCGATCTCTTGTTTTCTTTCTTTAGAATTTGCGTTTCGCGAAAATGGCTCCAGTGTTAAATGTAATACGGACTTGTGGTATATTAATGTACTTATTTTTTTACGTGTACGCTATTGATAATGCGTCCAAACCACGGATAATATCATTAAAATTGGACAGTAAGGTATGTGATAAAAATAGTTGTAAATATTTAGTAAACATAAAAGGTGGTGAATTTCTTGGACACTATTCGTGGAGATTAACCCCTGTGGAAGCCTTAGAGGGTAGTGAATGTGACGTCATATATCCTAATTACGAGTTGAAGGAGATATTAACTGAAGAATGGGTAACAAAACTGGAAATTTTGGTGCCTAATAAACACGCAAAATTATATTTTTGCTTATATAAAAATGAATTAAAAAATAGTCCGTTTGGTGGAAAGTGGGTGCATCAAGGTGCGGCATATTTCCTGGATACAAAAAGCAATAGTCTAGAAAAATTGTAAGTATTAAATTAAAACTTTCACTTAATTAGTTTGTTTTAGTAGTCTGTGCGCTATACAAAAGATTTGAACAGATTGCGCGCGTTATTGATGATGTTGTTATACTTTATAATATTAAAAATATTACGTGTGGGCAATGCCAAATTTTTATAATTATTAATTAATTTTTTTGATAAACGGAAACATGGTGCATAACTCCTTTTTTTGCAAAATTATATTTTGTGGCAATTTTTTTTAAACATTCTAGTAGGCAACAAACATATCATTATGCCAGATAAAAAAATTGTTTGATCAAGAACTATAAAAGCTTAGAAAAAAATAATATAAGGGATCAATATAATTCATGTAGTAAGTATGTCTGTATAAAACCTAATAATATTTAATTCTACCATCTCGCTGAGGTCTTAAGTTATTATACTAGATTTGTATGAATTCAGTATAATACCAGCCTTCATTGCCTCATTGTAGGACCTTAGATCTCTTTTTTTTTTTTTTATTGTTATTAGCCTACCAAAGTGACTCCACCCCGCCTGATGGTAAGCAGTCAGTGGAATCCAGAAGTGGTGGCCACCATACTAAAAGTTATCGTCTTAAACTGCTGGTATGGTGGCCTCCACTATGGCGGCTGGGAATGGGGTTAGAGGAAGGGAATGAGGGAGGTGAGGAAAGAGAAAAGGGGGGAAATTGGGCCTCCGGTAATCTCACACACCGAACGAAACGCAGTAGTAAGGATACTACTACTCTTAAGTCGATCTTCTATGAGAGGGTAGTACTTACCCGGACGATCCGGCCCATTCATGCTGAAACCAGTGTGGATCTACTACCGTCTTCTCATATAGAGAAGGCATGAGCATTATCCGTCCAGTTCCACAGGCCTGTCATGATTTGTCTTAGTTCAGGTGTCTTTCCTCTGTTCTCTTCCTTTCTCTTCCTCAACCCTTTCCCCCAACATTGCCGGCTACTACTTGGTGGTTTAGCAATATCTCTGCAATGTTAACAAAAAGTCATATATAATGTTACCGCTTATCAGATGGGCTGTATGCTTGTGTCACCCAAGTTGTATGAAAAAGTTGTCCTTACAATTTATTAATAGTAAGAATTAATGATGCAATGCAAGATGAACTTAAAAAGTACATATGACTTTGAAAATGGTACTTCCCATTCCTGTTCCTTTTAATAACCTGTATCATTTATACTAATATAAAGAAAAAGAGTTTGATTGTTTGTTTGAATGCTAATCTCTGAAACTACTAGTTTGATAGCCCAGTTGTAAAATATGTAAAATCACCCTAATGGCAATAGGAGCAAAGCCGTAACCAAAGATGTAACTTAGCGCGTGTAAAACCGCGCCACTAAAAGCTAGTTTTATACAAAATGTACTGCTATTTGCTGTGGATTAGCTGTATTTGTTTAAGCCGAAGTTCAAGGCTTCGAAAAATGATGGACACTTTAAGTAGGTAGTATACACAACCACACCCAAAGGGAGAGGTTGGTTAGAGTCCACACTCGGCACGGTTAGTGACGCAGTATCGCAAGGTGATATTTATAACGCAGGGCCTGTTATTTTCCCTTAGCCACCTCTTACGACGCTCACGGGAAGAGACAAAGCGGTTCCATACTCGGCCAATATAAATATTTTCATGCGAGCCTTAGAGAAATCCGCGACTTTCATCTCGATATTTAGTAGATTTTAATGCTATTTATTCATTTTTCTTTTTGCCTACAATATACTTTGATTCATGAACTTTAGAATAGTAGAAGAATTATTTACAATAATTGATTATATAACTTATACCAACGATATTAAAACAACGTGATTTCACTTATATCGAAATATTACTTTGTAATTACTATAGTTATAAATATAAAAGTTATATTGAATCAACCGGAATAAACCAAATGTCAACTCTGTAGATTTATTTCATTTATTAGGATAATGTTTCAATAGATATTGATAATTTGGCTGAATCAGCGTCGCAGGGGCTCTGCGCGGGCGACGGGAGGCAGAGCGGCAGAGCGGCGTAAGCCCTTCTGACGGACGGACGTATGCGGTTTTTTAAAAAAAAAATTACGTAATTCAATAATTGCAAATAAATAATATAAAAAAAAAAATATTGTGTGGATAGATTTAGTGTTGCAAATAAATTAGATTAGTTATTTAGATTTTTTTAGTGTATTAAATACGTAGGTATTTACCTATATTTATTATTGTTTTTCATCAAAATGACTAAAATTTCACGACTGAAACAAATACAAATGCAAAAGATTCAACACATGAATATCCTGTAAGTAGGTATATACCTACCTTCATATTTTTAGTATAATACCTTCTTTGAGATACTTACCTAGGATATCCTTTAATTATGTTTAGTTCCACGTAAACTAGGTAGCAGGTGGTGAGCCTATTATCGCTCGTGATAAGATCAAGGCAACACCAGGCCTCAAGAATCAGTAAATTTCTGCTGTTATATACCCTAGGGATATGAATATGAGCTTGCTACAATATTGTCTATGTCTACTATCATTTCGAACTAGGTGTGTGGTAGGTGGGCACATGAGTAAAATATCTAACTTGGATATTTACTCATGTGGCAAGGGCGCTTTCCGATTCCGACCGACGACGACGGCGACGCCGGCGTAGGTACGAGGTGTTTCGGTCGGAACACGAACGTCGGCGTCGGTTGTACAACTAGCATAGAACTCAAATTACATTACGTGACATGCGTCGGTTTGCGACCTAGTTAGGTACCTACACAAAACAACCATACACGCTGCTGTTAGGTACCTAACTATCTACGTTATCTTGCACGAGCATAAATACCTATACATTCTATATAATTATACATACGGTGTGTACTTGAATATTATATCGGTAAGTAATACCGATAAAATATTCAAGTATTTACCTGGTTAGATTTTTTTTCATGAGCTGATAAAATCAGTGATAAGATACTAGGCTAAAGTAAATACCTACCCTTCTACTTTCAATGCATCTTATTTTGATTTATTTATTTGATTGCAAGAAAGGAAGAAAAAAAGGCTTTACAAAACGTCTTAGTCTCTAACCAAACTAAAATATTTGAAGACTGAAATTATCACAATTAGGTAAATTAAAAATCCTACTCTCTGTTCCTTTATTATCGTACTATATGAATTTCTAATCCTAAAATTAAATAATATATTGTTGAGCGCCTACTGGACATAACAAAACTAATGCCGTATTTTTCGAGTGATAGGTGTATGTAGAAAGTAATAGACCCGGCACGGTGGCACAGTATAAAGAATTCTCTTCTTTTTTGTACAGTCTTTACCTAACTAGGTAAAGGCAAAAGAATTATGTTTTAGCACTCTATGTATGTATGTATGTATCTTTATTATATTATATTATAAGTGTATGTACTGTAAAACTACCCCGTGACGTCGTCCGCATTGATCCCTTACTTAGCGATAATATGACATTAGTTCTACTTTACCGATTTTGCATTATATTATACACTAGCTGTGCCTGCGACTTCGTTCGCGTGGAATAGTGATTTTGGGCAGCATTTTTTAGATATATCTTTTGGTTTGTTTTGAATTATAAACATCTTCGTTTAGGTGAATAAGAAAAATCTTTACTGTAAATGCTTCTCTTTATACGATATTAGACGTATAGCCATCGGGGATCAAAGCCATACAGGCTGCTTGAATTACCTACACGTGACAAATCCACATAAAGCTGATCATGCTAAAAACAGCTAATATTTAGATTCACACTCACAACATTTAGTGTCTGACCTTAGGCTTTATTAATTGTCATCGCGAAACATAGGCTCACTGGAAACTGAACTCGTTTAAACTAAACGGGAAATTGTTTGGAATGAGAGAAATCCGAGGAATAAAAACGCTATAAGGTTTTTTTTTATATAATAGCCTGCCAAAGTGACTCTACTCTGCCTGATGGTAAGCAGTCAGTGGAATCCAGAAGTGGTGGACACCATTTAAAACTACTGGTATCCACTATGGCGGCTTAGTGAGATGCTTTTTCACGCCCCGCTTAAAAGACTCAGGATCAAAGTTAGATGGAAACTCAAGAGGAAAGGGAGAAATTGGGGCCCCGGCACTCTCACTCACCAAACGAAACGCAGTAGTACGAATACTACTACTCTTACGTCGATCTTCTATGAGAGGGTAGTACTTCTCTGGTCGATCCGATCCCTTCATGCTGAAACCAGCATAAATCGACTACTACTATTTCGTAATTCACTTTAATTCCACCTATTCCGTAATGAGACGTGTTAACAAACATGTTTTTATCACAAAAAATAAAAAGAAAATAAGTCCAGAAAAATATACATCTAACTTTTATTTACATTTTAACTGACAAAGTATTTACATTTTGATAAAGAAATAAGACGTGTTAACCTAACTTAAAAACACACAAAACTAAGCTAAATACATACCACATGTATGACGTGATTATTTAAATTGGCATAACTTTTTTATTTATGAACCGATTGACATGAAACAAACACTTAATGTTAAGTGAAGCTTACCACAATGTATCAGTGAAAAAGGAAATAAAGAGGACCGAGGTGGTAACTATGCCTTCGGACCACTGATTTTCAGACAAAACTTACACTTTACGTCGTTATGTACATGTTAAATGCACATCTCCAGCCAAACCGTCCCGGTTATTCTAAAAGATCTACTTCCGTAAAATGTTTGCTGGCTATACAATATACAGAACGATTTACTGAAGTTATATTTGTGATATCCAGATGAACCGAAAATAAATAAGGAAAATGAAAATATGTTAATTCATATAGGTTAATTAAATTAACACTTATGAACGTCAAAATTTACAAAATGTCAGCAAATTAACCTACAACCAGTTCGCTGACAAAGTAGAGCCATGAGAAGAACTGGCAAGAAACTCAGGCCACTCTTTTTAATCGCCAGGTTATTACAATTTTTGTAAGTTACAGTTTCAAGTAGCATGCAAAGTGACACAGGCAATACACTTAACTCTATAGGTAATTAAATACTTACAGCTTTCTATGTTGCAAAGAAAAAATAAAAAGTAAAATGTGTGCTTTACAGGCTGCCTCAATTTGCATATTGCTACAAAAGGTAAAGGCAACATGTGAACTGTAATAAATGTTTCTATGTAAGTATTATATAAACTGTTAATTTTCGATATAAGTATAAAGTAAGATGAACTTAATTTACACCTCTATTTCACAAATCACAATGTAAAATTTTTATAATACTAAGTATACAATTTTAACAAAACAATACAAAATGTGTACTTAACTGTACAATTATGGCTCGAGCATTATGTAATATATAATTAATACAAAAAAAACATTTTATGCCAAAATGTATCAATAAGCGAGATTACAGGATGGAAATAAATTATGAATAATTTAGTATAATATTCTGTATACATCTTTGCTCGAGACAGAACAGCGTTTTGTTTCGATTAGATTCGTGTTCGTAGAGTAGATAATCCTTTTACTGATTTGGCTGCGCGATAGAAGCCTTATTATAAAGGATGAATTTACTATGGCAAACTGTAAAGCGCTAAAAGCAGTGGACCAGATATCAGACAACACCAACTCATGAGTGGCTATCACAGTCCTACTATTTTGTGTTCATTTTTGGCAGACTGTGCCTGTTATTCCTACCTCGTGGACTAAGGCTGATGAAATTAAATAGTGTTTAGAAGGTCCACAGTCTGTAGCACTTCAAAATTGTTTTGCATTTAATAGGCTCCAAGCCTATACACTCCGCAAGATTTGCCATTTAATGATAGAGGCCGAATTGAAAGGACAATGCACAAGTGTAGTCTGATTTGTTACTCGAGTTTCGTAGCGGTACGTATCTACAGAACCAAGAAAAAGTTGTCTTGCACAAAACCTTACTTTACATACATCAATATAACCGTGCCGTACAATTGCCTATCGAAGTGACTTCACTCTGCCTTATGATACAGTCAGTGGGATCCAAAAGACTAAGTGGTAGCCGCCATTCCAAAGGTCATTGTTTCAAACTGCTGGCTAGGTGGTCTTTATGAGATGCTTTTTTATTATTGATGCAGGACCTCATATCATCAGTCCATGAAGACGCAGTGGAGTTAATAAATAAAGATTGAATTTTTCAGTATTGTTTTAAAAAGTCATGTACTAGTACTATTGATACAGTTATTTTATTCATACTGGTCTACCAACGTGACTCTGCCTAGATAATTTAAAGAAAAGACATTTTGCTGGGGTAATGTTTCAAACGTTACCCCAGCAAAATCTGTTTTTTTCCGAATAACTTTAAAACTATAATGCAAACAAATTTTGCTATAGGCAAACAAATTACTCCTTACGACGCACTAATTATCTGTTATACTCTCACCTCTTATAAGCACATTTTTATCAACATTTTGCTGGGGTAACGCACTCCTCTGCCTGACGGTAAGCAGCCAATGAAGTCCAGAAGTGGAAGACACTATTTTAATAGAAATTGTCTCAAACTGCTAGCATAGCGGCTTCATGATACTAGCGACACTATTGCAAATAGTAAAAATATAAATGAAGATGAGGTACGCATACGTTTCATACGTGCACACACACAAACTTTCGCATTTATAATATTAATAGGATGTTAATACATTTTTTAAGTCAAAATGTTTTAGTTTGTTCATGTACAAAAAACCTATATATATATATCTAACTAAATAAGTATAAACTCGGCAGGGTTACTAAACTAAAGTGTACTAGTATTAGTTGAAAAATACACATCTTGTCAATTATAGGAATTTATCACAATGGTGTATTGTCATTGGGACTTAATTTTTAAGCGACTTCAAAAAATATTAACCCACAGTAGTTATTTTTATTTCTACTAGGTACATATTTAACAAACGTCATGATTCTAAACACTTATCTTTGCTTTCGTTACTATATAAATAATATATACTAAAAAATATACATACTTACTAAACGAAATAATAAAAGATACTAAAAAAATAATTCATTATTGGCGCGTCTATCAGAATTTAGCTCTGCGGTTTCGGACAAGTAAGGTCATTGTCTTATAGTTGTGCTACTGCTACTTGCCGCTAGAGGGCGAACTCGCACGCAATGTTTTTTTCGGGTGAGGCGCGGGGTGGTGAGGAAGCGAAACGCTCAAGGTCATATGTGACGGAACGCCCTTAAGAATCGTAACGTAACTGAGCGATGTCCAAATTTTTGGCACTAATGAGACACACTTTCACACATACTTTAGATAAATAATTTTTCATTCAAAATTTTAATTTTAATCTGCTCACTGACAAACTGGCTTCGTTTTGTTATTACTACCACAAACCACAAAATATTTAAAATAATACACTACATATTCCATTTTCTGTAGTAGGCATCTACTACAGAAAATGGAATATGTAGTGTTGCCAGTGAGCATTATTTTTGCATTATTTTTTATTTTTTTTTTATTTTAGTTTTTAATTACTTTTAGTTTTACCTTTGTATTTTATTATTAGTGTGTTCTGTTTGGTGTACGAAAATAAATATTTTTCTTCTTTCATTTATTCTGGTCTTGATGTCCTTGTGTCCGTTAATTATTGTATGTTTGTAAACCAGAGTTTGTGCTCTAGTGCGAGAGTTGTCTAAAAATATAATTATTCTACTAAAATTATTAATGCGAAAGTTAGTGTGTTTTTTACCACTCAGCGTCTAAACGGCTGAACCGATTTCCATATAAATTGGTATGTAAATAGATTCGGTGCCGGAGGTGGACATAGAATGCTTTTTATTCTGAAAATTGGTCTGGTTCCTAAATTACACATATCAATTTCCGCGCAGGGTGCAGCTAGTATCTTCATAAATATCTTCAGTCCCGCCGTCGCGTCGCCTCAACTCGACCTCCATACTATTATTGAACTATATAAGTTACAGCTTCAGTTCTATATTCGTGACCTTCTAATGACTGGAGTTTGCCATTTCTATGTAGACTCACTGTCGGCGAAAATATTGCGTGTTTTTGCCTGACTGCCGAAGTTAAGAAGGGGAATGTTTTTTGAGCGTATGTATTTAAGTGAGTATGTATGTCTATTTCTTTGGCACGCTCTACAGCCTATGAGGTCATTAGATTCGTATCAATTGTAGGAGGGACGTAGGGTACATAACATTTCAATGCAGCGTCAGCACGAGAAAAAACAGTTTTCTTTCTTTTTACTTTGTTTAAAGGTTTAAGGTGGTTCCGACGAAATTTCGCCGAAATCCGCGACTTTCATCTCGATATTTAGTAGATTTTAATGCTATTTATTCATTTTGTTTTTTGCCTACAATATACTTTGATTCATGAACTTTAGAATAGTAGAAGAATTATTTACAATAATTGATTATATAACTTACACTAACGATAATAAAACAACGTGATTTCACTTATATCGAAATATTACTTTGTAATTACTATAGTTATAAATATAAAAGTTATATTGAATCAACCGGAATAAACCAAATGTCAACTCTATAGATTTATTTCATTTATTAGGATAATGTTTCAATAGTTATTGATAATTTGGCTGAATCAGCGTCGCAGGGGCTCTGCGCGGGCGACGGGAGGCAGAGCGGCAGAGCGGCGCAAGCCCTTCTGACGGACGGACGTATGCGGTTTTTTTAAAAAATATTTACGTAATTCAATAATTGCAAATAAATAATATCAAAAAAAAAATATTGTATGGATAGATTTAGTGTTGCAAATAAATTAGATTAGTTATTTAGATTTTTTTAGTGTATTAAATACATAGGTATTTACCTACATTTATTATTATTTTTCATCAAAATGACTAAAATTTCACGACTGAAACAAATACAAATGCAAAAGATTCAACACATGAATATCCTGTAAGTAGGTGTATACCTACCTTCATATTTTTTAGTAAAATACCTTCTTTGAGATACTTACCTAGGATATCCTTTAATTATGTTTAGTTCCACGTAAACTAGGTAGCAGGTGGTGAGCCTATTTTCGCTCATGATAAGATCAAGGCAACACCGGGCCTCAAGAATCAGTAAATTTCTGCTGTTATATACCCTAGGGATATGAATATGAGCTTGCTACAATATTGTCTATGTCTACTATCATTTCGAACTAGGTGTGTGGTAGGTGGGCACATGAGTAAAATATCTAACTTGGATATTTACTCATGTGGCAAGGGCGCTTTCCGATTCCGACCGACATGTACGAGGTGCTTCGGTCGGAACACGAACGTCGGCGTCGGTCGTACAACTAGCATAGAACTCAAATTACAATGATTATACGTGAGATGCGTCGGTTTGCGACCTAGTTAGGTACCTACACAAAACAACCATACACGCTGCTGTTAGGTACCTAACTATCTACGTTATCTTGCACGAGCATAAATACCTATACATTCTATAATATATACATTCAGTATTTACCTCGTTAGATTTTTTTTCATGAGCTGATAAAATCAGTGATAAGATACTAGGCTAAAGTAAATACATACCCTTCTACTTTCAATGCATCTTATTTTGATTTATTTATTTGATTGCAAGAAAGGAAGAAAAAAAAGGCTTTACAAAACGTCTTAGTCTCTAACCAAACTAAAATATTTGAAGACTGTGAAATTATCACAATTAGGTAAATTAAAAATCCTACTCTGTTCCTTTATTATCGTACTATATGAATTTTTAATCCTAAAATTAGATAATATATTGTTGAGTGCCTACTAGACATAACAAAACTAATACCGTATTTTTCGAGTGATAGGTGTATGTAGAAAGTAATAGACCCGGCACGGTGGCACAGTATAAAGAATTCTACTCTTTTTTGTACAGTCTTTACCTAACTAGGTAAAGGCAAAAGAATTATGTTTTAGCACTCTATGTATGTATGTATGTATCTTTATTATATTATATTATATATAAACTTATTGTAAAATGTTTGTATGCCTTGTATGTAGGCAAAACATAGCGCACTATTTTTATGATCTCAAGACCTTTGTTATGTACCTATGTTAACAAATAAAATTTCTGATTTCTGATTTCTGATTTCTGATTATAAGTGTATGTACTGTAAAACTACCCCGTGACGTCGTCCGCATGGATCCGTTACTTAGCGATAATATTACATTAGTTCTACTTTACCGATTTTGCATTATATTATACATTTACAATACTGCAATATGTACTTACATACATATATATGTATGTACACATATATTTGTATGTACATATTGCAGTAATCTATACTTATAATGAATCTCTAGCGAGGTAATTTTCACGGTACATCCAAATCACTCAAACTGTGGGTACAATGCGTCTACTTTGGAAATTGTTCGTGTTACTTATTTTGCTAAGGGTACATGATATTGTGTACCTTACGTACGGGCACTTAAATCAACATAGGAATGATGACGCTTTGTTTAAAGCATGTGTAACTGAAAATCCTTATCAGCTCCATCATTTGAATTCAGTTTTGCTGGTGTATGGTGCTGTTTCAAATTCAGTGCAGTGGTGGCCATACAGAGTAAAGATACTGTGGGAGAAAAAAGGAAATAAAGAGGACCGAGGAGGTAACTATGCCTTCGGACCACTGATTTTCAGACAAAACTTACATTTTACGTCGTTATGTACATGTTAAATGCACATCTCCAGCCAAACCGTCCCGCTTATTCTAAAAGATCTACTTCCGTAAAATGTTTGCTGGCTATACAATATACAGAACGATTTACTGAAGTTATATCCAGATGAACCGAAAATAAATAAGGAAAATGTTAATTCATATAGGTTAATTAAATTAACACTTATGAACGTCAAAATTTACAAAATGTCAGCAAATTAACCTACAACCAGTTCGCTGACAAACTGAAGAACAATTTTAAAATAATTTTAAGAAGAAGAATTGAAGAACTGGCAAGAAACTCAGGCCACTCTTTTTAATCGCCAGGTTATTACAATTTTTGTAAGTTACAGTTTCAAGTAGCATGCAAAGTGACACAGGCAATACACTTAACTCTATAGGTAATTAAATACTTACAGCTTTCTATGTTGCAAAGAAAAAATAAAAAGTAAAATGTGTGCTTTACAGGCTGCCTCAATTTGCATATTGCTACAAAAGGTAAAGGCAACATGTGAACTGTAATAAATGTGTCTATGTAAGTATTATATAAACTGTTAATATTCGATATAAGTATAAAGTAAGATGAACTTAATTTACCACAGGAGTTCACAATGTACATTGTGAACATCTATTTCACAAATCACAATGTATAATAATTTTAATATTACTAAGTATACAATTTTAACAAAACAATACAAAATGTGTACTTAACTGTACAATTATGGCTCGGGCATTATGTCATATATAATTAAGTAATACAAAAAAAACATTTTATGTCAAAATGTATCAATAAGCGAGATTACAGGATGGAAATAAATTATGAATCATTTAGTATAATATTCTGTATACATCTTTGCTCGAGACCGAACAGCGTTTTGTTTCGATTAGATTCGTGTTCGTAGAGTAGATAATCCTTCTACTGATTTGGATGCGCGATAGAAGCCTTATTATAAAGGATGTATTTACTATGGCAAACTGTAAAGCGCTAAAAGCAGTGGACCAGATATCAGACAACACCAACTCATGAGTGGCTATCACAGTCCTACTATTTTGTGTTCATTTTCGGCAGACTGTGCCTGTTATTCCTACCTCGTGGACTAAGGCTGATGAAATTAAATAGTGTTTAGGAGGTCCACAGTCTGTAGCACTTCAAAATTGTTTTGCATTTAATAGGCTCCAAGCCTATACACTCCGCAAGATTTGCCATTTAATACAATATACAAGTACAATGTATAGTAGACAATGCACAAGTGTAGTCTGATTTGTTACTCGAGTTTGGTAGCGGTACGTATCTACAGAACCAAGAAAAAGTTGTCCTGCACAAAACCTTACTTTACATACATCAATATAACCGTGCCGTACAATTGCCTATCGAAGTGACTTCACTCTTCCTTATGATACAGTCAGTGGGATCCAAAAGACTAAGTGGTAGCCACCATTCCAAAGGTTATTGTTTCAAACTGCTGGCTAGGTGGTCTTTATGAGATGCTTTTTTATTATTAATGCAGGACCTCATATCATCAGTCCATGAAGACGCAGTGGAGTTAGAAAGTTATGAAAACTCTTGGCTTTTGTAAGAGCTAATTTTGAACACTTAACAATCAGACGGGCATAAATAAAGATTGAATTTTTCAGTATTGTTTTAAAAAGTCATGTACTAGTACTATTGATACAGTTATTTTATTCATACTGGTCTACCAACGTGACTCTGCCTGGATAATTTAAAGAAAAGACATTTTGCTGGGGTAATGTTTCAAACGTTACCCCAGCAAAATCTGTTTTTTTCCGAATAACTTTAAAACTATAATGCAAACAAATTTTGCTATAGGCAAACAAATTACTCCTTACGAAGCACTAATTATCTGTTATACTCTCATCTCTTATAAGCACATTTTTATCAACATTTTGCTGGGGTAACGCACTCCTCTGCTATTTTAATAGAAATTGTCTCAAACTGCTAGCATAGCGGCTTCATGATACTAGCGACACTAGAGGTACGCATACGTTTCATACGTGCACACACACAAACTTTCGCATTTATAATATTAATAGGATGTTAATACATTTTTTAAGTAAAATGTTTTAGTTTGTTCATGTACAAAAAACCTACATACATTTCACAGCAGCTGGGTTTTGAGTTTATTGTTTTAACCCACAGTAGTTATTTTTATTTCTACTACATATTTAACAAACGTCATGATTCTAAACACTTATCTTTGCTTTCGCTACTATATAAATAATAAATATATAAATAATATATACTAAAAAATATACATACTTACTAAACGAAATAATAATAGATACTAAAAAAATAATTCATTATTGGCGCGTCTATCAGATTTTAGCTCTGCGGTTTCGGACAAGTAAGGTCATTGTCTTATAGTTGTGCTACTGCTACTTGCCGCTAGAGGGCGAACTCGCACGCAATGTTTTTTTCGGGTGAGGCGCGGGGTGGTGAGGAAGCGAAACGCTCAAGGTCATATGTGACGGAACGCCCTTAAAGGCAGGTGGGCTTTTTTGTTTATTGCTTGTTTGTAAGGGAATGGCCTGTAGTTTTGCGTTGTAGGCAAATATCTACCTATGTTTTATAAGTTATTAATTTTATTTTTAACTGGTTATTGTTCTGTTTACTTAACAAATATACAATAAGTTCTGTAATCTGTTATACAGTTATTACTTATAAGACACGAAGTATCTACACCGTACACACATACTCGAAACAAACATTTATAAATCACGCAGTTTTGTCGTAAGTAGGAATAGATTTCAACCTCATAATATAAGTCGCACGTTCAGCACGCTTTATGACTTCCTCGTAGCGCAGTGGAAAGCGTGCCACTGTTACCCGAGAGTTCGATTTACATGGGAAAAGTAAAGTTTACGTTTTACTAACATTCCGCGGGGCGGTTTCACCCGCGTCTTTGCTCACTGCTCTGCTCCCATTGCAAGTAGCGTGATGTTACATAGCCTATAACCTTCTTCAAGAACTGGGCTATCATACGCGAAAGAATTATTCAGATCCCACTGGTAGATTCAGAGATTTAGCGAGTTCAATTTTTTTAGATTAATTGTCATACTACTTGGTAAAGTTTGCCACGACACATGACATATCATTATCCTTAAAACAAACCACTGCCTACTCAATCCATGTTAACAAAGTCCTATTAAATCAATATACAGCATCTTGGCCAAAAACATAGTCTAAAAATACCCATATGTACGGATAATGTCTGTTGATGTAACATAAAGCAGTCATGTCAGGCGCCCACGAGAGAAACACTGGCAAACTGCCAATTAGAAGGATTATTCTCATTATAGTTAAGAAAAGGGCCTTTTTAAAAGCGTTCACACATAGTAGCAACGTTGCAATTGTGTGTCATATTTTTGAGGTTTTAATTTTTTATGATTGAAAGAAAGAAAGAAAGAAAAACTGTTTATTTTTCACATAAAGGTGACACACACAAGATTAAGTAAAAATAAATATTCAGCCACAGTCAAAAAACACAAAACATAAAACTGACAAAAAAAATAGAGTACCATGGCACTGGACTTCACACAAGCTCGCGTGTAGATTTGCGCCACGTCCACGCGAAAAACTGGCCGTCACTCAGCTTAATGCTGAGGCGCTTCAAAGCGCAACAGCGCTGGTTTTCAGCGACAGCCCCGTGTGACTAAAGTGACGCCAAGCATTACAGTATGATTAAAAATTAATAATAATAATAATAATAATAAATTTATTTATTTCTCTCATAGGTTTACAGTTACAAAATTGGTATAGCTTATGTAATATTAATTAGAAACCTAGTGAGAGCTGGAGTCCATAGTAGGTTCTAGGACCTGTGTGACGGATCTCCAGGCTCTCTCCTTGTATATATTAGTATATATTTAATAGCTAATGCTTACATTGGGAGTTGTTTGAGAGATAAATCAAAGAAATGCATGCACGGTGTGTGCGTGTGCGTGTGTGTGCGCGCGCGCGTCTGTGTGTGTGTGTGTGTGTGTGTGTGTGTGTGTGTGTGCGTGCGTGTGCGTGAGTGCGCGTATAATATGGCAACACATTACCGTCACCGCTCCTTGGAGCTATATTATTTTAAAAACATTTGTACAACACTTTTTGGAATTACGTGTAAGCTGTATAAAAAGTAAGCAATCCATGCGTTTACAGTTCTATTTATATGCAAATAATAATACATTTGAAACTTAAGTTGCGTTATTTTCATAGTAAAATAACTGTGAGCATTATGGTTTCTTACTTTTTATACAGCTTTTACCTAATTCTAGTATATAGACAGAACATATTTGTAAAATATAGCCCCGAATGGTAAAAATTGAAAACCACGAAACGACACTAAATTGCGACGTTTCCACTCATGACGCGTAAACCCTCATAAGACTGAGCTGTTTAGATTGTATTTTATTTAAAGTCAATACAAATTTTATTTGGTCATAAACTATCTCAAGTATTTATTGCCATACATCAAAATATTTTATTGTTAGTGCCTGTGAAGGTCTAGTACGAGCGGTATTTATACAAATTCTCCATTACACGTCATAGCTGTTACAACGGTTATTCAAATGCATCATCATTGCGCATTGACCTTTACTACTGAACACCTAATAATATAGTCGTGATAGTCTTGTGGGTAAAATATCATCCGAGCTTTTGGATAACATAGAGAAATATCATTGACTTGACCTCTCTGGTACGGTAGTTCTTTATACGGACTGCCACCCAGAGGTCGCGAGTTCGATTCCCGCTCACTGCAAATATTTGAGAGTCAGTAGCGAAGAGTTACTTTGCCGAAGAGGGAAGCCGGTGGCACTAAAATATTTTGAGTTTCGGAAGGCTACTTAGACTTTCAATTCAATTCAATTTCAATTCAATTTATTTCATAAATATAAATAACATTTTATTACAAATAAGTAGTTTCCCTTTAAAATATGAAATTTTGAAATATGAAATAAATTGAATTGAATATCATACACTTTTTAAATTTACCTTCGATTTTGATGACTTACGATGATTTAAAACAGCTTGAGGAGAGCTGGATCTGGATTTAAAAGAAATGTTTGAAATGTGGCGCCTCCATTTGTAGCAGGCACTTGTTTAGTAATATTTATAATTCTAACGCTTGAGCTTCATAAAGCTTCTAGACCGCTACCTCCCCTACGCTGCGTAGGTAAGTGGTAACTGTTGCTCATGGACGACTCAGTGTCCCTTGCATTGCTCAAAATGCTAGGGACTCTGCGTAGCCGCTGTCTACCGTGAAGGAAGTGGGATAGGAGAAGGGATCGAAGGAGGTGATCAAAAAGCAAAGGACTAAAATTGTGCCTCCGGCGCTCTCAAAAGCCCATTGACAATTTCGCCACTGGTCATAACTCTTCTCCGAAGGCTGGCCGATCGGCTGGGAGTTCATCCTCATATCTTAGAACCTCTTAGGTCCCGTACAGTGAGGTTTCAGAGAAACTTTCTCCCTCGTACGATAAGGTTGTGGAATGAGCTCCCCGTCGAGGTTTTCCCGAGAGACTACAACATGGAGTTCTTCAAGAAAGGAGTTAAAAGGTTTTTAACAAGGTCGGCAACGCGCTAGTGATGCTCCTGGTTTTGCAAGCGTCCATAGGCTACGGTAACTGCTTACCATCAGGCGGGCCGTATGCTTGTTTGTCACCTTAGTAGTATAAAAAAAAAAAGTCCACGAGCGAACGCCTCTTATGAACAGGTGGTTCTCACATTTATAAAAGCAAAAACAAAACGGTTTTACAAGCTATGGCCTTGAATACACATCGCTTGAAGAGAAGATGAATGGCCCATATTTAACATGATTAATGAAACCATTAGGTAACATCCTCGCTGTGTATTTTCTCATGATGATGGAATATCTATTTACCGTTTAGTTATGGGTAATCTTTTTTATACTTATGCTGCAAGCTTCCAATCTTTGCTTACTGCTCAGCTCCCGTTGCCAGTAGCCTGATGTTACATAGCCTATAAACTTCTTGGAGAACTGGACTATCATACGCGAAATAAATTATTCAGATCCAACTGGTAGTTCCAGGGATTAGCGCGTACAAACAAACTTTACCCTTTATATAATAGTATAGATATCTGCCTAACCCTTCGGAATAACAAGCGTGATGCTATGTTATGTAAGATAAATATAAACCTATTAGCAATAGCGTTTTTACGCAATTAAGAAAAATAAACGCATACCATACGATTCGTTATACATAATATAGGGTTTAGACGTCATGGCTTTGGCACGCGAATATAATGAATCGTTTAATGATTATAATGACGTAGGTACGTAATCTTATTATAACAAACCAGAGGCCCTAGACAAGTGTCAAAGATTTCTATTCTATTCATAGAATAGATAAAAAAATGTATGAGATTGACAGAAGCGCTGGCGTTAGCTTATGTCAATCCAATACATTTTTTAATATCGTCGTTGCTACTTTAAAACCTCCTATGTGTCACTTTTAGTGAAACGGACTTTTAAATAACAATCGATTCGAAATTTGAAGATGTACCGTATACAAAAACTCTCATGTGCTTAGAGCATTAAAAAAGTATATTAATTACGATTTTCAAAATCTCCTGTGTGACAACTCAATAAAAAATACTATATAAAATATCCTATGTGGTAATGCTGCAATCATTTTTTATACAACAGTCGCTATTTATTTATTATTTAAATGAACATAATAAAATGAATAATTATGTACCATAATAAGTTACGTTTTTAACTTTGAGTGATATCTTTGATTTTTTTTCAGTAGACTGTTTTTATTGATTTTCTTGTAATTGTCATTGTATCACATAGGAGATTCTAAAGTAGCAACGACGATATAATCTATGAATAGAATAGAAATCTTTGCCACTTGTCTAGGGCCTCAGGTAAACATCGTGAGGGAACTTCGGCTTATAAATACCGGAGTCTGAAATTGCCAATCCGCCTTAAAACATCTGCCCACTATACCGTATCATACCATGACCATTATGAACGTATCAGGACCAGCAAACAACACGATACGCTCTAATATGCCCACTAAAGCGTATAAATGTATTCTCGTCGATAATTGTTCACGCTCCTTGCATGGCACGCGACTGCTGGTCGGTGACAAAACGGTCTAGTGGGCATAGTCTCATACATTTCAATACAAATAATACTTTTTTGCTTGACACATTCATAGCACAGTCATGGTATCGTATGGTGCAGTGGGCAGACTTATTTTAGTTAACGTGACAATCAATGCTCTTGCCGTTTCTGTATGAGAAGATTGAGAAGAGGAGAGTATTCGCTGCCGCTATAGGTAGAGGTACATACTCCGCGGATTTCGCTCAAGTATTTAGTATAAAGTTCCGCGGCTAGAGCGGAATACCGCATACCCACTCGAACTGACGAAAAAGTTTATACCTTCGTGAGCGAAACTAACGCGGTAGTCTACCCACAAGGATAGCGAAATTCGCTTTGGTGTGAACAGCAATATTACCGTATACCCACTCAGATTTCTCTACCGCAGGCAGTAGCGAATACCGCTCAGGTTTGCATAGGCCTTTACGCTGCCCAGGGGCCTACCACCACCTCATATAGCAGTAATAGACTGGTATTATTATTATACCAACTGACTCTTATGGTTCAATCGTATATGAACTACCACAATGTCCACAATGTCTCAGTTCGACTCCAACGTCGGTTAAATTGCATACTTACTTAATGGGTTTTTGCAAAAAAGTTGAGCCTGGTAAATTTTATAGCAAGCTCGCCCTCTGTTAAGTACATGCTATCGAAACAAGTGAATCATATTCATGACCTACCACAAGCTTATTTTGGCAATCTATCTAAAAGCATGAAGGTCGAAATTCAAATTCATTTATTGTTTGTCACAGGTGGAAGAAAGTTATATGTTAAGTTTCAAAGTCAAAGTCAAAGTATTTACTTCATTTTGATCATAAAGTATGATACTTATGAAAAGTCAAAATTACATGAAGTCAGCTAATTGACCTACAGCCAGTTCGCTGACGAGGTAGAGCTGTGAGAAGAACTGGCAAGAAACTCACGCCACTGTTTTCAATCGCCAGATAATTACAATTTTGTGTATGAGTTAACAATTGCAACTGCAACATACCATAGAGGTGTACAATATTATTATGTTATACTAATTAATGGTTTTAACACACTTACACACACTACACTAATAAAATTATTTTTTTTTTATTTGGCATCCATCCAAAAACATTTTTGTCATTTAAAAAGTCATTAAATGAGTTACATAATAATATTTTTTTAAGATTAAATTTAAAATTATTTATTGCTTTAATCTCTTTTAGAGAGTAGGTCGAAATTAGTTGTAGACGAATTTCCTAGACAACGAGCTTGATATCATTTAGACACGGACATTTTACTGAGTACACTGTTGTTATGTCAAAAGGTCCTTAGTGCAATAAACAATGACTCTTATGATATTACTACAATGTAATAAAAAACAGGCCAGCAGCTACTTTGTCTTATGTATTTCGTGTTGAAATATTTCAATGCTTTAGTTTCAAATTACATCTCGAAGTAATCCTTAGGAATCTAAAACAAACCGTATTTGGCAACTGATACTAAATAATGCACTGAACTATTTTATGGATGTACCAGCTCGTTATTATTTCACTGTAGAGTAAAGGCTCTCATACAGAGAAGGCATGGACATATTTGATCATCATTTGCGTTCAAGTCGGATTTACCATTTCAGACTCTTTTTTAATACGTTAATTTAAGTTTGTTCACAATATTTTTCTTTTGTATCAGCTGTGGCTACATTACCATATTTTTTGACATTCTAATACTTCTATTCAAACTATTCCAACACAGAGCTAGTTACTTAGTTTTTATTGATTTAATAGGTAAAGCATACGCGTCTTAATTGGTTAAGCCATCGAAGTAATCTAAATCGGACGTAGAATCTTAATAAAACTTATTTGACTCATTTTTTGCAACTTTGCCTAGTCTACAAGTAAGTAATGTTACCATTTTTTCTTGAGCATGAAAAGAAAAGTCACACTACTAAAAAATTTACGAAGTTGAATGTCACACTGTAATTTTTGTTAGAATGGGTGCCACAAAGTAAAAATAATATTACAAGAATTTTAGTTATTTTAAAAAGTATGTACTACAAAACTTCATTTCTAATGTTTTAACGCAGAGGCGTGAGAGCGTTGATCCTACCTTCGACTTAGTGAAGTAATATACAAGCTAAAGGCCGTATGTGCTTCACTAACGTACACAATCGATATAGTGGTCACATAATATGGGAAGACGGCATCAAGCATCCAACACAGAAAGGGCAGCAGCGTCTTGTGATATGACAGCTTCCTTATGCGGCCACCAACCACCTGGCAAGCGTGATGGTAGGCTTTTAGAGAGACCAATATCTTACTAGTCTTCAAGATACCGGTCAACTGTGGCATCTTTACTTTCCTTGAGCAACTTAACCAAGCATAACTTATAGTACATAATATGGAATATTTATTCATCTGTTGCAGTGGGTGCAAACTTTGACGTATTGGTAGATTTTATGTTATATTGTGGTATTACAAAAAGTCGAGAAATAAAAGTAAAAGAAGATCGACTTAAGAGTAATAGTATCTGTACTACTGCGTTTCGTTCGGTGAGTGAGAGCGCCGGAGGCCCGATTTCCCCCCTTTCCTCTTTCCTCACCTCCCTCATTCCCTTCCCCTAACCCCATTCCCAGCCGCCATAGTGGCGGCCACCATACCAGCAGTTTAAGACGATGGCTTTTGGTATAGTGGCCGCCACTTCTGGATTCCACTGACTGCTTACCATCAGGCGGGGTGGAGTCACTTTAGCCTAAAAAAAAAACCGCTTTATATGTATAATATAATAGATAGATAGTCTATATTTTATAACACTGTTTCTTCGCCATAAATCTGTAATGTTTATATAAACCTATGGACCTAAATTAGTTCTTAATTGTTTGTACTTAATTTTCGCATTTACTCGTTGTCCATTGCATGTTCACATCTAATGTATGATAGACGCAGTATTTGGACTGATGAAGGGATTCGTAGCTATAGCTAGCATGGAGCAATAAATCTTTCAATATAAATAGTAAACAATCATACAGCCTAGTGCGTATTTTGAAATTTCGAGTGAACAACGGAATATGTGTGGCTATTAGTGTCATATAACTATCCTTGGTCGGGTACGACACCCACGTCCAGAAAGAAGTAAGAAAAATCTTACCCAACCACGCGCGCAAAACTCTACCTATATACAGTTGTACGGAGACGCACATACTCCGTTTGATTTTTATTTTTTATTTTTTTTATATTATAGCCTACCAAAGTGACTCCACCCCGCCTGATGGTAAGCAGTCAGTGGAATCCAGAAGTGGCGGCCACTATACCAAAAGCCATCGTGTTAAACGGCTGGTATGGTGGCCTCCACTATGGCGGCTGGGAATGGGGTTAGGGGAAGGGAATGAGGGAGGTGAGGAAAGAGGAAAGGGGGGCAATTGGGCCACCGGCGCTCTCACTCTCCGAACGAAACGCAGTAGTATGGATACTACTACTCTTAAGTCGATCTTGTATGAGAGGGTGGTACTTCCCCGGACGATCCGGCCCATTCATGCTGAAATCAGCGTGGATCTACTACCGTAAAAAATAACACTATTCAATATTCTAAGACTATAGACTAAGCAATATTCATGACCTACTGACGGCACATTATAAATACTTGTGCAAAACAAGTGCAATTACAACTGTCAAAGTACTTAACTATACTAATTTTGAGTGAGAAACATATTTTATCTTGTATTTAGTGTATTTTAAATAAACTTTAAAGTGAACTTCCGCACTTCTTTACTTCATCTAACTCCAACCAAAACAACTTCATAAGTATGTACGGTGATAACTGGCCCGTACAACAGTACTTACCTACTCCACAATTTTACAAACACCTATACGCATATAAACAACTTTCCCACTCAGTTTTGGGTGAAGGTTATAGCCAAGGTTGTGCAAGATAGCCACCCTTTATATTTATCGATGCGCAATTTATGAAGCCGCAGTCGAGTCTACCTATAAAGGCGCACCTACACTAGGCGACATATCACCCAAAATTTACGTAATGTCGCAAGTGACGTCGGAGGACATCACTCGGGACACAAATTTCGTTTAGGGCGACTGTCGAGGGACATAATCAGAACGCGTGTTGTTTTGAGTTTCGAGACTTCGCTCGGGGGTCTGGATAGTGTGTCCTACAAAGTAGCAAGGACATAAGCAAGTAAATTTTAGATGTCATATACGACATATCGTGTAGTGTAGTGGCGCCTTAACTTGTCAATTTAATTTGCTGATGTGTAAACACTTAAACGACAGTTAATTTTAATGTTGTTAAAGTATTTGCTATAATTCATATTGGTCTGAGTGTTTCCTTGGTATAGATACAAACATAGTATCACGCCTGTCTCCCATCAATGGGGCAGAGACTATAGAACGCCATTTGCTACGATCCAAACATACCTCCTTTGCCTCTTTAACACGTCGGTTACGGGTGTTGCTCTACAATATAACGGGTGGCGCAAAAGTAAAGACCCTATTTGGTTCAGCTATAACATTTTTTCTAAATTAGAAAACTAGATTTAGATTTTTTTAAATGTATATTTGTGCCATTAAATTTCGTACCATTAGGATTTAAAGATGATGTCTTTTAAATGGTGACCTCCAGAGTTGATACACATTTGAGCCCTATTTATGACATTTTGCATAACTTGCCGTAACACTTCCTGCGATATGTTCGTTATTTCTTGACGAATGTTTTCTTTTAGAGCTGCGAGAGTCTGTGGCTTGTTCACATACACCCGAGATTTCAAAAAACCCCAAAGAAAGAAGTCTGGACTGGTCAGATCGGGTGATCTTGCAGGCCAAGGCAAATCGCCAAAACGAGAGATAACTCGGCCTGGAAAAGCGTCCCTCACTAAGTCCATAGTGTCGCGCGCTGTGTGTGCCGTAGCGCCGTCTTGTTGAAACCAGATGTGCTCCAGCCCCAATTCGTCCAAACTGGGTATCAAAAACTCACGTAACATGGTTCTGTAGCGTTCTCCAGTGACAGTAATCGCATTGCCTCCAGCGTCTTCGAAAAAATAGGGTCCGATCACTCTGTCAACACAGATGCCACACCATACAGTAACTTTTAGTGGGTGTAGAGGTGTTTCTTGAATAATGCGCGGATTATCAGTGCCCCAGAACCGAGTATTCTGCTTATTGACATGCCCTGAGAGATGGAAATGCGCTTCGTCACTCATAACCAATTTTGAAGGAAAATCTCATAAATAGGGCTCAAATGTGTATCAACTCTGGAGGTCACCATTTAAAAGACATCATCTTTAAATCCTAATGGTACGAAATTTAATGGCACAAATATACATTTAAAAAAATCTAAATCTAGTTTTCTAATTTAGAAAAAATGTTATAGCTGAACCAAATAGGGTCTTTACTTTTGCGCCACCCGTTACTATGTATTCTATGTATTAACAAATAAAAGTATTTATTATGTTTATCCACATTGTAGAACTCATATCACAAGTTATAAGCATATTATACTTTCTTTAGATCTAGCTACATAGAGACATTTGGAGCCTCTTAAAAAATTAAGTATTGAGGGTTAGTGAGGGCAAGCGTACTGAAATATCAATACATTTTTAGTGGCTCATGCATAAACAAATACTTAAAACACTAAACAATACGACAGACTGTCGGGTCTGCTAATGTGCGCTCGTTTAAAAAGTTCCATATCTGTCGAGCAAAAAAAGCAGCACGGCCGTACCATACTTTTCTCGAAGCAGTTCGGGCCATTTTTGACCCTACGGTTTACACATGTGCATGTACAATACAAATATTATATTATACATCGCTAGTAGTATATATAGTACGGAGTTGGACGCCGCATCAATGCATATTTTAGAATGAACTTAGGAACTGCAATCATAGATGTTGTATTTTCATCCAAGATTGTATATAAATAAAACTGAACTCACCGACGCATATAAATAAGACTGTTGAAGATATTTTAGGGCGACGTGTTCCTTTTAAATTCAATATTTATTTGGGGCTTATTAAACTTTACCCCGACGTATACCTTTTAAATATTGAGTGGGGCTTATTAAACTTTAGTATACAAAAGCTCGACCTTTTAGCTCTGAGTCGTAGGTTTTCTCAAGTAGTCTATATTTTTTTTATAAATAAAGCGAAAGAGTTTGTTTGTTTGAACGCGTTAATCTCTAGAACTACTAGTCGGGTTTTGCGTACGATAGCCTAGTTATTGAGGAAGGTTATAGGCTATGTAACATCACGCTACTGGAAAAAGGAGCAGAGCAGTAAGCATAGAAGTGGGTGTAACCGCCGATTGTGATAAAACTCTGTCAAACTATTATTTGCACTTTACATAATCGTTATATCAGCCGAACGACGTCCACTGCTGGTCATAAGTTTTCCTCAATTTTCGCTCTCTTGGCCAGTCGTGAGGTCTCATCCATCGGTTGCTCGCCACCCATAACAGGTCTATCTTGTGAGGAGTCTGCCTTCCGGTTCGTTGTTTGCACTTGCACAAAGATTATAGATATACTTACTATAGCGTTGAATAATTTTTAAAAGTCGTTTTCTTATGTATGTTTAATAATATGCAAGTGCAAAAAAAATAAGCATATACTACGTGCGAAGCCGGAGTGGCTAGCTTGTTCGGTTTTTGCCCGACTGCCGCACGCAAGGAGCATAATGTTTTTTGAGCGTATGTATGTATGTCTATTTCATTTATTGGCACGCTCTACAGCCTAAATATCAATGGATTTTAAATATGAGGTGTCATTAGATTCGTATTAATTGCAGGATTGACATAGGGTACATAATATTTGAATGTAGCGTCAGAACGAGAAAACATGAGTTTCTTTCTTTTTACTTTGTTTTAAGAAGGCGGACTTTTAGTTGTTTAATAATATAATATACCTTGTCATCACGCTTATCGCCAGTATACATTTTAAAAGTATTAGGTATATTTCGTACAAAAATCTTAACATGAACACGACCCACACAAAGGCGCTTATTCAGGTTGTGAATAGACCTATTAGCGGAGGGTCTCGAGTTGTTTGCGTTACTTGTGTGACCTCAATTAACATGCGAATTGATGTGGGATGACAATATTAGACAAATTTGATTTATGTGTAAGTCCGGTAATGAAAATGACTGATTACTTAGATATTTGGGTATGCTATTATTAGACTTAGTTTCGTTGCAGTCATCATATTTGAGGCGTGAAATACTCAGGTTACAAATAGTATTTTCTTTAAAAAAGACTACTGCTCTGACAAGCCCTGTGTCGTAGGATTTGACATATGCCAAATCGAAAGCGGCAGAGTTTGTTTGTTTGAACGCGCTAATCTCTGCAACTAACAGTCGAATTTGAAAAATTCATTTTGCGTATGATAGCCCTGTTCTCGAGGAAGGTTATAGGCTATGTAACATCACGCTACTGGCGACGGGAGCAGAGCAGTAAGCAAAAACGGGGGTGAAACCGCGACGCGGCAAGCTAGTAGCTAAGTATACTCAAACTAGAAATAAATATTTATGGATCACACAAAGTTTTGACCTGTGTTGGGATGAAAACCCACAACCTCTTGCATAGGATTTGCACGAACTCCCACTGCGACACCGATTGTTCCTTTTTTGTAGCATAAATTTTATATTATTATGTCTTTTGTCTTCAGAAACAAGCCTCCAAAAACGAAGCCTGTAGTCTCAGACTCATCAAACCCAGAATGGGATATATCCCACGATACAGATGTCAACTATCTCCAAAACATCCCTACATTATCAGAAGACGAAAGGAACGACATCGAAGTACTATATCGTGACAAATATGTCCCTTTAAACCAGATACCATCATTCAACGCCTCTAAATATTCCCAAAATTTTCTGGAGTCGGAGAATTCTATTGAGCGTTTTAAGCGAGAGGCAGTCAATACTTCTGGGGGAAACAAAGAAGTGACCTCAAAATCTACATCAGACAAGTCAAAATTTTTCCCTTTTCATTTTGAGGATACTACGGAAGATGATCAGAAAAGAAAGACTCGGGAAGTCACTCCTGAAATGGAGTTTGGGTTCACGAGTGTTAGGGCTGATCCCTTGATTGTGACTATCGAAGGTTTGAGAATCGAGGATTCAGCTAAGGAGCCTAAGATAGAGCATGGAGTGCCGAGTGTGCTGGCTGATTCTAGGGTTACATTAAGGTAAGTAAGCATAATACATTCTAGATATTTATTTTTATTGCTTTTAGTGGCAGACGAGCATCTGATGGTAAGTGATAACAGTCGCTTATGGACTCAGGCATTCAGAAGATGCAGCCAGCATGATCCTACTTCGTGAGCAACATTAACCGTGAAGTGCAGCGATATTTTGTCAGCGACTGCTTCATATTTTTTCTTTATTTCTAGATTATTCGGCGCAGGTTTTACTCCAAGAACGGTTATAGCTTTTACACATGAAATACAAAACTTTGGGCAGCCCTGCAAGTTTCTATTGAAAGGTGAATATATGGTAAGTAAACAATAAATATTGTTTTGCACAAAATAATAGAACAGAGCTTATTGCTAGAAGTGGTCTTTTACACACAACTTGGGGTAGACTGGCAAAAGAATATTTTTTGACGCCTTTTCCTCCAAAAGGATATTACATTCCATCCATCTGCCAAGTTTGGATATCTCATGAAAAAAGTTGATTCACCCAATTGTGTAGTTTGTGGTAAAATTGATGATGTCCAACACTTGCTAATGGAATGTGAAAAGAACCAAAGAGAGAGGGCATCATTGCTAACTAACCTGAAAATTAATAGATATGATATGGGCGCTTTCATAAACATATTAGCAGAACCTGGTTCCAAGAAAGCCAAACTAATATATAAAATGGTAGTGGCGGCAGCGACGACCTCCCCTTCCTAACTATCTATATTGTACTAGTATTTGTCTATTGTATAGCATTTTGCGGACATACTGTAATTTTAGGCTACGATGAGGCTGACATACCTTTGTAAGGTAAAAGCCTCTATAAATAATAAAAGATTAAAAAAAAAAAAAGGGAAAGTGTCTGTTTTCATTTACTAGGTACAATTCTGGGATCAGGGATAATGCTGTACCAGTCAGATTTTTGAATACCTGACTCGAGATTTGCGTGGTAGTCCATAGAGAGTACTGATCAACTAAATAGGTTGTAAAATAAACGATATTCCTTCATTTAATATAACAAACCACTCTATAAAATTGTTTCAATTAGAGGGACAATTTTGTGATAAGGTCTCCATTTAGTTACCTAATAAGATTAGGTAATTTGATACACATCTACATAGTAACTAACGATTCTCGAACTCACATAAAATTCATATTGGTATCACTTGAAATAGACTTTCATTTCAAGTCAAAGTCATTCACTGTAAATGTTATTACCAAAGACATAATTTGAATTTACACAAAAAAAATATTTAGTGGTTACAAAGAAAGGCTTTAGCTTCTTGTCAGTTCTTCCCATGACTAACAGTGGCTTTCTATATACAAACTTTAATCCAAGATTCTTTAAAATCTCGATTTTTCTTTCGCTGAAGCGCTGTCAATATAAAACGTATTGACATATTGTTAAAGCAATTCAGCGCTGAACAATCTATTGCAAAAAAAAATCGGGTTTGAAATAAAGATCGTTTAAAGAGAGCCACTGTAAATAAGCCAATTCGCAGACTAAAGCTTAAGGCTTATACAAACCTGTGCAACATTCGCTGCCGCTGTGGGTAAAAGCATATACTCAGGTATTTTAGTGTGAAGTGCCGCGGCTAGAGCAAAAAGTTGATAGGATTGTAGTATTACCGCATACCTACTCGATTTTCTCTACCCCAGGCGAGTCTGAATAGTCAATTAGTCAGCGAATTGGTTATAGGAAAACTAAGACACTTTATAGATGTGATGACGTTCATAAATATCAAGAACCCACCTGCTGTTTGATCAGAACTTAACCATTACATAACTTACATTGTTTACAGATAAAAGAGGGTTCCCTAGAACCACGATCAGCGTTATTCGATATTATCGCCCCATCACCAATCCCTGACGCAAAATTTTACATTTGCGCCAAAAACCTACGCTTAGGCGTAGACGATCCTGTCAAAGATGAAGAAAAATACCTGCACCAAGGCACAGAATCGTACAAAATGTTCGCATCTCATAACACTTTACTACCCCTATGGGTATCTTTAACCCTAATCCTAACCTGCCTGACATTTTCCGCCTTATTTTCTGGCCTAAATCTCGGCCTCATGTCTTTAGATCGAACAGAATTAAAAATTATTGCGAATACCGGTACAGAGCAAGAACGAAAATATGCCAGAGCTATAATGCCAGTACGAGATCATGGAAATTATTTACTGTGTAGTATATTACTGGGTAATGTGGCGGTAAATTCTACGTTTACGATACTACTGGATGAGTTAACGTCTGGATTGTTCGCGGTAATATTTTCGACTTTGTCGATTGTTTTGCTTGGTGAGATTACACCGCAAGCGATTTGCTCTCGACATGGGTTGATGGTAGGGGCCAAAAGTATTATGATTACGAAGGTGAGTGGTTTTGTGTATAGTATTTTTTTTTATATTAGCTTACGTAAGTGACTCCACTGTGCCTGATGGTAAGCAGTCAGTAAACACCTCGTTTCTTAAGGTCGGTAAAATAATGACAACTTATTTACGTAGCCTTCTTTTTGTATTTTTAATATTGAATACTGTGTCCATAGGCTCAGTAAATACTTACAAACAAGTGGCCCTTTGCCCTTAATAAAAAAATTTCAAATGTTTTGATATCGATAAAATAAATGTATGTAAAGGAATTGCTCCCGAAATGGCTTCTAATCGTAGCAGCACATTCTGTCTTCTCTTAAATACTTTACAGTTCATGGGATTGTGGGTTCGATGCCCACATGAGACAAAATTTTGCTTGATTCATAAATATTTGTCCATAATATTACCAAAATTCGGCATTTTGTTCCTTAGTATGTGAATAGTTTTATTTTTTTGAAGAAAAACATCGTGAGGAAACTTGGACTTACAAAAAGAGTCTAATATTATCAATCCGCCTTGAGTTGAGCCGCAATCAATGCCTTCTCTGTTTATGAGGCATTGGCTTTGGAACAGTAACGTGCTGGTATATTTGCCCTGCAATCTGACAGTAACGGGTTGGTATATTTGCCCTGCAATGGAAAAGTAACGGGGTTTTGTCCTGCAATGGGACAGTAACGCGGTTTTGCCCTGCAATGGGACAGTAACGGTCTGGTATATTTGTCCAGCAATAGGACAGTAACGTGCCGGTATTTTAATCAATATGTTTGCAGGCAGTGATGGCTCTTACTGCACCCTTAGCGTTTCCAGTCAGCAAACTCCTGGACTACTTCTTAGGTGAAGAAATTGGCAGTGTTTATAACAGGGAGAGGCTGAAGGAACTTGTCAAGGTCATGGTAGTTTATTTTAATGTGTATTTTATTATAGAAGTAGATACTAATTTCCCCCATTTTTTTCCTAACCTCCCTCAATCAGTTAACCAACCCCACTCCGTTCACGGTAGGCAGCGGCTTCGCAGAGTTCCTGGCATTGCAGGAGCAATGCTAGGGACTCTGAGTCGTCCATGAGCGACAGTTACCACTTACCATCACGTGGGCTGTTTGCTCGTCTGCTACTGTCAGCAATAAAGAAGAACTCATTGGTTTCTACGTGATTTTTTCACTCTGTCTGATGGTAAGCAGTCAGTGGAATCCAGAAGTGGTGGTCACCATACCAAAGGTCAACGTTTGAAACTGCTGGCATGGCGGCCTCTACTTGAATGGGCCGGTTCGACTGAATAATTATTACTATGCGTTTGAAACATTGTGGTTTATTAATTGACAAGCTGTTGCCAGCGGCTTCGCCCGCGTGGACATAACGCTCACTGATATTTTTAACACACACAATATCCCACTAAAATTATAATTGCGACAGTTTGTGTGTGTGTGTGTGTGTGTGTTTGTGTGTGTTTGTATTTTAGATAGCATCAGTGCACTATAACATAATATATTCTATGATCGCCATAGTGCTGTGTGTAAGTCGTATTTTAATTAAATAGAGTAAACTGACGTTTTCGCTTTTGAGTAAAATCATCAAATCAGCCAAAAGGCAGCCACTGCTGGACATCCTCCCCCAATTTTCGCCATCTTGGCCGGTCGTAAGACGCTCCCATCCATGCCTGACCATCATGGTCTGGCCACTAAATTTTTGACGGCCTCTGTGGTTAGGTGGTACTGTGTACGGACTGCCACGCGGGTTCGATTCCCGCTCACTGCAAACATTTGTGTGCATGAACATGAATATTTGCATTGATCTGGCTGTTTCTATACAAAAAACAAGTATTTATGTATGTATGCATTCTAGAACTCATAACACAAGCTATAGTATATGCTTTTGGGTCTAGATGGCGTTGTGTGTAGTTGTTGTAATTTAGAATGTTCATCAGTCTATTAAATTACAGTCAAAATTAAATATCATTATTGTTAAAGTGTCATAAAAGTGTCAGATTACTCAATCGAATTAAAAATACGAGTGTGGTTCATCCTAATGTATCCTTATTCCTTAGGTAACAACAGACGTAAACGATCTTGACAAAGACGAGGTTAACATTATATCTGGTGCGCTGGAACTTCGCAAGAAGACGGTGTCAGACGTGATGACAAAGCTAGAAGATGTGTTCATGTTGCCCATTAGTTCAGTGCTGGATTTTGAGACCATGTCGGAGATTATCAAGTCTGGTGAGTCCTGACTATTATTTTATGTCTGATGGCTTGCAGAAGTCGATCCTGACCACGTTTTTTATCGCGGAGAAAATGCCTATCGTGTACCAAATGAAAATGTATTTATTCATATAGGTTAGTTAAATTAACACTAATGAACGTCAAAATGTCAGCCAATTAACCTGGTTCGCTGACTAAGTAGAGCCATGAGAAGAACTGGCAAGAAACTCAGGCCACTCTTTTTAATCGCCAGGTTATTACAATTTTTGTAAGTTACAATGTCAAGTAGCATGCAAAGTGACACAGGCAATACACTTAACTCTATAGGTAATTAATTACAGCTTTCTAAGTTGTAAAGAAAAAATAAAAAGTAAAATGTGTGCTTTACAGGCTGCCTCAATTTGCATATTGCTACAAAAAGGTAAAGGCAACATGTAAACTACGATAAATGTTTCTATGTAGGTAATATATAAACTGTTAATATTTGCTATAAGTAAAAGAACTTAATTTACCACAGGAGTTCACAATGTACGTCTTTTTCACAAATCAAATAAAAAATAACACATCAAAGACCCCAAGTCGGCGTGACTTGGGGTCTTTGAGGTGGTTATGTGTACTAGTTAGATACCTTGTCTTTATGATATTCCTTGTCTCCATCCAGGCTACTCCCGCATCCCAGTATACGAAGGTGCTCGCACCAACATAATAACGGTGCTGTTCATCAAGGACCTGGCGTTCGTAGACCCCGACGACAACACGCCGCTGCAGACCCTGTGCCAGTACTATCAGAACCCATGCAACTTTGTGTTCGAGGATGTTACACTGGATGTTATGTTTAAGCAATTTAAAGATGGTGAGTATTCTTGTCCTCGAATCTACAGTTTAGAATATGAAAACACTCCATCTGGAGCGAAGCGGAGATTTTAGGCACACTGGAGTGAAGCGGATAATCAATGCATACTGAAGCAGAGTGTAAAATTTATGCATACTGAAGCGGATTGGCGATTTTATGCATTCGAAGCGGAGCGGAGATTTTAAGCATACTGAAGCGAAGCGGAAATTTTATGCACAATGAAGCGCAGCAAGGATTTTATGTAATCATATTGGTTAATAGCTCTCCCGTTCTCCGCTCCGTTTCAGGACACAGGCCGACAGCCCGCGAGTATTGTAACAAGCAGCAGCTTTAACTGCGTACTAAATATAATTTTTAAGCGCTTTTTACATGTCTATAAGTCAATATTGACATAGCGATTCAGTGCTGAACTAAACATTGCATGAAATCAAGGTTAAAAAGAATCTTAGATTAAAGATTGTTTATAGAAATCGGCCGCCACTCTATATTTATAATATAGTATGCAACAAATAATAAAATAAAGTTTAAAACTAAAAATATTTTGCATGTTTGTTCCTGAATTGGTAACCTTTTGTGAGTCCGAATCGAACTTTGCCGGTTTTATATACTTTTTTATTCTCTCCAGGTCACAAAGGTCACATGGCCTTTGTCCATAGGATCAACAATGAAGGTGAAGGTGACCCCTTCTACGAGACCATAGGTTTAGTGACCTTAGAAGATGTCATAGAAGAAATGATACAATCAGAGATTGTTGATGAAACTGATGTTTTTAGTAAGTACAGCTTTTTGTATTGTTTGGTGACAAACAAACATACGGGTGTATAGTAATAGTGTCTTCTAAGCATTGTAGAAACTAAGAACACAATCAAGTCGTCGACCGAGTAGGATGAAGGGGATGAGGAAGGAAAAGGAATAGAATCGACGTTTTTATTTTCCCTCTGGTGCTTTTACGGGAAAGTTTATATTCATCATTCAGTATTATAGTCATCGGTTATTAACATTGTATGTTTGAAATTAAAGTAAAATGCCGTCAAGTAAAGCATGAACGTGGTGATAGTGTTAAAAGTAAAATATTAAATTTTGCAAAAAACCTCTGACTGGCCTGTTGGTCTAGTGGTTAGTGACCCTGACTGCTAAGCCGGAGGTCGTGGGTTCGATTCCCACCCAGGACAAACCTTTGTGTGATGAGCATGATTGTTTGTTCTGTGTCTGGGTGTAATTTATCTATAATATGTATGTACTTACAAAAAAATGTATATCAGTTGATTAGTACCCATAACACAAGCAAATATAATTTCTTAATTTGGGACTAGATGGCGCTGTGTGAATGTGGTAGAATCTTATATTATAACCACCAGAATACATAAATAACTTCACACCTGTCACCCATTAATGGGGTAAACAGAGACTAATGAAGTCTGCTATTGCTTAACCAAAACCTCCTTTGCCTCTTTTACATTAGTTGTGTTTTAGTTTTTTTTATAATTGCTAGTGACCTGTAATAATAGTCGGTAGTAGCTCCATGCTGGTTTCAGCATGAATGTGCCGGATCAAAGTCAAAGTCAAAGTCAAAGTCAAAGCATTTATTTCATTTAGATCATAAAGTATGATGCTTATGAAAAGTCAACATTACATTTTGTCAGCCAATTGACCTACAGCCAGTTCGCTGACGAGGTAGAGCTGTGAGAAGAACTGGCAAGAAGCTCACGCCACTCTTTTCAATCGCCAGATAATTACAGTTATTTGAATGAGTTACAATTTAAACACTCAACGCAACCAAAGAACCATACAAAGTAATTATTACAAATTAACTAATTAATATAATACTAAGATTAAAGAAAGAAAACAAGGAATTCAATTATTTAGTTTCAACTAGTATGGTAATTTGACTACGTATTTTGATTAAACTGGTAAATGCACCCCCTGGTCACATTGAACGACAAGGTAATACTGGATTGAGTATTAAATGTAAGCCATGCCAAGATTGACCAGTCATCCCAAGTAGCACCCGTTCACGAGCATGACGCACGGGCCAGCCATCATCACCCTCGCCATATTAGAGGGAAGGTGATGACCCGGCCAATACGACACCACAAGCAATGACATTTTAGTGAGCATGACAATGCAGGGCATGGGTGGTAAAATCGACCGAGGAAGTACTACCCTCTCATAGAAGATCGACTTAAGAGTAGTAGTATCCGTGCTACTGCGTTTCAGTCTGTGAGTGAGAGCGCCGGAGGCTCAATTTCCTTCCTTTCCTCTTTCCTCACCTCCCTCATCTCCTTCCCCTAACCGCATTCCCAGCCGCCATAGTGGAGGCCACCATACCAGCAGTTTAAGACGATGGCTTTTGGTATAGTAGCCATCACTTCTGGATTTCACTGACTGCTTACCATCAGGCGGGATGGAGTCACTTCGGTAGGCTAATATAAAAAAGGCATTTTCTTATGCCTAGCTTTATATTTTTATTTATTAAAAAGTCTGTTTTTGGAAGAAGAAATAAATATTTCTTTTTTGCCCAACAGTGGACAACCGTACAAAACGGCGTCGTAACAAGCCGTCGAACAAACTGCAGGACTTCACAGCGTTTGCTGAACGGCATGAGAACCAGCGGATCCATATATCACCACAACTCACTTTGGCTACCTTCCAGTTTCTTAGTACCAGTAAGTACCTCTATGCTAAACAGTTCTTTTATTAAACCCTGGCTTTTCGCAGCTTGGTGATTATTAGTTACTGCCCTGCTCCCGTCGCTCCCAGCGTGATGTTATATATCCATAATCTTCTTCAAGAACTGGGCAATCAAACGCAAAAAGAATTATTCCTATCTGACTAGTAGTTCTAGAGATTACCGCGTTCAAACAAACAAACTCTTCCGCTTTATAGTTTAGTACCAGCTTTCCGCGGTGCCATTTCACCCGCGTCTTGGCTTACTGCCCTGCTTCCGTCGCCAGTTGCGTGATATATAATCTTTCTTAAGAACTAGGCTATGAAACACAAAAAGATTTTTTCAAATCTGACTCGTACTCTCAGAGATTAGCGCGTTCAAACAAACAAGGTCTTTTGCTTTATATATTTACTAGACTAGACGTCGGTCTCATAAGAAACGCCTACAGAAAATATCATTGATCATTGCATTATTACCTACGTTTACGACGAATATATTGCTATACTGCAAATTTACTTTTGCTGTCTATCTGTATTAAAACAAATATTGAAATTGTTAAAAAAATATGTAAACATAATAAAATAAATATAGCTTATTTACACCTGATTTACATGCCGAGCTGTGTCAATTTTTTGTGCCCGATAATTACAACAGAGCCATTCAGCATCCGTTGTTTGTTTGGTACCACGCTGTCGCACGGTTGCGCGTTCCATGTCTCCAGTACCGCGTATGTTCAGGGGCTCAAGGCAGCATCCTTTGTTTGCATTACCACGCTGTCGCACGGTTGCGCGTTCCATGTCTCCAGTACCGCGTATGTTAGAGTGGCTCAGTTATGGGCTGGATCTGTTTGCTAATGAATGGAAGTTGATCTTGTCTGAATGTATGAGGTATTGTGAGACGTCAGAGTAAAAGTTGTTATTTTATATATTTTAAGGTTTTACTGTGTAATCAGTGTAATTGACTGTAATTTTGTCGTTCTGATTATAAATAAATAAATAAATAAATTACCAGCTTCATTTATTGATTTCTTGTGAAAGAATCAAATCGTTGCAATCGAACAAAAATACAAACAATCTCTTTATAATGTTAGATAAGACTATCTCTACATATCTAAATAGATCAATAATGTAATGAAAATTATATTATATTATAATCTATACATAGATAAACTTTTTTTTAAGATGACAGGCTCTGTATAGTGAGGACGTACAAACACAATATGTTTAATCTACCTACCAGTCAGATTTGAATAATATAATAATAATATAATATAATATAATATTCTACCACATTCACACAGCGCCATCTAGTCCCAAATTAAGCAATTATATTTGCTTGTGTTATGGGTACTAAACAACTGATATACTACTTATATACATTTTTTTTTTTGTAAATACATACATATTATAGATAAATTACACCCAGACACAGAACAAACAATCATGCTCATCACACAAAGGTTTGTCCTGGGTGGGAATCGAACCCACGACCTCCGGCTTAGCAGTCAGGGTCACTAACCACTAGACCAACAGGGCAGTAATAACGTTTGATAGCCCAGTTCTCGAGGTAGGTTATATAGTCTATATAACATCCCGCTACTGGTGACGGGAGCAGAGCAAAAAAGTAACAGATCGCGAATGGAAAAGTAACATATCGTAAAAAGTAAAACATGAGCGTGTCGCTAGTATCTTTATAATTATCTTTAATCGCGTATCTACTATTTTATCAATATGTATTCCTTATCAAACAATATGAACATTTTACTTCAATAATTCACTTGTTGTGTTACCATTAAGGCTAATATTACGTTCTAACACTGAGTATTTTTCAAAAGAGCCAAATAAAAGCATTGAAGTTTTTAATGTTAAACTACTTGAAAACTGTTTTAATTGATTATTTTGAGGTGAATAATGTTATATGCTGTTACATTGATACAATAGCTGGCGCCAGCACCACTGCGTTCCGGGACTGTATCAATTTAAACGTTTTCAATCCAGTCCAGCATTCAGTGTATCAATGTAAACGTTTTCAATCCAGTTCAGCATTCAGTGTATCAACGTAAACGTTTTCAATCCAGTCTAGCATTCAGTGTATCAATGTAAACGTTTTCAATCCAGTCCAGCATTCAGTGTATCAATGTAAACGTTTTCAATCAAGTCTAGCATTCAGTGTATCAATGTAAACGTTTTCAATCCAGTCCAGCATTCAGTGTATTAATGTAAACGTTTTCAATCCAGTCTAGCATTCAGTGTATCAATGTAAACGTTTTCAATCCAGTCCAGCATTCAGTGTATCAATGTAAACGTTTTCAATCAAGTCTAGCATTCAGTGTATCAATGTAAACGTTTTCAATCCAGTCCAGCATTCAGTGTATTAATGTAAGCGTTTTCAATCCAGTCCAGCATTCAGTGTATCAATGTAAACGTTTGAATGTAAATGTAAATGAAAACGTAATCCAGTCCTGCAGTGTATCAATGTAAAAAAAAACCAGTAATGCTGGCACCAGCTATTGCATTAATGTACAGAAATACCTGTGTTCTTCTTATTAAGTGATCAACTCAGTGTCTGGAGTTGTTAAGATCGTCCATATTTTATTATAGAGGCGACTTGACCTAACGACTGTTAAGACTGTGGCGTTTAAGTTATATAAAAAGACTGCTGATTTTCGTAGTGATCAAGCAAGAGTGATGAATGCCTCTGTATGAGAAGAGGCCTTGGGATTCTGTTCATTTGATCCCTTAAAGAAGATACCTTGTTAATGTGATTTAGAATTAAACTTCGGGACAATACCACCCACATACCCATCACTGTGACTATCTGTAAGCCAGGATTAAACGAAGAACCGTTACGAAAAGCTCTGACCCTCGGGAGTCTCGGGGACTGCTAAATCTTGTCTTGGACCCCACAACGAATTTAATCAGAAGTAAAAATAAGTCAGACTAAACTTCAAGCCCATTGCGCGTATATTTTGGTTACATCCAGCTTTAACCAGAAAAGCAGAACTTGTGAATCTTCAAGCCCTCAGACCTCGATGATACAAATGTTCAGATTCTGAACAATTTAACGTTCAAACATTAAACATTTCGGAAGAACTTCTTTTAACGTATCTGTTGCGTGGTTTAGGAGTAAGCAAAGAAATAGGCGAAAGAAAAAATAACTTTGCGATAGAGTTAAAAACGAATAAAATTAACAATGAATATATCAATAAAATTACCCAAATTTAAGGGTAATTTTTCACACCAATTCACATCACATTACGAAAATGTTGCTAACTGTGAACCGGGCAAAATCGAAATAAATGAAACAAATATACAGAAAGATTTTAATAAAAATATTTCAAAATATTTTATTAATTCAAATGTACCTTTAAAGAGAATTGAAGATGAACATTTTATAAATATGTTTAATGCACTAAATATATCCAAGAATGGTATTAAAATAATGGACAGAAATAATTTAGAAGAACAAATAAATATAATATATACGGATATGCAGAACAAAATGATAAATGAAATAAAGAATTTGAAAAGAGTTTCTATAACTACAGAGAAATTTCGAATGCCTGGCGGTATAGATAAACATTATTTAGTCACTATATGTCACTATATCAATGAAGATTTACAAAGAAAAAGTAAAGTTATATCTTGCAGAGATTTTAAAGGATATAGGATTTATCTACAAATAGATGGCGAGATTAAAGACGACAAACATAGAGTAGCTGGTGTCAAACATTTAAAAGAATTTATTACCGGTATAGATGTCGATATCACTGGTATAGATGCCGATATTACCGGTGTAGATGCCGATTTCAGTAATTATTTACATTTAAGAGACGCAAAAATAACAGTAGATGAATTAAATAAAGTATATGTCGAAATATGTCCATTAAATATATTATATCAAATGAATTATAGATATACAAATAGTATAGAAGATGTATACAAGAAAATTAAGAATTTCTACAAAAATATTAAAGAATCAAAATTTGAGGAAAAGGACATTTTTGATCAACTCTGTGGATCAACAGATAATTTTTTTTGGAACGAATATGAGCCTTTAAAACAATTGTTTTCTTTGAAAGATAAAATAATTGAATTGGATACAAAAATATTCGGAAATGAAGATTTTGTTATAATAGAAAAATACTTGGTTTTTATGAAACCCTTAGTAGACGCTGCCCGTATTCTTAAAAACAACAATAATTTATATGGTACTACGTTACCATGCCTACTGTCTTTAAGAAAGAAAATGAATAATTTTTCATATACTGATAATTACTATGATCCTGAAAATCGTTTAAAAGCTGATTTGGAATATTATTTTGCTGATCTTTATAATCTATCTACAGATAGGTCGGTAAACGCTGCGATCGCAGCTATATCCCACCCTAGACTTAAAGATAAATGGTTTAAAAATATCGATGGTGATTTACACGAAAAGATATATACATCTTTTAAAGATGCGATTGTAAAAGAAGTTAATAATGTCACAGAAAATAATATTAATACTACAAAGTCAGACAATATGTTTTTTGAATTTGATTACGATTTTGAACCTTATAATGGTGTACGGAAAGCAGAAGATATAATGTCGTTATATCTATCTGATAAAGATACTGATATAGCTATGTTAAATAAACATGGAGTAATAAAGAATGTATTTATTAAATACAATGCGACTGTGACTTCAAACGAGCTTCTACATAATTGGTCTATTCTTAAAACTGTTCAGGGACTTATCGATGTTATAGAAGGTGATTTTTTTCCAAAGTTTGTAGTTTTAAAATGCAACGAAGATTTATTAGATTTCATGGAAAACTTTGCGTAATGACGAGTCTTAGTACGAATTCTGACACAAGACAACAAACACTTGCTAGCGTCCCGCCGCGGCTTCGCTCGTGTATAAATTATCTTTAGATTTAAGGCATGTATTAACATACAATCCTTCAGAAAGAAAAGTAAATCCTACATAAAATCCCTTGAGTAGTTTGTTATTTTAGAATTGTGCCTGCATCAATGTTTGTCGGTATTTTTTTATTGAGCAAGAAATAATTTTTCATTAAAAGTAAAAAAAAAAATTAGGAAATTCAAGTATTTAAAAGCACTGCCATTAGACAGAGCGAATGTAACGTCAAAATATATTACAACAAATGTCAACGTTGCCGAATTCGTAGTTGATGTGTTTGTTGATGTCACACCAAGCGCGCCAAAATGTCGGGCGTTTAAAATGTGGGGTGTGTTTACAGTGTGGGTTGGCTATTTTAACTTCTTTTTTAAATACTTTAAATTACTTATATTTTTTTAACTATTTTATAGCGATGTAAACTATTGAATTAAAATATTAAAAAGCATTACATGCACTTTCCCTACTCATCTTTTCTGTACTTATAACATATGCATGTATTATATTAATGTAAACATTCTGTAATAAATATTCTAAGTCTAATAATGAAATTCATATTAAAATCCGTTACAATATAAAGAAATGAGCGAGGAAACAGCAAAAAACATTGAGTTTGCTTTATACTATTTGTAATATTATTGCCATAATAAATATTATTATATATGGAGCTTTATTTTCCTTTGTCATCCTACAATCCAACACTAACAGTGTTTAACCACATCTAGCAGGCGATCGCGATTTTTCACGTCCCGTCGTTTTTTCTTTTTTTTCTTTCACACACATACACACACACACGCAAGCACGCTCGCACGCACGCACACACGCACGCACGCACGCACGCACGCACACACGCACACACGCACACACGCACACACGAACACACACACACGCACACACACACACGCACGCACACACACGCACACGCACACACACACACACACACACACACACACACACACACACACACACACACACTTATTATTTTTTACATATTTGCCCTTTTTATATTTTTTTTGTTCACATATTTTATCCCGTTTGTTATAAATTGATAACACAGGTTAAGCAAATAATTGGCAGAAGACGCTGGTTTCCGAGACACAGAGTTTTACTAGTTTGGAAACCAGATACTTCATAGATCTTTGTGTAACATTACTTTGTTTGAAAATAAATGATTTATTATTATTATATTCTCGCTCTAGTAAATGACATGTCTCAGTGACAGAAAAGGATAGACGCATAGGAAAGTGAGATTAGATGCAGTAAAACTTTTTAACTCCTAAAAATTAGTAATAATAATAATATAATAATATTCTACCACATGCACACAGCGCCATCTAGCCCCAAATTAAGCAATTATATTTGCTTGTGTTATGGGTACTAAACAACTGATATACTACTTAAATACATTTTTTTTTGTAAATAAATACATATTATAGATAAATTACACCCAGACAGAACAAATAATCTTGCTCATCACACAAAGATTTATCCTGGGTGGGAATCGAACCCACGACCTCCGGCTCAGCAGTCAGGGTCACTAACCACTAGGCTAACAGGCCAGTCAATTTAAAATAAAATAAAAATTACCTTTTCTATCTAGGTGTAGACGCATTCCGTCCCGACACGGTCTCTGAGACGGTATTGCGCCGTCTTTTGAAGCAAGACGTTATACAACATATAAAGGTAAAAGGAAAGACGAAGAAAGATCCAAGCACTTATGTGTTTCAACAAGGAAAACCGGTAAGTATATCATAAAATAAATATTAACAGTTTATATAATACCTACATAGAAAAATTTACCACAGTTCACATGTTGCTTTTTGTAGCAATATGCAAATTGAGGCAGCCTGTGAAGCACACATTTTACTTTTTATTTTTCTTTACAACATAGAAAGCTGTAATTAATTACCTATAGAGTTAAGTGTATTGCCTGTGTCACTTTGCATGCTACTTGAAATTGTAACTTACAAAAATTGTAATAACCTGGCGATTAAAAAGAGTGGCCTGAGTTTCTTGCCAGTTCTTCTCATGGCTCTACTTCGTCAGCGAACTGGCTGTAGGCTAATTTGCTGACGTTGTGTAAACTTTGAAGTTCATTAGTGTTAAATTAACTAACCTATATGAATAAATATATTTTCATTTTCATAACTACAAAGCGCTATTTAGAACCAGAGTAAACAGCGTGAAAAAAACAGGTCATAAAGCCGTCATAGTGGAGGCCACCGTACCTGCAGTTTGAACCGATGACTTTGGTTCTATTGACTTCATTGTGCCTGATGGTAAGCAGTCAGTGAAATTCAGAAGTGGTGGTCACCAGTGGCGTGCACAAAGATTTTTGACAGGGTAGGCATTATACATTTTTGACAGGGTAGACATTATTTAATTATGTTGTTAAAATTGTGATTTGCAGCATTTATTAGGGTAGGCAGTACCTCTCTGCTTTTATGGAGTGCACGGCACTGGTGGTCACCATTCTAAAAGCCATCGTATGTAACTGCCGGTATAGTAGCCTCCATTATAGCGGCTTAGGGCTAGTTGCAGACACCAGAGTCGCCACACCACACTGAGATAGTTTCAAAATGGATCTCGAAGAGATCCCTACAGCAGAATAGAAAGCACTACTGATGTATGTTCGTAGGAAAGAGAGTTCAAGAAAAACGATCCAACATTTTCGAAATAATCTGATAAGGAATAATCCCAAATTAGTGGTCTACTTTAAATGTTGATAATAAATCAGACACAGCTTTTATCTAATTCTAGCATGTAAGCAGAACATATTTTCAAAATGATAAGATTAAATAATTAGAATTAAAAACCACGAAAATATGACTTGCGACGTTGCCATTGTTATGTATAATAAACGCTTTTAATAAAGTGCGTACTTACTAATGGTGCTGTTTACAGGTGGATTACTTCGTGCTAATCCTCGAAGGTAGGGTTGAAGTAACAGTAGGTAGGGAGAACTTGGTGTTCGAAGCTGGTCCCTTCACGTACTTCGGAGTGCAAGCCCTTACGCAAAATGTTGGCGTTGGTAAGTCATACCCATAGTTTGAAGATCTTTAAAAAATCTAATGATTTTTTTTTACTGGTTTCTTCAAGAGGTTAAAAGGGAACCGTTATAACATACTTTATTTACATCTCTTATATTCGGTAAGTAGGTCCTTATTACCCCCAAATGGGGCTTGTAGGTGACCAACTAGCTCTAGGGTAATAATGTAGCTAGAAAAGCCCTAGGGCGGTAAGTAATTAAAAAAAAACACTTCACTCTTTCAAAAAGTTCGCGTACATCTAACTATCATACTGGCAATAGACATCATGCATTCAGCCTAATGACAAAAGAGGTCGCTTCGCTATTCAGCCTTGTCTTCGTATGAGTATAATAGTCATCAATTTTAAATATCGAACGGCGAAACTCAATTTCGTTCTTGAAAAAAAAATAAAAAAAAAAGATGAAAAAAGGCGGGAATAGAAAACTTTTATTCTTGTAATGCCGGTTTTTTTCTACTTACCTCACAATCGAGATGTAAAGCAGAATAGTTAGCTCGGGTGTAAGCATCAATTGCACCTTCGAACTATAGGAAATATCTCAGGCTGCAATTGATGCCTTACAGCCCTTGGCTACTACTATTGTTGTCCGTCTGTTTTTCAATAGCTTTTCTCAGTAAAGTGCGAATTAAACATGCTGAAATTTATCGAATACTCCTGGCGGCCTTCTCTTGGGGCTGTGAAAAAATCAAAGTTCTTTGTTAACGCAATTAAAAGATATATTGCCGTTTATCCGACTCGCAATTACCGGTATTTTTTTTATTGTTGTTGTTGCTTTTTTTTTTAAATCTGGCTTAGCAGACTCATCGCACATTGAAAGTGAGAGAAGAAAAATGCTATATTGAGTTTCTCACAAGTTCCTTAGTTAGGTAGTATATTTTGTACGTACACTACGAATTTTCATAGAGAGATCTCAGGGTTAACTTGGGTAAAATAATATTGTACTTTTTTATAATTTTTTTTTGTTAAGAAATTAGCACCTGGGTTTGGACTGTACGTAACCGGGCAGAAAAAGACGAAAAAAATTTTTTTTTAAATTTTGTTTTTTTTATTGTTGTAAAATATGGTCAAAACTAAAACATTTTTATTCTAGACACTTTTTGTCTTCCATAAATAGTTTAGCTGTAAATCTGGAAATCAGAAATTATCTAATTATATATTAAAAAAAAATATCGTGTACTTGTGTCAGGCGAATAACAACAGTTATTCACTCCTGCCTACCCACTAAAAAGGCGTGATGTTTTCCAGCTGAATCTCCTACTCCATCCGCAATGGGTTCGCTTCAAAACATCAATATGGACTCGATGTTAAGACACACGTTTGTACCAGATTATTCAGTGCGAGCCATCGCGGAACTACACTATCTTACTGTTAAACGGTATGTTAATTTAACTCTTAGTTCTAGTTATCCTATTTTGGCGCTTTTTTGAAACGTTAAGTTACATTTTTGCTTACTGCTCTGCTCTTGTCGCCAGTAGCGTCATGTTACATAACTTATAACCTTCCTCCTTATTGAAATCCGATTGGTAGTTTCAAAGATTAGCGCGTTCAAACAAACAAACTCTTACGCTTTATATAATAGTACTAGCTTCCCGCGGTTTCCCCTGCGTCTTACTGCTGTGCTCTCGTCGCCAGGAGCGTCATTATATAACTTATAACCTTCCACAAGAACTGGGCTATCAAACACAAAAAGTATTATTCAAATCTGACTGGTAGGTATAGAGATAAGCGCGTTCAAAAAAACAAAACTCTTTCGCTTATAGATATAGATTTTTTTAAAGGCTGATTGGTTTAGGTGCAGAATGTCCAAGTTGCAAAATGTCCAGGTTGCAAAATGTCAAGGTTACAAAATTTCCAGGTCGCAGAATGTCCAGGTTGCAGAATGTCTTAACGCACCTCAAAAATATTACTGATTAAAAAATTGTTAAGTAATATTTATTTGATTTGTGTGTAATTCGTTTCGATAGCATAAGGTATACTTCCTTTAGATCCAAAAGTTCCTTTTATTACTATTTTGCGACCTGGACATACTGTGACCTGGACATTCTGCAACCTGGACATTCTGCGACCTGGACATTCTGCACCTAAACGGCCTGATTTTATGTAACTGATCGTTCAGCGCTGAATTTACAATTAGTCTATTTTGACAGCGCTTTAGCGTCTAACGATTGGTTTGCGAGAATTCTCAAAAAAACCTGAGTAATAGTAGCTGCTTTTGCAAGCTATAGTTATCGACATTTTATTTTATTAGTAACATTTCGTTTCTATAATAAATTTATTAAAAGCTTACCGCGGTGCGGTTTTACCCACGCGTAAAATATGGTTTGTTGTATCCTTCGGGAACAAGACCGAGTTTCGGAATAAAAGGTAGCCTATGTCCGTCTCCGGCACCGAATCTATCTACATACCAATTTTCATTGAATTCGGTTCAGCCGTTTAGGCGCTGAGTGATAACAAACACACACACACATACACGCACGCACGCACGCACGCACGCACGCACGCACGCACGCACGCACATACAAACTTTCGCATTTATAATATTAATAGGACATTGTTTTAATTCGCAGGTCTTTATACTTAGCGGCCAAAAGAGCTACCCTTATGGAGAAAGGTGCTTTATCTAAAGGAGCTACCAACGAACAATTTGACACTGAAGTTGACAAGGTAAATAATTATTCATTTATAATAATTATATAACAAAGAAAAAGCACCTCTATAGTATTACGGTTTAGGTTCATTTTCCAGCAACAGTTCTGCTGTACTTGTATTCTTCTTACCTTTCCTGTCCTTTCCAGAACCTATGTAACTCTTCCATGAACGTACCTACATCGTTAAAATGTAAAAAATTAGCCAAATCAGCCAGCATTGCTTCCACGAAGAATTCAATCGATTTTGAATCTACTTCTAATGCTAACAAGGTTTAATTTTGATTGTTATATTTAACCTTATTGCTCAGCCCGCGTGAATGTTGGTTATATCTCTGTTTATACTCTGACAATTTTTCATACAAATTTTCATCCCCTATTTCAACCCCTTCAAGTCATTTCGAGTCGAGATAAAAGATAGCATATGTTGTTCCCAGAGGTTTAATCTATCTCTTTACCAAATTTCATCAAAATCGGTTCAGTAGTTTAGGCGTGAAAGCGTAACAGACAGACAGACAAGTTACTTTCGCATTTATAATATTAGTATGGATAACTTTATTTCATTAAGATCACGTAACACTTATGAACGTCAAAATAACAAAACAAAATGTCAGCCAATGAGGGTGTTTAGAAAAATTGTCGCCACCAGTTTGCGTCACTTAGCTAAAAGGTCTTTCATTCACAAAAACTCAAAATCAAAATTCAATATTCATTCATAATTTGTAATGAGTAGAATCGATCACGATTATCTATCAAAGATTGAAAGCGCTTTGACAGGAGCCTGGACCTGATGCCTCAGTGCTGCCACCTCGTGGGCACCATTTTAGAAAACTCTTATTAACCTACAGTTCGCTGACGAGGTAGAGCCGTGAGAAGAACTGGCAAGAAACTCACGCCACTCTTTAAACCGCCAGATTGTTTTCTGACGGATGGGTGACCACACTTCTAAAGGAAAGATCTTACGATCTGATTATCTCTACCTACCTCTTTAGGGAACGAGGCGTGATGCGTTTATTTATGTACAAATTTGCTGTAGAAGAAGGACGTAACTATAACACATGAGACATAGAAAAAGCACCTTTATAGCTTTACACTTTAGGTTCATTTCAGCAACAACTCTGCTATACTTGTATTCTTCTTACCTTTCCTGTCCTTTCCAGAACCTATGTAACTCTTCCATGAACATACCTACATCGTTAAAATGTAAAAAATTAGCCAAATCAGCCAGCACTGCTTCCACGAAGAATTCAATCGATTTTGAATCTACTTCTAATGCTAACAAGGTTTAATTTTGATTGTTATATTTAACCTTATTGCGCCGCTCCTGAAAGTCGTAGCGTGATGTTACATAGCCTAACCTTTCTTAATAATTGGGATCTTAAATTAAAAAAAAATCTATATGTGACTAGAGGTTTTAGAGAGAAGCGCGTACAAACAAAGAAATTTTTAAGTTTCATTATATTGTATATACAGAAGTATTTACTTTCGATTTGCTTTTAAGGATCAATTTATACTATCGCAGAATCGAAGCGCATCGAACCGTCAATCCAAAACTAACATAACAAATTCAACCTTATCTCCATAGCGTAATGCTCACATTACTTCTGCGCACCAATTAGCGTTTATCGCCTTCCGACGAATGAGCGCGAGTCTTTTTAATCTCAGAAGTAATGTAAGCATTGGTTGTCGCCACTCTAGAACCTTTCTGCCTCAACCGCCATTAGTTTTGCGAGCTTTATATATATTAACCCCCAGTTTCTAAAAGGCTGATCAATTAAAAATTAACTAATCACCTGTTAAATTTCATGTGAAGTACTTAAAAGCATGTTGATTAGCCTTACAGAAACTGGGGGTTAGAGATATTTTCCTAGTTTAATACTCTAAATTTTCCCATACAAAGTAGATGTATTTTGGTCATTATGATGTCACATAACCACTGATCGGAATTCTGCCTCACTAATCAAGAACGCCGTAACTACATAGTAGAAGTTTTGCGACACTGAACCTAGATGTACACGTTAGAAGAGTGTTTTTCCTGTAACCAGTTAAATGTAGTTGCGGTGTTCTTCCTTTGTAAGGCAGAAGAATTATGGGGTCTAAAATACCTACTGCTCGAAAAATAACTATAGGCAAGTGGAGACGCCTTAGGACTAAATATTTTTTCGGTCATATTGTCACGGTTTTCGGGACATTACTAAAGACATCTTAAATTAATTCAGTAAAAAAAATATCGAGCTAATATTGTTTTTTTTTTAAATATATATATATATATATTAGCCTACCAAAGTGACTCCACCCCGCCTGATGGTAAGCAGTCAGTGGAATCCAGAAGTGGTGGCCACCATACCAAAAGCTATTGTCTTAAACTGCTGGAATGGTGGCCTCCACTATGGCGGCTGGGAATGGGGATAGAGGAAGGGAATAAGGGAGGTGAGGAAAGAGGAAAGGGGGGAAATTGGGCCTCCGGCACTCTTACTTACCGAACGAAACGTAGTAGTAAGGATCTTTCTACCCTTAAGTCGATCTTCTATGAGAAGGTAGTACTTCCCCGGACGATCCGGCCCATTCATGCTGAAACCAGCGTGAATCTACTACCGTGGCGTATTCTATTTTTATATTATAAAAAAAACAGTACGCATAATTTTTTATTTCAAAATTTAATGTAATTTTCATTTCGTCGTTTCAACAATGTAAGTTTTATTTGTTTTTGTACTTGCTACTACTATTGTTCCAATTTTCGGCCCAATAGGATCAAATAAAATTATTCTAGTAAAGAAGTCTCCATTTTTTTGTCTCTGTTCTTTGAACTTTAGGTATTTTAGCCCGCATAATTCCGATAAATACACATAACCGCGTATATTACAGTTGGGGAGAATAAACATAATCGAATTAATGCAAATACCGCATAACTACGAGTCTTCGGAAAGATTGGAGATGTTCTCAGACAAGCATTCGTCAAAACCTTCCAATTGTGACAAACATTGGCCTGTGTCTGATTCTTCGAAACCTATTATAGGTATATCGTTTAAAATTTTCCTTAAAATGATTTTAAAGTCATAGATTGCCCCGTAAAAGCTAGCGCAAATTACGGCGGGCCGTGTCGCAAGGCTCTGTCAATTACGCTTTGACGCAATTTTGCGGTTCGTTGCGGCCATAGTATGCGCTGCCATCTGTCCTAGTTTAGAGGGAATCCGGAAGGTGTCTGGGCGGAGCTTCATTTGTAGTCCGGAGTTTAAAAATTTTTGGTATTGGGCAGTCCGCGATATACGCACTCCCCGCACGCTAATCTCCTTTCAATTATTTTTATTACGGGCTATGTTCAAAAAAATCTGTTGACATGTCCGGTTTCTGGGCTCTAAACTCTGGGGTTTTCAGGCGTATTGTCTGGTTGCCAAATTTTAGAGATGACAGCCCTCTGAATTGATACCGCATTAAGAGCGTTTACGCGTCATGAGTGGCAACACTGGCAACGCGGTCGCGATGTAATGTCATGCTTCGTGGTTTTCAATTTTTATCATTTAATTGAGGCTATATTTTAAAAATATGTTCTGTCTATATGCTAGAATTAGGTGAAAGCTGTATAAAAAGTAAGAAAAATTGCGTTTACAGTTCTATTTATATACAAATAATAGATTTAAACTTAAGTAGCGTTAGTTTTATAGTAAAATAACTGTAAGCATTATGGTTACTTACTTTTTATACATATTTTAACTAATTCTAGCATATAGACAGAACACATTTTTAAAATATAGCCCCGATTAAATGGTAAAAATTGAAAACCAAAATATGACACTAAATTGCGACGTTGTCACTCATGACGCGTAAACCCTTATAACATTTACTTGTTCTGAACGAACTCACAACAGCAGGAACATATGCGGATAGTTCAAGGTCATTCATGCACAGATATGTCCATACCAAATGACTGGCCTGTTGGTCTAGTGGTTAGTGACCCTGACTGCTAAGCCGGAGGTCGTGGGTTCGATTCCCACCCAGGACAAACCTTTGTGTGATGAGCATGATTGTTTGTTCTGTGTCTGGGTGTAATTTATCTATAATATGTATGTATGTACAAAAAAAAAAAGTGTATATAAGTAGTATATCAGTTGTTTAGTTCCCATAACACAAGCAAATATAATTGCTTAATTTGGGGCTAGATGGCGCTGTGTGAATGTGGAAAAAAAAAAAATCGTCGATGTCCAATGAGTTTATATGCTAGCAAATGCCAGTATGTGTGATTATCTATATATTACGAGTAACTACAGTTTCTTCAACTGTTTTAATCCTAGAAACCGTTAATTATGTATATACAGGTATAACAAAATCTATAAACGATATAACATACACTGGTCCTTCAAAATCCTTTGCGAACGCTTGTGATAGCGCCAAGTACTGGGTTAACTATGAACTTAAAGGAAAACATAATAGTGAAGTAAGAACACAAGATATTGACGCGACGGATTGCGATGAATGTATCAGAAATAATTTTTGGATTAATAAAAATGTGTTGAATAAGAATGCGAATGATTCTAAAGTTAACGGTTAGTTTTGGAGTTTAACAATTTTAGTATATTAATGATATTTACAATTGATTTTAAAATGTATGGTACGACCGCTTTCTATATATTCCATTTTTCATCTACCATCTTAAGAGATCCGTACCTAAAGTGTAAAGTCGGCGTCTGTCTGTTCGTCTGTCGCCAGGCAGTATCTCATGAACTGTGATAGTTGAAATTTTCACATAAGATGAATTTCTGTTGCCGCTATAACAACAAATACTAAAAAACAATAAAATAAATATTTAAGGAGGCTCCGATACTAAAGACATGTTCTTTTTGCCGTTTTTATAGATAATGGTACGGAGTCTTTTGTGCGCGAGTCCGACACGCACTTGGCCGGTTTTTTAAACCGCGATTTGATGCCAGAGATCGTTCAGCGCTAACCTAACCTATTTAAATAAAGATTTAATGAAATAACGATTCAGCGCTAAACGATTCATTGCATAAAATCAGGATTTTAAAAAACCTTAGATCGAAGACCAAATGTAGAAAGCGGTCGTTAGTGTTGGAGATATTTAGTTTGAAATGTTTTCTAGTCTCGTTGGTCAGTATTGCAGTAGAAGTAAAGTTAACTGAGTAGTGTTGTATTTTTGGTGATAATTATTTAGTCGATCATAAACTATAAATACTAGGGAAGTAATAAAGAGCACTGTTTGGTTTAATAAGACATTTTACAAAATGTCAAAATGACAGATTAATTGTTGGGAATTACTTTTAGTTAGTACAATTTATGGCTTCATTAATCTACGTTTATCACATTAATAAAAATTTCATCAATTTCATAATGACCTTGACCTTGACCTTCCCAGAACCCGACCACAACAAGCGTAAAAAAACGACCTTCCACACAGACTCCTCACTCCTTACTTTTCATAACCTTTCACCCCAAGATCAGGAGCATGACCTTGACCTTTCAAACATCGAGTATGACTATAAGAGTATCGATTCTGACCGGCTCAGATATGAAAGGTTACTAGAGTTGGAAAGAGATGAGAATAGAGAACATGAGAGGTTGGATCTAGAAAGAAGGAGAGTGGAAACTGAAGAGTTAATGCTGGTTCAGTTGTCTAAGATTATTAAGATGCTGGAGAGGAATCAGAGTTGATGGTTATTAAATGTTTACTTACGGTAGTAGATTCTTGCAGGTTTTTTTATAATACTTTGGTGGCAAACAAGCGTTCGGGCCACCTGATGGTAAGTAGTAACAGTAACCTATAGAGATGGCTGTGTTTTCCAAGCATTGCACAAGTAATAATGCTTGCAAGACACAACCAAGCCGTTGACAACGGATAAGAGAATGAGGAAGGAAAAGGAAGAAGTCCGAGGGAGTATTTGGGCGGCCGGCATTCACTCATCGAGCGAAACACATTAGCATGAAAACAAATATTCTTACGTCGATTTTCTATGAGAAGGTAGTACTACCCCGGTCAATCCGACCCATTCATGCTGAAACCAGCGTGGATCTACTACCATTGGTTTCAGTATGAATGGGCCGGATCGATCTGGGAAGAAGTACCCTCTCATAAAATCTATTAGTTTATACTAACTAGACGTTCGCCCTTGCAAACGCATACGGAAAATATCGTTGCAGTAGTGACGTATTCCGTCATTCAGATTTAAGGCGCATAATATTGAAATTTTAAAAATAACTGCAAATATAGCCTTTGTTACCCGTCCTTTTTGTAGCTTTCTAAAGGTGAAAGAATTTTTTAAATCGGTTACATAGATCTTGAGTTAAAACAAAAATAAAATAAAAAAACAATCTTTTTGTTTATAATATTAGTTTAGATTTATATGGTTTATATGATTTATATGACTGGCCTGTTGGTCTAGTGGTTAGTGACCCTGACTGCTAAGCCGGAGGTCGTGGGTTCGATTCCCACCCAGGACAAACCTTTGTGTGATAAGCATGATTGTTTGTTCTGTGTCTGGGTGTAATTTATCTATAATATGTATGTATTTACAAAAAAAAAAGGTATATAAGTAGTATATCAGTTGTTTAGTGCCCATAACACACGCAAATATAATTGCTTAATTTGGGGCTAGATAGCGCTGTGTGAATGTGGTAGAATATTATTATATATGTGTTTCGTTCAGTGATCGAGAATGTTCTATCTTCTTCTTTTGCTCTTATCCCCATCTTTTACAGCGACAGCTAGAGGTTACGGTTACCGCTCACAATCACAGGGGCTCTACCACAACCTCTTATACATATATTATAACCTTACTTTGTTTCTATCCTTGTTTTTAATGGTACAAAAGAAAAAGACAAAACACAATAAAATAATACTTCTTTATTGGTGGCTCTATTCGTTTGTTCCACAAGAGTAAAAAAATAGCGACATGTGTAATTGGGAATTAAAAGGCAATCTTCGGTAAGCAGTTACCGTAGAATTATGCTCGGTAAATGGCAACCTGAACTCGATGGAGGAAGGAGGGCTAAGCCCCTCAAATCAGACGGGGTCGCGGATGAATGCGCGAGCGTCTCCCGTGACCCCGACACTCTGGCCGTCTGGAGGAACTCCGTGGGTTTTAGTCGGTATGCCGGCCGCTGTCTCAATGTGACCGGAGAGCCTCGCCCAGGCGGGTGCGTATGCGTAATGCGTTTCCCACGAAAAAAAATAAAATTGTATTTTCACATTATTTTGAAACTTATATATATATTATGTTAAGATTTAAATTCCTGTGAACGTTACAAGCAAGAATAATAATTAAATATATTTTTTTTGGTTTCAGTTATTGCAGTCAGTTGACGAAGATATAAGTATAAGTGGTGAACATAAGACTCCATCGAGACAGGTAACTATAGTTTTTTTTTAAACATCACTTACAAGAACGTTGTTACGGTAGTAGATCCACGCTTATTTCAGCATGAATGGGCCGGATCGTCCGGGGAAGTACTACCCTCTCATAGAAGATCGACTTAAGAGTAGTAGTATCCGTACTACTGCGTTTCGTTCGGTGAGTGAGAGCGCCGGAGGCCCGATTTCCCTCCTTTCCTCTTTCCTCACCTCCCTCATTCCCTTGCCCTAACCCCATTCCCAGCCGCCATAGTGGAGACCACCATACCAGCAGTTTAAGACGATGGCTTCTGGTATAGTAGCCGCCACTTCTGGATTCCACTGACTGCTTACCATCAGGCGGGGTGGAGTCACTTTGGTAGGCTATAATATAAAAAAAAAGAAGAAATGTTCTAGACTGGAGACCATATAATTGTGACAAATTTCATTTTCAAATAAAGGCGTAAGATGAAAACACTGAACTTTACAGAAGAGCAAATAAACTATTTAACTGTTTACTGTTTGAACGTAATGATTTTTTTTTGGTATAAAACCTTTTAACGAAAAAATTTACCATTATGTATATTTTTTTTACTTTTACTATTCAAAACTGAGCAGTTTAAGGCGATGGGTTTTGGTATGGTGGCCACCACTGCTGGATTCCACTGACTGCTTACCGTCAGACGGAGTGGAGTCACTTCGGCTAATATATAAAAAAAACAATGTTTTTCCTTCACTGTAAGTCACTTACAAGTCTAAATAACGTTTTTTTTTCTTTTTTTTTATGTTGTCTGTCTTGTAGAAGTCATTATTGGTCCGATAGATGGCGCTATAACACAATAATGTTCTCTGACTTCTTTAGCGTGTGTTTATGTATTTACTTGTTTTATTTTGTACCAGGATTCTGATGACATTGAATTACACATTATGAAACGTCTCATAAATAAAATGGAGTAACAAAATTAACGTTATATATTTTATTTTGTGTATGTATTATTTTTGTTTTAATATGTAACAAAAAAATCCATTGTATAAATTGACATTACAACTTGGTGTTGCCAGATTATATTTTATTAAATTACTTTTTTTTATAATTTTATTTCAATTTAATTTTACAACGGGGTTTTTGTTACAACAATATATAACACGGATTATACGAATTTCAATGGCACAATGAGTACTGCTTTGGTATTATCATAGCGTTAATGTCATGGAACTTATTAGTGTTACACACATCCTCTAAAGGCGCTATGTTGGGAGTCATGGCAACAGTCTGTTACAATGTTTTACGGAATGTGCACCAGGATGGATTCTACTGACTACTTACCATCAGGCAGAATGGAGTCACTTTGGTAGGCTTATATAAAAAGCTTGCTGATTGCACAAGTTTGTATTTTTTTTTTATAGCAGTGGCAAACGAGCCATCCTGATGGTAAGTGGTACCTATCGCTCATGGACAAGCAATGTCAGAGTCTGTGCGAAGCTGCTGCCTACTGTGATATTAATGCTCTCTTTAAACCTCGTTTTAAGAAGGACATACGATACAATTTCTTCTTTCAACACACTGATGTTAATGTAAGCAAGAATCGTTACCAGCAAAAACGCTACATTAGTAGAGATGTGCTGACTAGTCGGCGACTATTCGGTAAAGTTGACTATTCGGCCAATATCGTAGTCGGCGATTATTACTACTACTACGTCCGCAGACGGCGTTTGCGACTTGCGCGCGAATTAGCAGTAAACGAAACGTTAAGAAAATCCCCAAAACCGTAAACGGCTAGTCAGCTAGTCGGCCATAGTCATAATCGGCACATCTCTTAATAATAGCTATGTGGTTCAGTTGATACTCAAACTGCCGCTCACTGAAATTTCATGCGGTTTATTACTATATTGGCACAGCTCCGTTCCTCTACGCTTTAGTGTACTGGCTTTGAGCTTTGAGGTGGCGGTATACTTTAATAAAAAAAAAAACTATAGCTAACATCATTAATCCCCAGGTATCTCCCAATCTACCGGTATCAGCATCACCACACACGAGATCATCATTCACCAGAACAGATCGAAACGGTGATCTATATCGCGCGGATGAACAGGAAAAATTATTGAAATAACATAGAGCTACTCTCGTTGTGAACGTTATACCTTACATGTGACAAAGCTCTGAACTGACCACCGTGGAGTAACTTTGTCAGGGTTGGGTAACTATAGTAACTTTTGTAATAAATTAAGTTGTTATGATATTCAGCTAGCTATTGTTGACCATTTGTAACTTGGACACTGTGGAGTAACTTTGTCACGGTTGGGAAACTATAGTAACTTTTGTAACGATAGTTATATATGAGATTGTTATGATATGCGTTTGTGTACTGTTGAAGTTGGATACTGTGGAGTAATTTTAGTAATCTTGTCACGGTGGGGTAACTATAGTAACTTTTGTAATAATTGCCATAAATGAGATTGTTATGATACACTTGTCTACTGTTGACCATGTATAAGTTGGACACTGTGGAGTAACCTTGTCACGATGTGGTAAGTGTAACTGTTGTAATAATAGCTGTCTCTATATGAGGTGGTAGTCATACACAGCTGTCTATTGTTGCCCATTTGTAAGTCAGACACCGTGGAGTAACTTAAGTAACCTTGTCACGGTCTGGTAATTTTAGTAACTGTTATAATAATGGCCATACATGTTTTAGGTATTGTATATAGCTGTCTATTGTTGACCAGTAGGTAGGACAATGTAGACTGTAACTTTATCACGGTGCGATAACCGTGTAGTAACTGTTGTAGATAGTCGTACGTAGTATAATATTTATTGTCATGTATAGATCTGATTGTCTATGTCCGCTATATAAGTTGGACAATGTGGAGTAACCTTGTCACGGTGGAGTAACCATATAGTAACTATTGCTATCTATGTAATAGGTATTAACTGTCATGCACTGAATATAGTAGTAGCTAGTTATAATTTCTAGTAGTAGTAACTAAAATAAACAGTAACTGGTACAATCAGCAATAAAAATAACTTTAAAATCTATATATTTGTACAATAATAACCTGTTAATATACGGTCTATGAGATCGCGTATTATTACTTTTGCTTCTATAGTACGCTAGAATATTTAATAACTTCAAAATTAAATTACAATAAAATAAGTATTTACATTAAAACTTAGATTATTTAATAGATACTGCATTAACATTTATTTGTTCTAAACCGAGCTTACAACAATTGGGATGGGATGCGTTTCCACTGACGCGGAGCTGGGCGTAGTTAAGCGGAGCGGATCGTGAATTAGCCAATCATAGTGCTCGTAATCTCCACTCCACATGTGAGGAAATAGATTTTGAGCACTGTGATTTGTCGATTCATGTTCCTGTCTACTCCGCCCAGCGCCGCGTCAGTGGAAACGCACCCTAAGAAGCAGGAGCGGCATTCGCAGTGTAAAAGTTGCTGTGATTGGCTGTTTCAAAATTAAGCATTCGAATGTACTGAAATGCACCAATCGCTGTGTTTAATGAGATATTATACTAGCAAATACCAGTATGTGTGTCTTGCATCCGAATTTATGCAAATAATACATTTGAAACTTAAGTTATTTTCATAGTAAAATAACTGTAAGCATTATGGTTACTTACTTTTTATATAGGTTTCACCTAATTCTAGCATGTTGCAGAATATATTTTTAAAATATAGCCCCAATCTTATATACCTATATAAAAATGAATCCCTATTTCCCTTGGTCATGGCATCACGCGTGAACGGCTCGATCAATTTCGTTAATTCTTTTTTTGTTGTGTTTGTTATTGTCAGGAGAAGGTTCTTATGAAAGAAAATCTAAGAAAACTGCTAAACCGATTTCGATGAAAATTGGTATGTAGATAGATTTGGTTTCGGGACATACGCTACTTTTTATCCCGAAAATTGCTCTGTTTCCCGAGTTACATTAATAAAACACATAGCAATTTTCGCGCGGGCGAAGCCGCAGGGCGCGCAGCTAGTTAAATGATAAAAATTGCAAACCACTAAATATCACACTAAATTGCTACGTTGCCACTCATGACGCGTAAACCCTCTTAAATTCAAACGGCCTAGATCAAACTTAAGCAGTTATTAAAGAAAAGAATATTAATTAAAATTATTTTATTTAATCCTTGTTAACTTATAAATATGTGAATGTTAGAAAATATTGAATATTGAAACTCGCGCTTCGTATCTTCTCAGAGCACTACCATCTATGATATCCTAGTTCTGCTCTGCTCCCGTCGTCAGTAGCGTGATGTTACATAGCCTATAATCTTCCTCAAGAACTGGGCTATTACACGCAAAAATAATTATTCAAACCAGACTGGTACTTCCAGAGATTAGCGCGTCAAAACAAACAAAACTCTTCCGCTTTTAATAGATTAATAGGAAAATGGATTTGTAGTCAAAAATATGATGACCAGTTAAAAACAGTGGCTTAGTTTTGATACTTTATATTAATTTATTTAATCCTAGTCATTTAATTAATAATTGTGAGACATCATTGTTATCAATAATGTAATAATAATAATGAGGTACTGATAATAATATTGATAATGAATAATGAAATTTTAATTTAGATTGGCAGTATGTTTCTATAATCAAAGTCATTGTTGTAGCTGTATAACAAATCTCACCTATTATAACATTTACATGCCTTTTCTAGGCAGATTACGGTATGTACTTGTATTACCATTAAGCCACCTGGTTTCACCTGTACTCTGAGCAGATAAATGTTTTTATTTCTTATTTCTTATCGTCATTATACCGCTCTTATTATCTCACTGTAGGGAAAGGTCTCTTCTCATAAAAGGAAGGCATGAACATTAATCGCCAAGTGGGCAAAAGACGAATTGGCGATTCTTGAAAGGGTGTAGAAAGATTTTTACATCGATTACCCCTTTTTTGTACTACATAAAGTTGATTTTACTTAAGGTAATAAAGCCTGATATGCTAAAATTATTGCGGGTAGTAGTAAAATACGTTAAAATTCTTAAAAACTGTATAATATTACAAGTGTATCAAAATAAAAAAAATTGACGTTAAAGTTTGTATGAGCTTAAGAGTGCTCATACAAACCGCTCCTGTCCACCCCGCCTAGTTTCGCGTCAATGAAAACGCACTCTTAGGCTGCCTTTCTATAAAAGCGAAGCAAAAAAACGGAGAAATATTAACCAGTTGTACCTGTCCACTGGAAATGAGCGAAGATTTTAAGGCATCTTGCTTATTCGCAGTTTCGCTTCGCTTTTGTGGTCAGGCCTAATTTCGTACTTATAAATCGAGTTTCAAAATTAAATGGTACAATTTAACTATTCCGTACGATGATCACAATTTTTACAAATGTTATCATGAGCATACTTAATTTCATGTTATTTTTTTAAATTTATCATTATTTTCATTGTACTTAAATATAATAAGTGTCTTGTATGTTGCGAAAGGTTGTTTTCTACCAATAAATGTTAGAATTAAACTCACTCATTTATTGCGAAAATTGGTAATTCAAGTATATAAATTGGTATCCCTAATCCGCCTAAAAGAATTCAATTCAAAAGATACATAGGTACTATTGAACCAAGTCAATCATGACCCACCATAAGCTCACTTGTCAATCCAAAATGCAAGTAGGTCGAAATTCGCCTGAAGACAGATTTTCATGGCAACAAGCTTGTTAGCATTTTATTAGACACTGACATTTTAGTGAGTACACTGTTGTTAAGTTAGTTTTAAAAACGTCATAAGTGCATATATGACGATAGATCTTAGAAGTTTGACAGCTTTAAGCGAATTATATTAAAATCGGTCAGGATTCAGTTGGTTCCATAGTACTTGTATAGAAATTTAATGAATAAAAGTCTCGCAAAAGGTCTGTAAATCTATCTCAAAACTAACAATAATAGGCAGGACCTTAAATCATTTAGCATTAAAATATTTATAATAACTAAAGAATGACTGCCTCTGTTGTTCAGTAGTACAGTGTACGGACTACCACACAGAGGTCGCGGGTTCAATTCCCAGGTCGGGTAAAGAGATATTGGGTTTATCTGTCGAGGAATTATTAGCATTTGCCCGAAGTCTGGAATTGTTAGTAATAAAAATTGTAAAAAAGAAATATACAGTATTAAAAAATGGGATCTATTTTAAATGCTGGTTGACTTTCTTACAAAAACATAAATATATCTTGCTTAATTGCGAAGTCTGTTGTCCTATAGGCGAAATCTATTAAGAGGTTAACTGTGTATGTATTAGATTAATGGCAGTTGTTATTATGTAATATACAGAGTATTAAACTAGGGGCATGCTTTCGTATTGCCCTCTACATAACAAAGTGAGTTTTGGTTTAGTATGTATGTACTTAACGTTTTGTGTTTTAGTGTGTGATGTTTTGTGCTGTATTTTACCCTGCGCCTCACCAAAAGCGCAGGACATTTTTTCGATAAGAGAAGGCATGTCCTTTGTTCTACGAATAAACATAAGAAATACAGTATTTGTTTATAAATATAAGTATGCGCTGCATAAATGTGTATTTTTATTTAATATCCTTTTTGTACAACTACCCACCACTCTATAAAATATCAGTAGCTTGACACCTTTTGATCATAATGATCAATGACGCAATAGGGGCTTATTCCATTTATCCGCCGATCATAATGATCAATGACGCAATAGGGGCTTATTCCATTTATCCGCCGATCATAATGATCAATGACGCAATAGGGGCTTATTCCATTTATCCGCCCCAAATAACAGCCACCATAGGGTGGAGACAAAAATGTGAGGGTAGATCTAGAATCTACTTCGCAGCTATGACATCGCCTCATCAATCAGCTTGTAACCACGGCTTGTGAAACCTGTCGGAACGTCAAGCGAAATAAGGGTACTGTTAGATACAAAACACACAAGATCATGTTGTAAACTATTTTATAATAAGCATCACACTTCGCGCCAAAAAACGATCTCTTCTACCAGACAGTTCCCGCCAAAACTGGAGAGAGCGCGCGTGTCGATGGTGTAGAACTAGTGTTGCACCGCCCTCGTCTAGAAACCGATTATTTTCTTATCAGTACCTATCGATGTAAATACAGCACACCTAATGCACGATCGCGTTAGTTCCCGTTTCTATAAATAATATGCAACGTAAAAGCTTAAAATTAAAAAGACAAGTTGTGTTTTTTCCGTTGTATCTTGTGAAGAAGGAGTTGATGGAGAGGATGACGTGACGAAGGAGGTAAAGAAAGGTAAGTGACGTCACGTTAATATTTTTTTTACTCAAACTAAAAAGTTTATCTTCCTCGTGTAAGCATTACTATAAGTTTAAGCATAATCTATGCTAACCATAGCCCGCCACAGAGTAAATTCCCGCTAAAAAGAAGACCACCATGCCAGCAATTTTAATCATATTTAATTTTTAACTTTTAATACCGACGCTAAATTATTCCGATCTATTACCCTAAAGAATTCACCCTAGGGTGAATTCCCGAAAAGATACCTATGTCGGAGAATTTACCAATGCTAGATTAAAAAATGAAATTTATTTTGGATTCTTATACATATTTTTCACCCTAATTACAGTTAGCTTATGAATTATAAGTTTTATAATACGAGTTGATTGTTTTCGATAAATTTCGATACAATGTTTTACCCCTGTTTTTGCCCGTGGTACTGTTGGCTACGTCCAGTACGTCCGGTTGACCGGACTGTGGTTATTTTTTTATCAGTGTTATAGTTAATCGGACCATTTTTTTTTCTGTGAACCGTGGTACAGGAGACCGTTCTAGTTTTTTTTTTTTAAGATTATCAAAAACAAAGATTTTATTAAAATTTATTATTTATTTTTTAAGCGGTTACAAATATTGTTTTTATGTGTGCTCCATATCTAGTGTATTAAGAAAACTCTAGTCAATAAGTGTATATTATCGAGGTGAGGTGTGTTCTGTTTGGTGTACAAAAATAAATCTTTTTCTTTCTTCTTCTTCTTTCTTTCTTCTTCTAGGTGATAAATTGGAAGTGAGTAAAGATAAAACGCATGTGATCATAAAACGCTGAGAATTTATCCTAAGCTATGTTTAGGGTAGGTAAATTCTCAGACATGCGTTTGCCAGAATTTACCTTAGGGTGAATTTCTCTGGGGTCGTAATAACCGGCGGTGGCTAATCTAAAATAAAACAAAATATAAATGCTAGATATTTTATTTAAGATGAAATTTGACTAAATATAAGCTAGGTACATTATTTATTAAATATTATGTAGTTTGCACTGTTTTTCCTATAATAAACTATTTATTCTAAATATGTTTTATTTATCGATATTGAGAAATATGCAACGCCATTATTCCATAATAGATATCGCAATAATATTTATTTGTTCTGACTCGATCACAACAGTATGGGAGCAGGTGCGTGATGTAGGAATGTAATAGCTGCGCTGTGATTGGTTACTTTAAGGTCAAACATTTGAATGCACAGATATGCACCAATCGCAATAACCGTAATGAGTTGTTAGGCTAGCGAATGCCGCTAATTGTGCGTGTCAGTTGTCCTGCATACTGACACATAAAGGTAGTCAAAGTCAAAACATACAATGACACATGATGTTTAGTCGTGGCGAATGGTTACACACTAGACTGATTTATTTATTTATTTGCACCATTTATAATTAACATAACATGAATTTCCCTATTTCGTTAATTGTAGCCACAATAATCACAAATTAGAATAATAATAATATAAATAACTTATTAATTTAACATAAATTTAAAATTAAATAAAAAACAATTAAATACGAATAAGATTAACAACGAAAATAAATAAGAAAAAGAAAATTACAATAAAAAATTATTAAAATTTACAATCGAAATTAAAAATAGATTTAAATAATTTAAAGTAAATATTTAAAGTGCGTGTAACCCTCTAATAACCTATGTGTGGTATCTATGAGGTTATCTATGTTATAGCAATGTTTTTTGTACTGTTGCGTTGGCGTAATATCTCAAATACATCTTATACTAAATTAAAAATATATTTATTTGTTTTATTAATTTTTATTATAATATGTAATAAAATTGTACCTACACTAAAGTCTATTGCAAAAGTATTAATGCATAAATATAACTCTTTAAACATGGAATGACATAGGTACCTATTATAATACTTACATTATTATTTAAACTACTTAATACCTACAATACTATCTTGCATTAAACTAGAAATAAAGAAAAAGTAGTAGTTAGCTTTAAGATGAATGTAAAACTGTTTGTACACCTAATAAAATAAGACCCAACATAGCGAACGAAACGTGGTACACATCTGCCTACTTTGAGAAAAAAGCGTGAACTTATGTATTAATAATTGCAGATCGCTGTAAATCTTATTTATTGTGACTATAGTTTTTTTATTTTCAATAGTTTACCTTAGGCGGAGCGGGGCTGCGAAGCGGAGAAATATTAAGTATCTAATAGGCATAAAAAATAAAGAGCGACAGCGCGTACGTCTTGTTCTCGCTCGCCAAACGTTAGTGATATAATCGCCGAGGTTCGCCGACAGTGCATAAAGCTTATTCTCGCTCGCCAAACGTTAGCACTATAAACGCAAGGATTCTCATTTGAAATGATTAAAACCGATTAATCACAGCCGTGCTTTTGCTGAGGTCGTTGGCTTTTTGAGCGATTTTTAGTGCCATGAGCAATCTATTTTGTTCCATGCATAATTTTTTTCGCTCCGCTCCAGTGGACAATCATTATTGTTAATATTTCTCCGCTTCGTTTCTGTGGACCGTCAGCCTTACAGTATTTATGTATTTGTATGAGTGTATGTATGAAACGCCGGCACCGCCGGGAGGGGATCGCGCTATGGGGGCGTCATGCTGCCACCATATTCAGGGGATGCTCCACGACCTAAGAGAAAAATATATTTTATAATATAGATACCATTCTTCTTCTTGCTTGGGCATTATGTCGATCACAGAGATAGGTATAGCTCATAGCTCGTTGCGTTCTCTAATCGGTAAACGATTAGCGGGTTGAGCAACTTAGAGTGCGACTAGTCCATGGATGGGTGACCGCACAGTAGTATATGATCTAAGCGTCTCCGTGCTTCGGAGGGCACGTTAAAAGTCGGTCCCGATTGTTATCAAGTTGATAACAGTCGTTAGTTCAAGTCGGAGTCTATGGGCACCCTGAATAAATTTGACTCTAGGTTGACCACTAACCACTCGATATTTGATTATTTAGGTACTATATCAGCTACTTGATGTCAGTGGAGGCACTGATAGGTTCCTTGTAACCTGTAAGATAAGAAAAAAAAGGCTGTATAAAACATACCTCGGCCTCTGCCACGGCCTCTACCCCTGCCCCTCCCGCGGCCGCGTCACCTGCGTCCATCACCCAATCCCACCATGTCTGAAACATTATAGGCGAAGCATGGGTGTTATATCTCTGCTTACCTCCTCGGGAAAAAAAGGGCATAATGCACCCTTTATTCCGTCTTGTGCTACTCGCCACTTAATCTATAATACATGTTTATAACAATGAAGGGTTGGTAGTTAAATAGGAATCTTCATAATCGGCACTGCGCTATTACCTGTATTGAATGTTTTAAAAGTTGCTTATACAAACAGTTGTACAAGACGAAAGATTTTTTCCGTTTTGTGACCCCAGTGGCACAGGGAATAAAGGTTGACTGCACCGTTGGTCTAGTGGTTAGTGTAACTGACTGCGACGCCAGGTGTCGTGAGTTCGATTCCCGCGGAAGGCAAATATTTGTGTGATGAACATTTGTATTTGTCTTCAGTTTGGGTGTTTTCTATCTATTTTATGTATGTATTGACAAAAAAAAAAAAAATACGTATATGTATTATATTTCAGTTATCTAGTACCCATAACACAAGCTCTGCTTAGCTTGGGACTAGATGACGGTGTGTGATAGTGTCCACATATTATTATTATTATTATATAGGTATTTGTTTATCTATTGGATATTATTTAAACGCTTTTTTTTTTACGTACTTAGTTGGTATATCAATATTAGTTCTATTGTAATAAAACTTTTACATAAATACGACACCAGATTTTAAACAGTGAAACAAATCTCTTACCTATATTAGTGGCAGTCTTTTCTAAATAAGCGAGAGGTCCTTGTAAGTTAGGGGAGGCGTACGCACCCCTACCTCCCGTTAAGAACATGCCCTGAGCGAGCGTGTTTTGCATCTGTGAAATTTAATCGTACAAATACTAAGTCTATACGACTATTTTTTATATAGCAAAGAATGGCGCCGCCATGATTACTTTTAGGGAGGTGCAGCATACTTTCAGGGAGGAGCACCTACACAAATTTTGATAGCTACCTAAAGTCGCTTCGATTTGAAAACTTGATTAACTAATCATCTGTTAATTCTCATGTGAAGTACTAATTAAGATGCTAAAAGCATGAATTATAAGTTTGATTTGATCTAATTAGTAACTAATCTAAACGAATTTAACTAAATATCCATGCTTTTAGGTACTTCACATAAGATTTAACAGGTGTTCAGTAAATTTTTCGTTGATCAGCCTTTCTGAAAATGGGGGTAAATCAAAAAAAATGTTAGTATTTTCTATGTATTTTTCTCAACAGGGGGGTACAAGCGTACCTACTTGTAGTATGCTGGCGACGCCCATTAAAAAGGAAAAGCTAAAATTAAATAACCACTATTGAATCCCACTGACTGCCATTAGACCGAGTGGAGTCACTTTAATACAACATGGCAGCTAAACCTAATATACTTTTATTATGTTTATTAAAATATTAAATAAATAAAATAATAGAAAAATGCTACAAAAAATAAAAAGCGTACATACCTTGTGTTGCCATATCAAAAATAATGAAGCTGTGTTGCCCTATTAAATAATAATTAGACAACTGTATGAGATTACGGTAAGCAAATCGCAGATTTAACTCTTTCGTTGCCAGTTGTCATGCGAGGGGCCCGCACAAAGTTTTCATACATTTTGGACTCGCGTGGCGAGTTCTTGGCCCCTCGTGAGCGACTCTACTAAACTCGCGAGGCGAGTTCTTGATAACGACAGGATTAAGGACTCTAAATTAAATTAATGCTATTTTCTGTCACATAAATAAAGATTTTAAAAGCGAGGGCCTGATATTAATAATGTATATACCTACAATCCTAGATAAAACGTATTTAAGTGACTATTGGCCGATAAAATATTAATGGATGGATAGATAGTAGGTATATTGGCAAGCTTAACTTAAAGAATCGATTTTATTATCTATTTTAGATCGATATCGATAGATTAATATTAAATAACGGACATATTTAGAGATAATTTTGTATAGTATAAAAAAAATATATTACGTTCTAAAACCCATATCACAAGCTATAACATGATTATGCTTATATTATATTGTTGTGTATAAATAAATTAATAAAATAAATTATTACTTCTAATCTCATACAGTTGTATTGCAAAGGCAGTGTAGGTAAAATAAATAAAACAAAAAATAAAATTAAAGTTTTAATTAAAATAAAACAAATTAAATGTGAGAAAGTAATTGAAATACTAAATACAAAAAAGAAAATGAATGTACTTGAAATCTATTAAGCTAAGTCGCCTGCACAAGTTTGTGGGTTAAAACATCGTTTGAAATATCCCTCTAACAGTACTTACTTAAGGAAAACTGGACTTTCATATATATTTAGACTGAATTTAAGTCTGAATTAAAACGGTTCAGTACTACATACATTATGTCTACCAAAACCTGAAACTTTTCTAGTGCATGTTTCCTTTTTAATTTTGATTCCGGGCCTTTTTTAGGGCATAAAAATTTTTAATCTGCCGTCATATTCTCCTTAATGGATTTAACTACCCAGGGCCACAGGGCAATACAAAAAAGTAGACCTTAGACTTATATATAATGTCAATTTATAACGTATTTAAAAATTAGGGATTCAAAAATGACAATATCTTAGAGGACCAAATTCCGTTTTGACATTTTCAAATAAAGTCCCGAAATCTTTTTAAAACCTAATTAACTTTTTGCCCTCCCTACTACCGCCTGGCTACAGTCGCGGGGTAAGCAGGAGGGTGTTGTGGACGAGGTACCTGTTGCTGCTGCAGTGCGGCTTGCTGCTGCAACGCTGCCTGTTGTGCTGCAGCGGCTGCTGCCATTTGCTGTGCCTAGCATTAAAGTCAAATTTAGAAGCCACAGAATAGGTAATTAATTTTAAACTAACTTTAAAATAAATTATTTAAATGTTTATACCTGAACACTTTGTTGCACGACATGTTGCGGCGTGGGTGTTGGTTGTTGCACGGGTTGTTGCTGCGTATTCTGTTGCTGTTGCTGACATTTGTTGTATACTGTGTGGCCCTAGAGCAATAAAGTAAGACATATTATGAGCGGTTTCACAGTAGCGTTATGCGCGTATACTGTCGTATAGGCATAGGCACGGTAATGTTATCTATACAGTATTGTAACTCGGCCGTATTTTTAAAATAAATGCCTACAGCCGCGCGGTACGTGCACACATGCAATAGGGCTGCCTGCCTCCAGCACTTTAATTACATTTGCCTACTTTGTGTTTCCATTTAGTTTTGTGATTGTAAATATACTTTTTTTATATAAACAAATAAAATACATTGTGAATTGAATAGGAAGTGTTCAATAAAAATGTGTGTTGTTTTTCTAGTATTATTCATACACACAGTACAATAAACAACTATTATTAATAATAAAATATCACGTCTTTCATGAACCGCCTATAACTACCTCTATTTCACTCGTGTCAATCACTTTCCTTTACTCTATTCACTTTATTTATTAATCCAGACATCTTTTTTTTCGGAAGATAAAAGGAAATACTTATTCATTAAAAAGACACACATTATGTACTCACCTACAAGTAAGTAAAATTATTTTATAGTCTTACCTTTCAGAGTTTCCAGGTAATCTAAAAAAAGTTATCTCTGGATGCGTTATTGACGAATCCATGCAACCAAAAACAGCACAATATAATCTACTCTTCATATTAAATATGTACTTGAACTTATTTTTAGTGAAAAATCGCGTGGTTATTGTTAAAAAAATAACACACCTCACTGCGGCACAGTCGCGACTGTTGCCGAGCGCATACCGAGATCGAGGCGCGTAGGCATAGCTTGCGCTTCGTCCGTTTGTATGAAGTTGGAATACTGTATAGATAATATTCCCGTGGCATAGGTACGAGTTTACATGCTTATTTAGAGCGTTAAGAAACCGGAAATTATTCCGGTGTGTTCGTTCGAACCTTTAATGTGAGTCTGTATCAAATCTCGCTTACACAAGCTTACAAGCGCGTGAACGCTTGTACGAGTTGCACGTGTATGCGTATACGCGCGTACAGGCGCTTTCAAAAACGAGGTTATACGCGCGTATAAAAAACAGGTCCCAAATCGCCCTAGACAAGTTATTGCTAATATTAAAATACATAAACATGCATCAAATTGAGTATTTAGCAGCACCGCGAGCAGCATACACTGTATTTCTACCGTTTATTTAAATACGTTTTTATTTAAATACGTTAACTCTTTACCATCAGCGGTAATAGACAAACATGCATTAACATACTCAGGCACTACTGCCAGGACTATAACCTATATTTTTAAAGTTTGGAGGCAAAAGTAAAAATTGCTTTAGGCATTGAAGTGGCAATGGCCAGGACATAGCTCGCAGAAGTGATACCGTTGGGAAGAAAGGTTCTAGAGTGGCGACCACGAACCAGAACATGCAGCGTGGGCACACCCCTCACAAGGTGAACCGACGACTTTTTAAGGGCGGCTCACCACCGGCCAAGATGGCGAAAATTAGGGGAGGACTATAACCAACAATGGACTTTATTTGGCTAAATTAATATGAGATGAACCTCTTACCACCAGCGGTAGCATGCATCAAAATACTAAATATATGAAATTCTCATTACTTTCCCCACCTGCAGGTCCGCGAGCAGGTTTTGCCACTGACTAATCTTCTCGTAATGCCTTCTTAATAATTCTTCTTTACGCTGTAGCTCGCATTTTAATTCATTGTTGTCTTCTTTCACTAAGAGTTCGGGCCTCATCGCTGATAGAAGAAACCTGGAGAAGGCACTCGGATTAGGATATTTCCATGGTCTACATCAGAGTGTATACGACGGTATGATATTTAATGCATACGTAATTGCATTAAATATCATACCGTCGTATACACAAGTATGTGACATTATAAAGCGTGACAAAAAAGTTCGTTCAATAGTTTAGACACAGGACTACTTTTCTTTTCTGTAAGTACGTCAAACGGTCACTAACTTAAGTCATAATCCATATCGAAGGATAAACGTTGCCGCTCATTACAGGTCAGTGAACTTGTCATAATAAATGGTGTATTACTTTGTTACTACTAAAATATTATTTATTTTGTTAGAAAATTTATTTTTTTTGTTTTTCGTCAAATCATTTTTGTGATTAATTTCAAATTATTATATGGACTAGTAACAGCTGCCTTTTCATTTAATATCAAACCGTCGTATACACTCTGTATATACAAAACTGCACGTCTCTTATAAATGGAGTAATCACACTATAGAGCGCCATTTGCTACGTTAAAAATATACCTCCTTTGCCCCTTCAACTTCATTAATCTTTTCATACACACACGTCGGTTACAATGTAATCTGTAATCTGGAACATGGTACTTTTCTGTGATGGTACTATTCTTTCCCGGACTGTTGTAAGAGCGTTAAGCCTGACTCTGCTTACCCTAAATTGGAGACAGGCGTGAGTTTCGTGTGAGTCATGGGTTTCTAGCGGGAATCGAATAAATGAGACTTATGCGTAATGGAAACCTTGCCATACCTCTCTAGTGTGTTTCTATTTAATATTAATCCTGGGTCTTTTAAGCGGGGCGTAAAAACATTAGAGCGTGAAAAATCTTCGCTTTATGGAGCCCTCCATCCCAGCAGCTTGAGGGTTTACGCGACATTTTAGTGTCATATTTAGTGGTTTTAAATTTTTATCATATCATATTTTATTATATCATAATTAGGTGAAAGCTGTTTAAAAAGTAAGTAACCATAATGCTTACAGTTATTTTACTATGAAAATACCGCCACTTACGTTTCAAATGTATTATTTGCATATAAATAGAACTGTAAACGCAATGATTTCTTAATCTTTATACAGCTTTTACCTAATTCTAGCTATCGTACAGAACATATTTTTAAAATATAGCCTCGATTAAATGATAAAAATTGAAAACCACGAAATATGGCACTAAATTGCGACGTTGTCACTCATGACGCGTAAACCCTCCGAGACGACTTTTGGAATGGCCCACTTCTGTACTTTCACTTTGGTAGGATAATAATAAAAACTTATTCAACAAACCTCTTCTGTAGAAAGAATGCTTCCATCTGCCTCGCGAGATCTATGAACCGTTCCACTTCTACTTTCACCTCTTCTTTTTCTACGCATGGTGACGCCTCCTGCTTAGTCAGCACGTTTAGACATGCCTGTGAATAAAACGAACATTACTATGAGTATGAGTATGAGTAGGGATCTGTGTCAGCATCAGCTCTTTCTTTCAAGGGTTTTAACCATCAAAGTAGGAAATCTTTTATAAAATGTGTGTTTTCCACTGTTAAGGCCTATAATCAAACCTGGGCGCCTACTACTACCACCATCTTGCAGTAGTATTATTTTAATCTTACTTTGTGTTTTGTCTGTTTCTTTTGTACCATTATAAACAAGGATAGAATCAGAGTATGATTATAATAAGATTGCTATATGAGGTTGTGGTAGGGCTCCTGAGCAGTATTCGCCACCGCCTTTGGTAAAGAAATCAGATATACGGTAATATACGGTAGTAGATCCACGCTGATTTCAGCATGAATGGGTCGGATCGTCCGGGGAAGTACTACCCTCTCATAGAAGATCGACGTAAGAGTAGTAGTACTATTGCGTTTCGTTCGGTGAGTGAGAGCGCCGGAGGCTCAATTTCCCCCCTTTCCTCTTTCCTCACCTCCCTCATTCCCTTCCCCTAACCCCATTCTTAGCTGCCGTAGTGGAGGCCACCATACCAGCAGTTTAAGACGATGGCTTTTGGTATAGTGGCCGCCACTTCCGGATTCCACTGACTGCTTACCATCAGGCGGGGTGGAGTCACTTTGGTAGGCTATAATATAAAAAAAAAAGAGTGGGTATGCGGTAATACTACTGATCACATCAAAGCGAATTTCGCTATCCTTGTAGGAAGAATATTGCGTGAGTTTCGTTTACAAAGGTATGAATTAACTTTTGGCCAGTTCGACTGTGTATGCGGTATTCCGCTCTAGCCGCGGAAGTTCTTACTAAATACCTGAGCGACATCCGCGCGGTATGTTGTACCCATAGCGGCATCGAATACTGCATATGTTTGAATAAGCCTTAAGACCTCAACCCTCGGCGACTACAAGTACATTATAATTTATAATGTACTAATTGATGTGTGTAATTGATGATAGTCGATATTAAACAACGCAAATTTCTACCGAAACAGACATTGGTAGATTAATGATTGATGAATGACTAGCCTAATGGCCTAGTGGTTAGTAACCCTGACTGCTAAGCCGGAGGTCGTGGGTTCGATTCCCACCCAGGACAAATCTTTGTGTGATGAGCATGATTGTTTGTTCTGTGTCTGGGTGTAATTTATAAAAAAAATGCATTTAAGTAGTATATCAGTTGTTTAGTACCCATAACACAAGCAAATATAATTGCTTAATTTGGGGCTAGATGGCGCTGTGTGAATGTGGTAGAATATTATAATTATTATAATGATACCACAGACATTGCCAATGGTGCTAGATCTAACTGCCAACCTAATTAATGATGAGTGGATGTAGTTTATGGATTTCATCTACTATTATGTAAGAAACCTGGTTTGGCTACGAGACAATGCGATTCCTCATGGCCAAACTCAATATTGTCTTCCTCCTGTGTAGCACGAACACTTACCTATCTTTAGTATTTACCCGTAAAACTCTTTTGAAGAGTTTTTGTACTTGAACTTATTGGATCAACATTTGATATAGGGTGTGGAAATTTGTTTCAAACACTTGATATAATTTACAGTTTGACCACTATAATGAGGAATATAATCTCGATCTGGCAACACCATCAACATACTACGTTTTACTCCTCCTTCTGAATTAATTTATTTTTATGTTTATCTACAAAAGTTTTCATAACATTATTTAATAGTTTTACTTTCTCAACAACAATAAATAATACAATTCATCCTTAATCACCAACATAAATTAAAAATAAATAACGTACAACAATAGTTATTACAAATGACAGATGTCACAATGAAAAAATCGAAAATATCCGAAAAATATGAAAACACGAAGGTATGCTGACAAGATCGAAGAAACACGCACAAATAACACCTCCGGACTCGTCGCTCAGCTCCGCCTCGCAGCAGCCAGACACTGTGATAATAACATCGGTTTCTGCTGAGGCGTCGAGCTCCACTTCGAGCGACGAGTTTTTCTCCCCTCCGACGTCGCCAACACCAGTACGTCGGCGAGGGAGAGGCCGGCCGCCGGCATGCTTGGGGTCCCGAGGCCCACCGGCTTCGAATAGGGCCCTCGCTACCGGTGGTAATGTGCAGCGCATGCGGTGGACGTCGACAATGAATGAGAACGTCATGCGCGCATATTTTGCGGCGACAGAGGGGGGAACTAACCTCACTGCGTACTGTAGTCGCATGCTTGCTCTTTTTCAGGGACTTGAACCAACTGTTAACGTTTCAGCTCAACGACTATCGGATCAGGTGCGGGCTATCTAGCGCTGTAGGATGCTGGATAACACCGTACTTCATAGGCTTCACTCAGAGTGTGTGCACATTAGTCCTGTCACCCCCAATGACGTAAGAAATTTACCATCTGTCTTAACAATACCACAGCCTGGTGACATAAATGTTGATGAGGGTGACCGGACTCCTATAATAGTGAACACACAGTGCAATGAGGAGGTTAATGATGCTCTGGAACGGGCGATTGCGGACCATCGGTATACACCTTTAGAATTTAGGCCACGTCTGCCTCGTTTACCTATGCACAGAAAAAATATGGCGCTGGTAAGTACCCTTGATTCACTATTAGTAAAATATTTTGATGGAAGTGAAAATCTCGGCGATATCCATTCAATACTGTATTGTGCAGCTGCCGCGGCATGTCGGCTAGCGGGAATAAAATTCCCAACAGCTGACCGTGTGCAGCAAAAGGCAAGTACACCGGCTTGGCAGATCAGGATTGAGCGGCGCATCGCTGAGGCAAGGGTGCTTATCGGCAAGCTAATCTGCTTTAGGACGGGCAATACTCGCCCGAAAGTGATGCGCTTTGTGAACCGGGCATTCTCTGGGATGGGTATTAACCGTAGTGATTATTTGTCTAGGGTCACAGAGCCCATTGACTTCCTAAAGCAGAAGATCTGTGCATGAGCAAACCGAATCAGCAGATATCGAAAACGCGTGGACCGATATACCGTAAATCGCATGTTCCAGAACGATCAAAGGTGGGTATACAGAAACTGGGAACAACCGATTAACGGCGGGTCTAACGGTCAACTGCCGGACACTACTGCCACAAAAGAATTCTGGAGTAGCATCTGGTCGGTGCCCGTTGATCATGTCGAAGGGGACTGGATGCGGGATGTTAATCGAGCATGTGAGAAAATTACAGACATGGCTCACGTAGTCATCACAGCCGATGATGTGACAAATGCAGTCCGTTCCATGACTAATTGGAAATCTCCAGGACCTGACGGACTGCATAATTTCTGGTTGAGATGGCTACGAAGCTGACATGTTCGTTTGGCATCTCAGTTTCAGTCCGCTTTAGAATCTGGAACGCTACCCGAGTTTCTAACAACTGGAATTACTCACCTGCTCCATAAGACCGGTACCACCACGGATCCCAATAATTATAGACCGATCACATGCTTACCATCGGTCTACAAATTGCTTACGTCGATCCTGAGAGTCAAAATTAATAACCACGTTGAACAAAATTCGATAATGTCTATCTCTCAGAATGGATGTAAGGGAGGAGCCCGTGGTACTAAGGAGCACCTCCTAATCGATACGGCCATTAGCCAACAGGTACGCCGAAACCGAGAGAACTTGTCGGCATGCTGGATAGATTATAAAAAGGCATTCGATTCCGTGCCGCATTCATGGCTCCTAAGGGTGCTAGAACTCTATAAAGTAGATGCTACTGTACGCATCTTTTTGGAGGCATGTATGCGGCAATGGGGAACAGTTCTTACCTATCCAGGATGCCGACATGTCCGGGGTAACGGTGAACCAATATGGATTAGGCGGGGCATATTCCAGGGTGACAGCCTGAGTCCCTTATGGTTTTGCCTAGCTCTGAATCCTCCCAGTACATTGCTAGAGGGTTCAGAATTAGGTTACAGGTAACGTAGAGGTGGTCAAGTCATATCCCACCTGCTGTACATGAATGATCTGAAACTAATTGCACCTACTGATATCCAGCTGAAAGGTTTACTAAAGGTAACAGAAAACTTGAGTAACTCGATCAGAATAGAATTCGGTGTAGACAAATGTGCAGTCATGCATGTAAAGCGTGGTGGGATAGTAGAATCTGAGGGCATTCAACTCTCTGATTCTATTCAGCTTAGATCGCTTCTAGTTACTGACACCTATAAGTACCTAAGTATGTCGCAAGCTTTAGGTATAAAGGAAGAGGCAATGAAACAATCATTACAGAAACGTTTTATAGGCCGCCTTAAAAAAGTACTAAATAGTTTATTATCTGGCGGCAACAAAATACGGGCCTGTAATGGTTGGGTCATGCCACTCCTTATGTACTCTTTCGGCATACTTAGGTGGACTCAGACTGAGTTAGATGCCCTGGACAGGAGAGTCCGTACATTGTTGACTTCATACCGAATGCATCATCCCCGTTCGTCTGTCATGAGGTTGTATATCCCGCGAAAGTGTGGTGGTCGCGGTCTTTTAAATGCCAAAACCCTTCATAATCGCGAGATATGCAACCTTAGAGATTATTTTCTTAAAGCGAACGGGGCTCTGCATCGTGATGTTGTCGCAGTGGACAATGGACTGACCCCGCTTGCCTTGGCTAAGCAGAACTGGCACAAGCCTGTAGTGCTTGGCGTCGACGACCGCCGGGTGGTATGGCAGAGCAAGGAGCTCCACGGCAGGTTCTACCGAGCTTTACACGGTCCAGATGTGGACCGAACTGCTTCCGTGGCCTGGCTACGCTTCGGTGATCTTTTCGGAGAAACCGAAGGGTTTGTTTGTGCAATTGCTGATGAAGTTATCAAGACGAACAACTACCGGAAATATATCTTGAGAGACGGCACTATCGACATATGTCGTGCATGTCATCGCCCAGGTGAGTCTCTCAGGCATATCGTTTCCGGCTGTTCGCGTCTTGCTAACGGAGAGTACTTGCACAGACATAACCAAGTGGCCAGGATCATCCACCAGCAACTTGCTCTGCGGTACAAACTTGTGGACGCCGAAGTGCCTTACTACAGGTACAATCCTGAGCCGGTTCTCAAAAATGGTCGTGCGACATTGTACTGGGATCGATCTATCATCACTGACAGGACTGTTGTTGCCAATAAGCCTGACATAGTGGTGATAGATCGATTAGAGCGCCTTGTAATGATCATCGACGTCACAATCCCTCATGACGATAATCTCGTGAAAGCTGAAAAAGACAAACAGATTAAGTATTTGGATTTAGCTCACGAGGTTGTTGACATGTGGGATGTGGATTCGGCGATCATTGTTCCGATAGTGGTTACAGTGAATGGACTTATTGCTAAGAGCCTCGATCAACATCTTAAGAGGCTCGCGTTGGCTGGTTGGGTCAAGGGCCAGTACAGAAGGCGGTGTTGCTTGACACGGCCCGCATTGTGAGGAGGTTCCTATCTCTGGAGCCCTAACCGCCGGTAGCTTGGTCCCTGTACCCGATGCCGGTGGGTCTCCAATTTTTATATTTTCAAATGTATGTGTTTTTTTTGTATACTTATATTTAAAAATGTAATTTTGAGAATTGATTTAAATAAAGGAAATAATAATAATAATAATAATATTCTACCACATGCACACCATTTAGCCCCAAATTAAGCAATTATATTTGCTTGTGTTATGGGTACTAAACAACTGATATACTATTTATATACTTGTTTTTTTTTTTGTAAATACATACATATTATACCTAAATAAATTACACCCAGACACAGAACAAACAATCATGCTCATCACACAAAGATTTGTCCTGGGTGGGAATCGAACCCACGACCTCCGGCTTAGCAGTCAGGGTCACTAACCACTAGACCAACAGGCCAGTCTAATAATACCAGCCTGTTTACTGTCCCACCATTTGCACTGCAGGGCAAAGACCTCTTCTCATATAGAGAAGGCATGAGCATTAATCACCACACTTGCTCAAGGCGGATTGGCAATTTTAGACTATTAAGTCTAGGTTTCCTTACGATGTTTTTTTTTTTTTTTTTTTTTTATATTATAGCCTACCAAAGTGACTCCACCCCGCCTGATGGTAAGCAGTCAGTGGAATCCAGAAGTGGCGGCCACTATACCAAAGCCATCGTCTTAAATTGCTGGTATGGTGGCCTCCACTATGGCGGCTGGGAATGGGGTTAGGGGAAGGGAATGAGGGAGGTGAGGAAAGAGGAAAGGGGGGAAATTAGGCCTCCGGCGATCTCACTCACCGAACGAAACGCAGAAGTACGGATACTACTACTCTTAAGTCGATCTTCTATGAGAGGGTAGTACTTCCCCGGACGATCCGGCCCATTCATGCTGAAATCAGCGTGGATCTACTACCGTACAAAAAAGTTTTCCTTTACCGTCAGCCAGAAATGTCCATATAAACTTAGAAAGTACATAAATGATTTGAAAACTCACATTGGTTCTTGCCCGCATTTGAACCCACTATCTCGTGTTTACGATGTGGGTGCCTTATCCACTTGGCCATTTCGACAAGTATGACCACAAGAAAACTTAATTCCTTGTAGCCAAACCAGTTTGGCAAATCAGTTTGGCCATAAGGAATAAGGGAAATATTGAACCTACTAGCCGTGGGTTTTTTAAGGTGACTAACAGAACACTTTACTTAGTCATCAATCCTAGCTAAGCGCTGTCGACTATATCACATAAATTACCTCACTTTGGATTAAGCTGGTCCTTGCATAAACGTGTGCAGGCTGGTCCAGGACACGTAAATAGATGATTCATCTTTTACCCGTAGTACGGTTAAGTTGTCCGGTCAACCGGACTACGGAAAATAATTATTTTCCGTAGTTATACGATTAAAAAAACTATCATTCAGTGTGGACACTGAAAAAATTTGTGGTCCGGTTGCCTTGTATATGGGAATTTTCATAATATACAATATACCAAAACTTTCTTTAAAGAGGGGGTAACCCTTTAATGTTACAAATATTGTTAACTACGTTTTTCGATCATCACCTCCTGATGCTGAGCTGATGATGGAAGACTCTTTAACGGTTAAGAGTTAGATTTTTATGCCTGGACTTGTCGTTATTGACAATTTAATTCTCTGAGAGTATTTAAGTGATCACTGAGAACTAGCATTTTAACCAACTAAAAAAATGAAGGAGGTTGTCATTTCGATACGTTTTTAAGTTATTTTCACTGACCTTATAACGGGTGGCGCAAAAGTAAAGACCCTATTTGGTTCAGCTATAACATTTTTTCTAAATTAGAAAACTAGATTTAGATTTTTTTAAATGTATATTTGTGCCATTAAATTTCGTATCATTAGGATTTAAAGATGATGTCTTTTAAATGGTGACCTCCAGAGTTGATACACATTTGAGCCCTATTTATGACATTTTGCATAACTTGCCGTAACACTTCCTGCGTTTCCATTTCCATCTCTCAGGGCATGTCAATAAGCAGAATACTCGGTTCTGGGGCACTGATAATCCGCGCATTATTCAAGAAACACCTCTACACCCACTAAAAGTTACTGTATGGTGTGGCATCTGTGTTGACAGAGTGATCGGACCCTATTTTTTCGAAGACGCTGGAGGCAATGCGATTACTGTCACTGGAGAACGCTACAGAACCATGTTACGTGAGTTTTTGATACCCAGTTTGGACGAATTGGGGCTGGAGCACATCTGGTTTCAACAAGACGGCGCTACGGCACACACAGCGCGCGACACTATGGACTTAGTGAGGGACGCTTTTCCAGGCCGAGTTATCTCTCGTTTTGGCGATTTGCCTTGGCCTGCAAGATCACCCGATCTGACCAGTCCAGACTTCTTTCTTTGGGGTTTTTTGAAATCTCGGGTGTATGTGAACAAGCCACAGACTCTCGCAGCTCTAAAAGAAAACATTCGTCAAGAAATAACGAACATATCGCAGGAAGTGTTACGGCAAGTTATGCAAAATGTCATAAATAGGGCTCAAATGTGTATCAACTCTGGAGGTCACCATTTAAAAGACATCATCTTTAAATCCTAATGGTACGAAATTTAATGGCACAAATATACATTTAAAAAAATCTAAATCTAGTTTTCTAATTTAGAAAAAATGTTATAGCTGAACCAAATAGGGTCTTTACTTTTGCGCCACCCGTTAGAAATAAAAGCTCAATAGATTCGTACATCGTAACATTTTTATTAAAAAGAAATAAATCAGCTGCATACAATATGAGGGGCACGGGCTTAACTAGACGAGTTATTTAATATTTGGTAGCTTTTATTGATGCCCATTATGTATCAACACTATACCACCTTTTCTCTGGACGAAGTTTAAAGGTTGAGACATTTGTTTTAACTTTTGTAGAATAGCTTATCACGTAACACAACTTGGAATCTAATTCACAACATAAATTTTCCTTTTGCAATAAATACATCAATGTGCAACATAATGTCAATATTAAATAGTTTCAGATGAGGAAATTTACTAGACAATAATATTTTATCAAAAAGGTTACCTACCATAAGCACTAGATCTTCCGTGGTCCGATCAACCGGACTACGGAACAAAACAAATTTTCCGTAGTCCGGTTAACTGTACCATGGATAATTTATTTTACCCATAGTCCGGTTGACCGGACAACTTACACCGTATTATGGGGTACAAATGAGATGATTCATACTAATATCATAAAGGCGAAAGTAACTGTCTGTCGATTTTACGCCTAAACCACTGAACCAATTTTGATGAAATTTGGTACAGAGATAGACAAGACCTTGGGGAACAACATATCTTTTATCACGACAAAATGGCTTCAAGAGGTTGAAGTAAGTGATGAAATGATGAAAAATCGTCAATGTAGAAGATAAAATCATGAAACTTTGTATTTAGCGAAAATAAAGTTTTATGCGATAACCGACATTCATGCAGGCGGAGCTGCGGGTAACAGCTAGTTAGATACATAGTATTTCTTTAGTAGCAATACTCACATTTCACTAAAATTACCAAAAATTTTTGTTTACATAGGTACAACTGTGGTGGCAACCAAGCATACGGTCCCGTCTATGAGTTACGGAATCATTAAGGGTGTTTAAGAAAATTTTCACCACCAGCTGGCGCCACTTCAAATGTCACATTGGGCCAATCAGGGGTTTACTTTTTAAAAGCGTTTGACAACCAAACCTGATTCGATGCCATTTTAGAAAACTTTCTCGATTCCATCTTTTGTTTTCGCGGAAGATGGATGTCATTTAATTTTATCCACATTTTTTTCTATTTTATCATTGTAATATACCATTATTATCATCAACAAGAATATAATTCTACACTTGCCACTGGCAGAAATAACTGACACAATCGTCGGCTCTGTTGCCAAAAAAAAGAAGAAGAAGAAGAAAACCTTCTCAGCAATTTTCGTTTGTTTATTGTTTGTGCACCTGAATCATCCATTTTGTAAATAAAACATTTAAATTGGCGAAATGAACACTGATAAATATTTATTTTGATAGCGCTGTCAAAATGGAAGACCTTTTACCAAAGTGGCGCCAACTGGTGGCGAAAATATTCTTAAACACCCTTATTTTTGTGTAGTGGCTCCATTAAAGAGCACATTCAGTTGTATTACGGGGGCATATCACCAATCGCGTTTGGGTAATTTCATAAAATACCTTCGTATTTTAGCGAAGGCCAGGAGCTTTGCAGGTTTGAACTGCAAAACTGCTTTACTGACGAGGTAAGGGGATACCCCTGTATCCCTGGTGACTAGGCTTTTTTAGGTAGGTCAGATTTTTTTAGCGATGTCTAAGGGCTTTTATGTGAAGTCGTACTTTCTACTGTCAATATCCTGAGTGGGAAGTACCTATGGCGCGAGGAACGTGACTCAAAAATAAAAATCATTCATACTCATCATTATTTTTATTGAGAACTTCATTTTTAAAACAGCATTTAAATTATGTGCTATAAAATAAACCTACTATGAACAAGTGATTCGGAATACTTTGAAAATAATTTTATAAATCACACTCTTCAACCAAGCTCCAAGTAATTTGTAGACATTTGTCAATGTCAAAAGGTTTTACAGATGAATTTGTCTACTTGAAGCGTATGACACACTGAAAATCCAATCACTCACACATTAGAAATGAGTGTGTTTTAAAAAATACACAGAGTTTAAAGAATTACGAATCCTATAGTTAATTTACTGTATGACTATAATTTTAATCGTAGATAAATATATATAATTCTTTGTACAATAAAGTCACGCGAAATCAAAATATAAGTATTACTAAAATTGCTTAAACCACTGTTATTTTGTTTAAGTAATATTGCCATTCGGCCTAGGTCTAAGAAATCACAAATTGGCCGCGTCCGCGTGCGGAGCCGTGGTATTAATCGTTTACGCATACGAGACCGTCATATTAGTCACTTAGGCATGTGGAACCGTCTAATTGGCTGTTTCCGCATGCGGTTGCAGGACATTCCCATGATTTCAATGTAGATCATCTTTATTTTATAGTTGGGCTGTTAGATCACTTGACTTTGACACTTTGACCTTTGGAGATTTTGCGTACTACCTATACATACTTTGTTACCTTGGCTAGATATTTAGAATGACCACAACTATAAAATAAAGGAAAGTATTTAATTTCGCGTAATTATTTTATTCAATGTTATTTTATCAGGTATGTAAATAGTATAAAACGAAAATCTGATATCTTTTACGATGATATTCTGATAAAATCTATGCCTGGCAGACCTCTCAAAATGGACCGACGGCCTGATAAGAATGGCGGACAACCGCTAGCTATAAATTGTGATAGGCCTATGTCCAGCAGTGAACATTATTTTGGTTGATATAATTATGATCCTGTGCCCATTAATTTGGCATTCAAAGATTATTCAGATTAACGTTATATACATAAGTAATGGAACATAAAATAAGCACTTTACATAAAGGCTGAAAAACTACTGGATTAATAATTTCTATAATTTTTACAATCTTTTCTTCTTTACAATTAACATTCAAATAAACTTATTGTGATTTACATTAATTTCACTCTAGATTGCTTAAGAATGCGGTTCTACTGAAGCGGAGCGTGTCAGAGCGGAGAAAATATCAAAGCTTGTCCAATTTATAGACAATTCCGTTCGTCGCTAATACTATTTCCATTAAAATCAAGCTAAGAAATGTGGTTTTGGTAAATGCCACGTCATCTCCGCTTCAGTGAAACCGCAGCCTGAGTTGACCTATGACTAATAGCGGCTTTAGTGCACTTCAGGCAACAACAAGATGGCCGTTGCAGCCTAAATTGTAAATGGCCACACTACACCCTAATACAATGTGTCAAATGTGTTTAAAATAAAACAGTGTCTTAAATTAATTAGTCTAATATAAAGCTGATTTGAGCGGGCTATATCAAAAATAAGAGGGTAGTTTTACATCAACCTTGTAAAAAAAACAATTTTCGTAACAAATCCTTTTTACCAATAACCCTAGATGCGAACAAGAAAGCATATACATTATGAAGTATTTTACAAACGCGTCCGCATGCGGTTTCGATAATGGCATATAGAGAACGTGTTTTACATTATTTTTTCATGTCTGCTACATTTCAGAAAATCGCTCCTTTAATTTAGCATGTTATATTTTAAACTTATTTTTGACAAGTAACCCGCTAATTATAAATAACTTTATCCTAAAACACTATCTCTCTTACCAATAAACGTAAAAAAGCGACCGATTAGCTTTATATTTTGTCTCTTTCTGTCTCCGTTATTTTTGAACTTAATCGAAAGGGACAAAATGTTACTTCGTCGCAACTCTATGTTTATTAGTACTGTACATTACAAATAATAATGAAATAGTGATTATTATTTTCGCTATCAGTCGTAGAAATGGCTTAAATAAATTTACAAAATCCGTGTTCACCACTCAAACTAAAATCTAGTTGACAAATAAATATTCTTATTTATAATAGCTAGCTATTCACATGGCGCAGTGCTGATTTCAATATGGAACTGACCAAGCAATATGGTACAACACAGGAGTCTTTTACGACATCGATTGTTACAAATATTTTTGAAATTCTCTCTCGCAACTTGCATAAAATGATTATTTGACCTACAAGCGTAGAAAAGTGGTAAGTAACTATTTGATATCAAGTATCTAAATTGAAAGATGTTGATTGTCTACTACTTTTTCCTGCAATTATGTAATAGAAATGGTAGGGAAATAAGTCTAAGGAGAATACTTATTATAGTTTTATACGTCTCGTATAATCCTATTTACGCCTTTCTTCCTTAAGGTAGGGCTTACTCAACAAAAGAATAAAAAATACAAAAAAATAATTATCTCATAGTCAAGTCATCATTCGACCGCGTTGCCTTCTATTTATTTTTATATTAAACCGCTTCCGCATGCGGATTGCGAGAAATATAAGCAGAGAATTTTTGGCCTCTGTTTTACAAGAGCCATCAGCGCGCTTTTTGAACTCAAGTTATCATTGTGGAGCACGAAATCTTAAGTCTGCATTTAATAACTATATACTTGTGTTTTAGAATCTTGCCTTTCAGAAAGCTGTTACTCGTCTAAAGTTATCGCAGTTCGAAAGACGTCCGGATGTTATTTGTACACAAAGGTAACTTATTAATTTAATTAAAACCAATTTTAGTACCTAGTTTTATTTTTAAACTAAAATATTTTCGCCATATGCCTATAGTTTTAATATGGCGTCGGCAATTAATTCTGCTATTTTATCTTGGTATTTATATTCATAGTTACAATTGTGAAACGTAAGCAATTTTGTAAATTAAGACGCATTACTAAAGAAAGGTCAACAATGTCCTTGTGTAAAAGTTATGACCTATTAGCAGTGTATTTAATTCCTATTAGTGTTAAACCTCACCTGGTAGCATGAAATCGTCTATCCTTTTCCATCACACAGAATCGTCATTCGCTAGAGCGAGAAAGAGAGCGAAAGTGCTGCCGCATTTCCTCTCTTTTGAAGTAAATAGGAACGTCACATTGGAGTCCAAATCGGCTGGATACATGTATCAGCATTGTAGAATCCATTGACTGCCCTATAAATGCTTATTTTGGGTCTATACAATGAGTGTGTTTACCACCAGATGGCGCCACTTTCACTTTCACATTGGGTTAATCAAGGGTTAACTTTCAAAAAGCGCTTGACAGCTAGACCTGACGCGTCGGTGCTGCCATCTCGAGAGCGCCATTTTAGAAAACCCTTTCAGCAATTTTCTTTTGTCCGTAAGTGAATTATCCATTTTGTAAATTAAACATAAAAATTTCCAAAATGAACACTGGAAAATATTTTTGATAGCGCTGGCAAAATGGATACCCTTTTACCAAAGTGGCCTCAACTTGTGGCGAAAATGTTCCTTAACACCCTCATGATACATATAAGCGCTGTGTTGTGTAGTTGTCTTTTATGCTCAAAACCATATAGATGTATGTATGTGGATATGTGTGTCTGTTCCTTTGGAACGCCCTACAGCCTAAATGACTTAATGGATTTTAACATATTCGTATTTTTATTGTGGGAGTGACATAGAGTACATAATATTTCAATGTAGCGTCAGCACGAAAACAAAAAATAGGTTTCTTTCTTTTCAATTTGTTTATGCCCGCCTTTTTGTTTTTTAATAATATATTGCTTGTTCAGTATTGGAAAACAAAATTGAAAACTATAATTAATTTTACAATTTATTTAATCTCGACCATATCGCAAAAATTCTAGACCTATTACAATACAAATATAATATTATTAAATACAGAATTCTAAAATAAGTGCATATAGCTTTTTTATAGCATAAAATAATAATACCAGTAGCTATCCCAGGGCAAGCCCTCTTCTCACACAGAGAAGGCAAGTCATTGATCACTCAAGGTATATTGGCAATTTAAATCCAAGTTTCCTTTTAATGATTTTCTATACCATAACTCTAGTAATGTTCAAAGTAAACTTAGAAAATAGGTACTAAATTTAGTAGCGTTAATCAAATCCATATTAATATTATAAATGCGAAAGTAACTGTCTGTCTGAAATTTGGTATAGAGAAATAGACCTTGGGGAACGACATAGTTGAAATAGGAGATGAGTTTGTATAAAAAATGCGTTATCTAACATTCACGCGGGTAGAGCTGCGGGCAACAGCTAGTTATTAATAAGTACATATTAACAGGACATAGACCTGTTCCAAATATTATACTACACAAAAATGTGGATCGAATTTTAGTAGCAAATATTTTTTTTAATATAAAAATGCTTTAAAAACATGCACTTATTTTAATTTACTTATATCTTCATGCTTTAAATTAATATCTATTTAAGTTTGAAATAAAAATAGTTTTTGATATTACCATATAATTTTCTCAAGTAGTGTTTGAAAATCGTAAAAATATTCATTATACTTAATATGTATATTAGGACGTATTCTGTATTTAGTTCAAGATATAAATATAATTAATTAAAATTCTGTTAAACTAGCAATTCCACCGACAATTTCATGGTAAGCACACCAGCACTGTAATTATCTCCGCAATACCGCCGTGTGGCGTGTGCCTGGTGCAAGTAAGAGATCTGTTAGTTATTTATTTTATTTAACGAACTTTTTAATTTAAAAAAAGACTACTAAAGACAGCTAGTTTTCTTAGCCTAGGAAATGTTTGTTATTAGGACCAAAATAACGACGGTTGCTAGGTAACGAAGCCAGTATTCTAGGCAACTTTTTCAGATAGTCCTATCTAGCTCTACATAGGTTATTTATTTTAAAAGAAAAATATTTCTAGAAGACAATTATTATTATATCTATCCGCAATCGAATTGTCGGCGAAAACGCTAATGTAAACAAAGTCTGTGGTAGACTAAATCGGGCAATATTTATTTTCCAAATAAAATTTTAATTTAATATTATTGTCGGTTTTATTCGTGCTAGTGTCTCATAAAATAAAAATTGCCTGTGTAGGATGTAGAATTAATAGACGTATGGCATTTGTGTGTGACTGTACTCTTGAAATTTAAACATAATAATAAAGGCACAGAAAACCTCCTAATAGATTTCGCATACAGGACAACATACTCCACGTAGAGTGCGTTTCTACTGACGCGGAGCTGGGCGTCGTGAAGAGGAGCGGATCGTGAGTTGGCCAAGCACAATACTCGAAATCTCTACTCCGCGTCAGCGAAACAGTGTAGGCGGAGCTGAGAAGACTTTTAAATAAAACATGTAATTACGCGGCCCCGAGCTAGACATAACGAAGCCGAGCGACCTGTGGCTCCCGCTCAGCACTCAGAACGCGGCTGAATCCACCTTTGGTCTGCTTAGATCAGTTCCACTCCGACCCACCCCGCTACAATGGAAACACTTGCCACTTTTCACTGTTCTTCTTCTTTCCACTCCGCCCAGCTTCGCGTCAATGTAAACGCAACCATATATCAGCATTTGTCAGCAAGTTAAGAGCGTTCACACAAAAGAGTGGCAACGTCGGAATTTAGTGTCATATTTTTTATTTATTTATTTATTTAAGCTTCTTATACACAGAATGTATAACGGCGGACTTAATGCCAACGGCATTCTCTACCATTTAACCGGGTAATGCAGAGTTGAACCACAGTAGGCGCATGATAGCAGATAGTAAATGTAGTAAAATTGTTAATATAAAAATCATACATATATAGTACTACATTACTACACATAAATATATATGTATATATATATATATATATATATATATATATTTTCGTGGTTTTCAATTTGTATCATTAAATTAGAGATAATATATTTCAAAAATGTTTTCAGAACACTTTTTAGACTTACTTGAAAGCTGTGTAAAAGTAAGTAACCATAATGCTTACAGTTATTTTACTATGAAAATATCGCCATGGAAGTTTTCAATGCCAATTTGCTTATAAATAGAACAGTAAGCATTATGGTTACTTACTTTTTACACAGCTTTCAAGTAAGTCCAAAAAGTGTTCTGAAAACATTTTTAAAATATAGCTCCAATTTATTGATAAAAATCGAAAACCACGAAAATATGACACTAAATTGCGATGTTCCCACTCTTTTGTGTGAACGCTCATAATAACAAATTACTTGGACACTACTATTGGTGCATTTTATGCTTGACCTATCCGCACGTGTTACGCGAACACGTTCCTATATCGCGGCTCCTGCTTACTGTTGTAAACTCGACTCAAAACGAATAATGTTAATGCGGTATATATCAGCTGGTAATCAGAAAATGTTTTAGACATAATTAGCTAATTAAACCTAATAAATGATCTAAAATTAATATTGATCCTACTATCTGTAACAAAATAAATATTTATCGATAATTAAAGTTAATTTCGTAAATTTTTGTCAGAATGTTAATTTACTACATAATGTTGATTATTGTATAAAAAGAAAATAGACTCAATCATACAAAGCTAAATGTTATTATTTGTACATACTTAAAACTTTACGACTAGCTCCCTTTTACAGCGTAAGCAGACACTACAGAACACCATTTACTACACCACAGGGTAGGCAGTAACACTCATGTTTTGCCATTTGCCACAAACAATTTAAGACAACATTATACTATTCAGTACCCTATATTACTCAACCCAGGAGTCAAACTTGAGACCTAGCTGAAGTCTACACAGTACCACTGAATCTAAACATCAAATCAATAAAATAAAAGTCTATTTTCTTTTGACTATTATAATCAAAAATGCGCCATGAGAACAATTTATAACTTCAAATTTTAATGAAATCCAAAACATTGCTATAGTCATATATTGAGAAAATTAACTCTATCTAAAACTAAATTAAAAATACTGCTTATTTCTGATAGCCATACCATGGCGATTGGTATGGGCTTCTATAATAATCGTTGGTATTCATTTGCCCATATATATTATGAGATGGGTTATGCATATTCATGTTTTGCATATACTCGGGCCTCCATTGACTCCTGTCCATGGGTCCGTGGTTCATTTGATCTTGGTTGGAGTATCTTCGGTAATCCAACGGCACATTTAAGAATATTGAATCGTTATACTGTCCTATAGGCAAGGGAATTTCTTCTTTATGGGGAGACGGGTCTATACTTTCAACAATAACTTTCTCTGGTTTCGGAGACAGTTTTCTATGAACTGGTAGTCTACTGACTGGTACGGGATTAGCAGTAGGATCTTTTTGCTTTGTTGACATAAATTTGTGGAATTCATCTTCAAAAGCGCTAGGGTTTTTGTTTAACGGTGGAATTACTTTAGGCACTCGTAGACTCCCATCTAGTAGGATACTAGAATATGTTTTTTGAACTTTAGGGAACAAAGGAGATGGGATTGCTGATTTAGGAATCATCCTCGGAGGTGGGGTTGAATATTGAGGAGAGAGGGATGCGTATGGAGGAGAGAAAGAGGTTGATGTGTAAGGTCGTGGAGGGTCATGTTGAGGTCTTGTGTAGGTAGCTGGTCGATATGACTTGACTGGTTTCCCAATTACTGCGCTTATTTGGGAGCTGTATTCGTAAGATGTGGATGTTACAGTGGTTGTGGGTATCTTCGTGGTTGTGCTAGTTGTAGGGATTTTCTTTGGAGTCCTGGGTTTTCTAGGCTTTTTCTCCTTAGGTACGCCTTCTGGTTTAGGAGGCTTAGGAGGCTTCGGAGGTTTTGGTGCCTTAGGCTCCTTTTTGACTCTTTCCTTTTTTGGTTTCTCAGATTTCTCTCCTTCAGTTTTGACTGATTTTCGTTTCTTTGGTTCTTTTTTGATGACTGGCTTACTTTCTGGTAAAATAGTTGGAATCAAGTCAGTTTTTGTTTCAGGGTTGAGAGGATCAGCAGAGGGAGTCGCAGGTTTGAAGATTGGTATTTCATCTTCAAGATGCGGTGGTGATTCCCAGTTGGAGACAACAGCAGCCATATTCTCTAGTTGTTCTTCAGAAAGGTTCTTATTCTTTACTTTCTTTACTTTTTTAGGCGGTGTTGTGGACTTTTTCTTTTCTTTGATAGTAGATGTTCCATCTTTTTCTTTTACAAACTCTTCCTTTTTCTCATGGTCTCCTTCCTCAGTATTTGGTTTAACATCTTCCTCTTTGTCTTTAGGTTCCTTTTCTTTCTTTCCCTTACCCTCCTTCTTAATACTGTCTTTCCTCTTTTTCCTTGTTTTGGAGCTCTTTTTTGTTTTTGGAGCACCATAGTCTGAATCCTTGTCAGAGTCTATGTATCCAACATCAGGAAGTTGAGCCTCAGATGGATCCATTTCATCGCCTTTAAGCCAGATGTCTTCCAAGGCATCTAACTGTGATTCATCAGGTTGTAGCGGTAGGTTTGGTCTTTTCATAGACGTCATCATATCCAGGTCACCTTCAGCCATAGTCATTTCGTCATCATCCATCACATCATGACCAAGAATAGACACAGCAATTGCTCCCTCAGATATACTCTTACTCGCCATCGCCCGCTTCAAATGCAAGGGATGACGCTTTTTCTTCTTAAGTCCTTCAACTTCTGCTTCTATGAAAGATTCTGGCAACTCTGTATTATTTTTGTTACAAAGAATATCCTGGCCTGAAGGATGTGGGGCTGGTACCATCTTCTCCGGTTGTTCTGGGTGGCAACCAATGTCTTGGCCTTTTAACCATAACTCATAGCGGTCGGGTTGGAAGCGTTTGACAAAGGTATCCATCGAAATCTTTACCATATCATTACTACAAGTGCATTGCATTGCTCGCTTACCATATTCCACCCATCTAGGAGCGGCAAAGTTTGTTGATTCAGCACAATTAAAACCATGGTTGAAGCCAGCATGGTAACCATATGGAAAAGTAATCATAATCTCTCCAGCTTCTTGTGTTATCTTGTTTACAGGAACTGAATACTGTTTAAGTATTTGCGGTGATATTAAAGTCATTTTATGTCGTAAGAATGCCTGGCAAGTTTTGGCTGAAGTAGGGAAAAATCCAGATGCAATACGTTCAAATCTTTTACCATGTTCTGGAGGTATAGCATACCATGTTTTTGGATCACCAAAGTGTAGATAATTTATTGAGTATAGGTCCATATCCTCTGTATGCCATGCAAATGTAGTCTTCCACATGCCAAAATAGAGGTAAGCGGTATTAACTCCATCAATTTCGATGCCATAGTCAGAATTTACGAAATCAAGAATGGTACCTAGATGATTTATGTTCCATTCTTTGACATCAGGGTCTGTAATACTACCATTGACATCCGCTCCATAGATAGGGGCCACATAAGTGACATTTTTCCAGTATTTTCGCTCTAAATCATCAAAGCCTGAATGACGAGGAGTACAATACTTAGCGGAGTTCGCCATAACAGCAAACTGTTTTACAGTCATAGCCTTTTTTTGTATATTAATTTGTTGAAACAAACCTTGTTTGCCGGTCACTACCTGGCATATAGGCGACGGTATAGTCACGTTCAGCTCATCTAGATCATAACCACCCTTACGGGGCACCCATTCAGGCGGAGGAATCACTTTCGCGAGTCCTGCTTTATGTGCACCTTTCGACTCCATAAACTGGATATATTTGTTGAAATCTTTAAATTCCTCCCATGTAGGGCGGAACACCTGTATCGATACTCCACCCGCAGACCCTCCAGCGTCATCCCCGGCTGCAGACATTGTCTATTTCACGATCACAAACACGAAATTAATCAACAATGTTTCATCACACGTTTCTCACAATTACACCATCGTTCATTAATGTCTACGTTTTTATTAATGAAATACGCGACACAACATATTAAAATATTGTTCTCAGTTCCTTAATTGAGTTAACAAACACGCGATAAACCTTTCGTAACGATGTGAAAACATTATCAGTAAAATGGCCGACTCTTCATCGAGAACGAGATGCGCTTGCAACAAAATCCCTTCCCGACAATCGAGAGTAGTAGAAGCCGCATAACCGAATGTGGGTCACGTACACACAAAACTTCTTTGCGTCTTTCGAGCTAGCGTATTTATTTAGTATATGAAGCTTCTACTTAATAGCAACACCGGCCACGATTAGTTTAGATTTGTCATGTTGGTAACTTGTCATAACACTCGTAACTAATTTGACATTTGTAGTTAAACCTATTTTGTGGAGGTTATGAAATGTATACAGTTTGCAGAATTTTTCTAGTATAATCTATTGCTTATTAATGATTAAATCTTACCTGAAAGGATTCTTCAAATTCTTCCACCAGGTTACCACTACCGTTTGACGGTGCCGCCATTTTTGCGTTACATTTATGTCGGCACTATTTGTTTACGTCAAGTTTGTGTCTTACCGTGACAGAAGTGAAGCGAGCATCGCGTCGCAAATGCGTGATTCACGCACATCACTACCACACACACAGCTATAGCTATCTCGCTTACTCTTTTAAAGGAATAATATACTATCTCTACTTACAAATCAATATATTAGGGCTGCAGCGAATTGAAGTAAAATAGATAGTTTTTTTTTTTTCTGTCTTTATTTAGATTACGTTACTAACGCTTATGAGGTGCAAATTTTTAATGATTTTTCCTTTTTTGAGTCTATGGTACTAAATGAGTTCAGTCCATTAGGTAGCCACGTCAACGGCACTATCAGTGCCATTCTTGAGGTTCAGGTCGTGCTGTAAGGGCAACTTGGACACTGAAGTAAATGTGCCATAGTCTGGTCGGGGACGTCACACGGGCATTCAGTGTCGGACGAGGTATTTATTCCTTAATTGGCCAGATTATATTTGCAACGACCAACCTGGGATCGCAAACAATCGACTTCTATGAAGTCCATGGCAGTACACAGTGGGCTATAAAATGAAATAATTAAACTAAGATAATTATGTACCTTAATCATCGCTTCTTATTATATTTACACTTCCAGTGGTGGCAACCTTGAAAAAATACTGACTGTGTGCGAGCGCATGTCATTGTTTACATCACGTGGTCTTGTTTGTAAACTTTGTCGCAGGTCTTTTACAACTCAAAAGAATAATAATAGTAAACCTTTTTGGAAAAATCATGGCAGGAAAACCTTTCTTTCTTCAAAAATTAAACAGTTTTACAAAACCTGTAAGATAGTGACGTGGAAAAAGGGGTAGTGGGAAAAAGCGTTAATGTTGGACCCAGACATATTTATGTGATAGAAATATTACTAAACCCAATGATATTCTATTTAACAGATATGTATACACTCACTAAACAGCCAAAAGATGTTCCGCGCACAGCCGTTGCACATATACAATATAATTATGTTGTACACATTCTTCATTCATATATGAATGAAGAATGAGTGTAATGCAGACTAAAGGCATTCTGACCCCATTGATTAAGTTATTGTAAGCTGTACTGGATTTGTCAGCTTATAGGTTGCGACCTAAAGACGACCAAAGAAGTAACCTAAGGAAAACATAAGAAGAGGCTCGTTTGCCTATTATTAAAATATTACTATGCAAAGAAATGATAAGAACTGGGGTGGCACACTTATGCGAACTATATATAGCTATATAGAAAAATATGAATTCGTTACCAATTGTACGCTTGGTTTTTTGTTTCACACTGAATTTGCGCTTTTAGAAAAGATTTGTCGGACCTATTCGTTTACAAATGAAAATTACATACTTACTTACGTCATGATGACTTTGATCGACTCTACGTTTTAAAATATAATAAAAAATAAACTTTATTTATCGAGAAGAATAAAAAATACGTCAATACGTCACGCAAATAAGATGACCATTTGATAAATCGTTACTCTTCTATCTATGCATACGACGGCGACGACAGCGCACACGTGCTAAAAAAATCTTTCAATGTCCTTGAGAAGTCATTGCCCTCGTATGTCAAGTCTAAAAATAAATAACACATGTCATGTGTTGTGTAAGCGGACTCTCTAAATGCCTTGCAATTGCATTAACGGTTTCTAACAATTTATACAATAGTCTTATATTAATTACTATCTTCCGCGGCGCAGATTCACAAGCATTTTTGATTACTGCTCTGCTGCTGTCACTAGAAGCGAGATGTTACATAGCCTTACTCAAGAACTAGGCTAATCGTAAGCAATAATAATTATTTAAATCTGACTGGTAGTTCCAGAGATTAGCGCGCTCAATCAAACAAACTCTTCCACTCTGTATAATAGTATAGATTATACCTATTTATCTGAAATTATTTTCGATTAATGTGTTATTATAATTTAGCATAAATAACCAAGTTAACTACCTAGTCGCTAATAATGTATTTTACACCTAATTCATAGGATGCATAACTTATTTTTTTATTGCAATCACAGACTAATTAGGTATCAAGATTACAAACACTTTAGAGCACAGAGTAAAGTTAAATTAGTTTGGTGGTTTGTTCAGTTTGTTTACCTTTTTTTTTAATCTCTATTCATTGATTACCAACATTACAACATTGCATTGATTATTCTGCATTACGTTGTAACCTCATTTCTCTGTGGATACTATATGAACGTTTAAATTACATAAAACCGATTTTTTTTCAATTCCATGTATTTTCTTATAATTTTTATTTTAAGATTTAATTTCATGTGATTTAATTTAATTTATATTGATTGAATTTGTTTCATATTTTATATCATTTAATGTTATTTATTTTCATTTAATTTATTAATGTAATGAAATTCTATTTATAATTTAATTTAATTTATTGTATGACCAATTTTTTTTGTAAGTGCTGTGCACACCTGTAAGTGGCAATTTCACTTTAGATAATAATAATAAAATGTAAATAGTAATGTATATGTAAATGTTGGAGTGCCATAAATAAATAAATAAGTATGAGTGTGTGTGTGTCTCATCGCCTAAACGGCTGAACCGATTCCGATGAAAATTGGTATGTAGATAGATTTGGTGCCGGAGATGGACTTAAGCGGACTTTTTATCACGAAAATCGGAAAATCGAAAAAACATATTTTACCCGCGGGCGAAGCCGTGGGGCGCAGCTAGTACAGTAATATTTACAACAGACTAAAGAATGTTATAAAAAAAAAACTGTTATACTGATAAGATAAATAATTGAGAATATAAAACAACTGCGTGATAAAAAATTATCATACACGCTTCGGTACGTTCTTAATTTCACAAACAGGGCATTAATTTTTGTTTTGCCTTATCTGTGTCAAACATGGCCATCTCTACTTAGTCTGTGAACATGGCTACGGCGGCATAACCTCGCTAACATTGTTTTGTCGTAATTTGTTTGAAAATATTGAATTTTAGGCATTGAACTTAGTGATTTAAGTATAATATTCATTAACCGAGATGGCAGACGCAGCTGCCAGGCAGTTGCAATATGAGTACAAGGCTGTAAGTAAATACATATCCAAAATTTAATTTGCACAAATTCCCAAAGTTTATTGCTTTATATTGTGTAATTTAGTTATTTTAGCCTATGAATTTAAATCTGTCATAGTACATTAACGCTTTTCTTATCTTTTTACAAAGTTATTTGCTTCATATTGTAAGAAAATTTAACTTTTTTGTTATCATTTTGAAATTGCGTTTCATTGTTTTCCGCAGAACTCAAACCTAGTGTTGCAAGCTGATGTGAGGCTTATAGAACGCCGTGGTCGCGATGAGGCCACAGGAGAGGTACTGTCCCTCTCAGGGAAGCTCGGTGGAACGCGAATGGGCGACAGGGCTCAACGTACGAAGCCTGATAAGACCGAAGAACGGAAAGTCAAGTAAGTTGTTACCTTCCTAAAAACAAGGATTTTTCGTGTATAATATTGTTACTTAAGTTTAGAATAGTGCTGGCGTGCTTTTAAAAAGGAACTTTAACATGTTTAATCCAAATTTAGCAGTAAGTAAAAGTTTCGTTCTGAAGATAATGATACCAGCCTGTTTTACTGTCCCACTGCAGGGAAAAGACCTCTTCTCATATAGAGAAGACATGAGCGTTAATCACCATGCTTGCTCAAGGCGGATTGGCAATTTCAGACTTTTAAGTCCACTTCACTGACAGTCAGAAATGTCCAAGAAAAACTTAGAAAGTACATATGATTTGAAAAATCACATTGGTACTTGCCCGGATGGAACCCACTACCTCGTTTTTACGAAGTGGGTGCCTTATCCACTGGGCCATTTCGACTTCTCGTTCTGAAGATAACTAGTAAATATTTACTGCTTAGTGTCACTAGGCCTATTTTATAACTGTATTACTAGAACAAATTGTTTCTTGAGCTATCAGAACAATGTTTACTTTGTATAGTGTAAAACATCAGTAGCATAGCATTCTTTTTATGCCAAACTTATTGCTATTACATATTATACATGTGCAGTATTTTCCTCGTGGTGCAATGGAAATACATGTGACCACCATTATACTTACATGGGTTTGATGTCCACATGGGATACTATCGTAAAAAAATATAATTTCCTTTCAGGCGTCAGAAACGTGATGAGGCGTCATACGAGTTATCAAAATCAAAGACCGCTCGTGTGGCCTGGGCTGATGACACGCCTGGTGTGCTGTATCGACCGCGTGCACAGCATACGAGGCACGCTTATGAGATGCTGTTAACTTTCATGCAAAGCGCACTTGGTGATCAACCTAGAGATATTCTGTGTGGAGCTTGTGATGAGGTATGTTATTTGTAAACCATTTAAAGTAAATGTTGTCTGATAAAAATTGATGTTAGTAATAACGCTACCCATTGTTCTGCCTATCCTACTAATTTAATAATAAATGTGAAAGTTTGTGTGTGTATGTGTGTCTTAGCGCCTAAACGGCTGAACCGATTTTTGATTTTTTGAAAATTTGTATGAGACGGACATAGGTTACATTTTATCCCGATAATCAGTTTTGTTTCCGAGGGAGACAAAGTATATTTTAAGCGTGAGGGAAGGCGCAGCTAGTATATAAAAAAAATGTGTTTTTCTTTTTGTAAATCATGTGTACAATAAAGTATAAATAATAGGTGTTGAATTCAAAGAATTATATATAAACTGCCATCATTCATTCATCATTTGATTTGTCTACTGCTGGCCATAGACCTTAGTCAGGCACACAGTCTATTTATCATTTGCATTAGCAGTGTTATAACAGAATCTTATGTAATTTGACCACCATTATTTGATTAAGTAGCTGCAGATAAAAATATATACCTAGTTATTTCTTAAGCATATACTTTGATGGTAGGCAGTCATGGGTTTTTCATACCCCATGCCAATATTTTTACTAATCTTTATCTAACTTTTTTAGGTACTTGTAGTACTGAAGAATGACAAATTGAAAGACCCTGAGAAGAAAAAGGAGATTGAGATGCTGTTAGGACCAGTGGCTGATGAAAGATTTGCACTCTTAGTTAATTTGGGTATGTATTAACCCATTCATGGACACTACTGACCTTTTATTGTCATCACGGCCATGTACATTTACTGTCCGGAAAGTGTTAAATCCATTTATCTGACACAGAAAAAAAGACACACAAATTAATTCTTAGAAGATCAACACAAACACAAATAAAAAATAATAATAACAATAGCGGATATACACAAATTATTGTGTGTGACTGCGCCAAATAGGCCCAGTTCAGCATTGCCAGATCATGTCTGTCGCTGGATTTCAACTGGATCTATAAGGAGGTCACGGACATAAATCATAATCATAATCATCATAATCATAATCATAATCATTTATTGCGAATATAGGTAGGGTACAGAGGTATTACAAAAGTATTAAGTGCTTCCATATTCAGCCAATTAGCATGCAATATTTCTTATTTTATATGTTTATTCACTATTTATATCTTTAATTACATGTCATAAATCATAATAAGCAAATGTCTTGTGTATCAAATTAGAATTAGAGTATTTAATTATGTCAAGTAAATTCATTTATATTAGTCAATTGTTTATGAGATCATGTCAAAGTAATTAAATAAAATGTCTTTTTATGTGAAATTTAATTATTATTGGAGGTTATATTTTGTCATTAAGATATTCAGTCACATTATAGTATGCTTTTTCAATAAGAAATTGTTTAAGTAAAAATTTAAATTTATCTACATTGTTACAATTTAATATATCTTTAGGTAAATGGTTGTAAATCCGAGGAGCCATACAGAAAATACTTTTACTGAATTGTGCAGTTTTGTTTGCAGGAAAACATACCTTATTCTTGTGACGCTCACTCATAGGTGATTTATACAAATATTTATTTAAGGCAACGAATACAGCAGTCTCATATATGTAAATACAGGGTAAGGTTAATAGTTTTAAATCAATGAACATAGGTTTACAGCTTTCAGTATAATTAAGTTTGCAAATTGCTCTCACGCATTTCTTCTGTGCCTTAAATACTATATCCCTGTCAATCGAGTTTCCCCAGAAGATAACGCCATATCTTAACACAGACTCAACATAACCGTGGTATGCAGTGATAACAGCTGTCTGATTCACTACCTTTCTAAGCATGTATAATGCATAAGAGAATTGATTTAATTTGGAACATATGCTCTCCACTTGATGTTTCCAATTTAAACTGCTATCAAGATGAAGACCTAAAAATTTTGCAGTTTCTACCTCATGGATTTTTTGCCCACTGTGTTTTACTTCAATGTCTGTTAAATTATTTATTTTATTTCTAAATGTCATTATATTAGTTTTGTCCAAATTTATTAGTAAATTATTACATTTAAGCCATTCTATAATTTGATTTAGCGTTTCATTTATATTATTTTCTAAGTCGTGTTTATATTTGTTAGTAAACATAACTGTGCTGTCATCTGCAAATAATACAATGTTTTGTTTAATTTCCTTGGGTAAATCATTTATATAAATAATAAACAGCAAGGGACCCAAAACACTACCTTGAGGAACACCTTGCTTCACCTCTCGGTATTTAGATAAAAATACGGTTTCTTTTTTAGTTTTAGGACATATACGAGTAATCTGAGTACACTGCTTTCTATTACAAAGATAAGACTAAAAGATTTAAAGCATTTCCTCTTATACCATAAGACTCCAACTTTCTGAACAATAGATTATAATTTACGTGATCAAATGCCTTTTTCAGGTCCATATAAAGGGCACTGACTAGCTGTTTATTATTTAGTCCTATCATAACAGTTTGTAAAAATTTATACACAGCTAAATTAATACTTTTGTTTTTTCTAAAACCTACCTGTTCTTCACAGAAAATATTGTTTTTTTCGAAAAATGCGGTTAAATTGTTACTTATTACTTTTTCGAATATTTTAGAAATTGTTGGAATTAAAGCTATGGGCCTATAACAATTCATATCTAGTTTGTCATTCTTTTTGAAAAGTGGTTTGACAATAGTTATCTTTAATTTTTCAGGAAACATACCGGTAACAATACATGTGTTTATTATGTGGCTTAAGACAGGTGAAATAATATCAGATACAGCCTTTAATACCTTAGTATGGATATCATCATAACCTGTACTATTTGTGTTTTTAAGGGAAATTATTAATTTATTAATGTCAAAAGGCGTTGTAGGAGTCATAAAAATAGAATTCGATAGGCTTTTACTAAATGTCAAATTATTTGAATAATATGTATTACCTAAATTACAGTTTGACCCTGTACCTATAAAAAAGTTGTTGAAAGATTCCGCAATGGCTGTAGGATCTTCGATGATTTTGCCATTTGCATTTATTTGTTTTATATCTTCCACAGGCATGCATTGTTTGTTGTGGTTTATAACTGACCATGTTGCTTTAGATTTATTTCTTGCTGTTTTGATTGTGTAGTCATTTTGAGATTTTTGTGTCAATTTAATTATTTTACTGAGACGTTTAGAGTAAGATTTAAATTTCTTTTTATTATGTGTGTTGGGATTTTTTCTATAACGCCATAATAGTTTACGTTTACGATTTGAGCATGTCTTTATACCTTTTGTTATCCATTTGGGTTTTATACGTGTATTTTTCCTAATTAATGTCAAAGGAAAACATAAATAATAAAATAATGTAAACATGTCATAAAACATGTCAAATGCTGTATTAGAATTATCCGTATTATATACTTCGTATATAGTATTATATTAAAATTACGTATTCTTAAATATATACCTACGGTAGTAGATCCATGCAGGTTTCATGAATGGCCAGATCGACGTAAGAGTAATAGTATCCCTACTATTGCGTTTCGTTTGTTAAATGAGGGTGCCAGAGCGAAGACTTAATTTCTTTCCTTTACTTTTTCCTCGCCTCCTTCAATCCTTTCACCTACTACTCTCTTCACGGTAAGCATTGCTCCTGCTACTCTGTGTCGTCCACGAGCAATAGTTGCCACTCACCACACTTACCATCATGCATCATTGACGCACTAGAAAACTAACCACCTCCTTTTTGAAGTCGGTTAATAATAAAAAAAGCAAGAAAAACACTTATTGTACTTAAAATGTAATAGCATATTGTTTTTTTTTTTTTTTATTAGCCTACGAAAGTGATTCCACCCCGCCTGATGGTAAGCAGTCAGTGGAATCCAGAAGTGGTGGCCACCATAACAAAAGCCATAGCCTTAAACTGCTGGTATGGCGGCCTCCACTATGGCGGCTGGGAATGGGGTTAGGGGAAGGGAATGAGGGAGGTAAGGAAAGGGGAAAGGGAGGAAATTGGGCCTCCGGCGCTCTCACTCACCGAGCGAAACGCAGTAGTACGGATACTACTACTCTTAAGTCGATCTTCTATGAGAGGGTAGTACTTCCCCGGACGATCCGGCCCATTCATGCTGAAACCAGCGTGGATCTACTACCGTATTGGTACAGAGTTAAAGTATAAGTCGGCTCACTACCGGCCAAGGTAGTGCAAACTAGGGGAGGCCTATGTTCAACAGTGGAAGTCTATCGGTTAATATGATGATGGAAACAAAAACTCACTACGACAGACTTTCAATATTTCTTTTAAAATAAATAAATATATATATAATATAATATAATATGTGGACACTATCACACATCGTCATCCAGTCCCAAGCTAAGCAGAGCTTGTGTTATGGGTACTAGATAATTGAAATATAATACATATACATACTTTTTTTTTTTGTAAATACATACTTAGAATACATAGAAAACACCCAGACTAAAGACAAATACAAGTGTTCAGCACACAAATATTTGCCTTCCGCGGGAATCGAACCCACGACACCCGGTGTCGCAGTCAGTTACACTAACCACTAGACCAACGGTGCAGTCATTACACTAACCACTAGACCAACGGTGCAGTCATTACACTAACCACTAGACCAACGGTGCAGTCATTACACTAACCACTAGACCAACGGTGCAGTCATTACACTAACCACTAGACCAACGGTGCAGTCATTACACTAACCACTAGACCAACGGTGCAGTCATTACACTAACCACTAGACCAACGGTGCAGTCATTACACTAACTACTAGACCAACGGTGCAGTCATTACACTAACCACTAGACCAACGGTGCAGTCATTACACTAACCACTAGACCAACGGTGCAGTCATTACACTAACCACTAGACCAACGGTGCAGTCATTACACTAACCACTAGACCAACGGTGCAGTCATTACACTAACCACTAGACCAACGGTGCAGTCATTACACTAACCACTAGACCAACGGTGCAGTCATTACACTAACCACTAGACCAACGGTGCAGTCATTACACTAACCACTAGACCAACGGTGCAGTCATTACACTAACCACTAGACCAACGGTGCAGTCATTACACTAACCACTAGACCAACGGTGCAGTCATTACACTAACCACTAGACCAACGGTGCAGTCATTACACTAACCACTAGAGCAACGGTGCAGTCTTACTTAAATACTTAAAATGTTCTTGTAATTTTTTGTACAGGCAAGAAAATAACAGACTTCAACATTGGCAGTGCCGCCGAGGGTAATACAGAGATTGATGAAACTTACGGCATTAATGTGCAGTTTGAAGAGTCCTCTGAGGAAGACGATGAGGACGCTTATGGAGAGGTGAGTGCTGAATTTTATTAGCTACCAACTTCCCTAAGTCGAAATGGTCCAGTGGATAAGGTACCCGCTTCGTAAACACGAGGTAATGGGTTCGGATCCGGGCAAGTACCAATGTGATTTTCAAATCATATGTAATTTCTAAGTTTATCTTAGACATTTCTGACTGACGGTGAAGGAAAACATCGTGAGGAAACCTGGACTTAAAAGTCTGAAATTGCCAATCCGCCTTGAGCAAGCGTGGTGATTAATGCTCATGCCTTCTCTATATGAGAAGAGGCCTTTGCCCTGCAGTGGGACAGTAAACAGGCTGGTATTATACTAACTTCCCTTCCTGCTCCGCTCCCGTCGCCAGTAGCGTGATGTTACATAGCCTAAAACCTTCCTCTATAACTAGACTGTCATACGCAACAAGAATTATTTAAATCCGATTAGTATTTCCTGAGATTAGTGCGCTTAAACAAACAAACAAACAAACAATTTTGCTTTATTTAAGGTCCGTTATTTATAGGGTTCTTTTTAACATGTATCTATGTGTAGGTACGCGAGGAAGAGAAAGAGGAAGGCGAGGAAGGGTCGGAGAATGAGAAGGAGAAGGACAGCAGTGCGGACGAGGACAGTGATGGAGATGGAAAGAAGAACGCTATACATGCTAATGTAAGTTTTAAATAAAATTTTCTAGGTCTAGATCCTTTGACTGGCCTGTTGGTCTAGTGGTTAGTGACCCTGACTGCTAAGCCGGAGGTGTGTGTTCGATTCCCACCCAGGACAAACCTCTGTGTGATGAGCATGATTGTTTGTTCTGTGTCTGGGTGTAATTTATCTATAATATGTATGTATTTACAAAAAAAAAAAAAAAGTATTTAAGTAGTATATCAGTGGTTTAGTACCCATAACAGAAGCAAATATAATTGCTTAATTTGGGGCTAGATGGCGCTGTGTGAACGTGGTAGAATATTATTATTATTATTATTATTATTATTATTATTATTATTAGATTGTAAACAATAGAAAATTGCCACTGTTTTGAACATTGATATACAAAAGTTTTGAGCTAATATTTTGTTCAATAATATGTATAGGACTTATACCAAAATCGTTGCACACATCATTAATCATGACTGCACCGTTGGTCTAGTGGTTAGTGTAACTGACTGCAACGCCGGGTGTCGTGGGTTCGATTCACGCGGAAGGAAAATATTTATAATGAACATTTGTATTTGTCTTCAGTCTGGGTGTTTCCTATGTATTCTAAGTATGTATTTACAAAAAAAAGTATGTATATGTATTATATTTCAGTTATCTAGTACCCATAATGCAAGCTCTGCTTAGCTTGGGACTAGATGACAGTGTGTGATAGTGTCCACATATTATTATTATTAAAAAAATTTGACCTACATAAAAACACTTACATATCACTACAAAAATCAGTTATAATTGACACATGCTTCATAGTTCAGCGATTCTTCACATCCACTACAAAAGCACCCTCAGCATTACACAATGAATCAACCCACTTGGCATAAGCCCGTTATAGGTTCACATTCATCAGCATTAAGCTGAGAGTAAAAGAAACCTGATAATAATAATATCACAACAACTACACACAACGCCATCTAGACTCTAAAGTAAGCATATTATAGCTTGTGTTGAGTTATAGAATGCGGATATACATACTTAAATACTTTTTTTGTAAATACATATTATACATAGAAACACCCAGATCAATGCAAATAGACATGTTCATGCACACAAATTTGCACTGAGCGGGAATCAAACCACCTCTGTGTGGCAATCCGTAAGAGTTCATACACAGTACCACTAAACCACAGGTCGTCAAATATATTACATAATATTCTTGACTTAATTTTTCAAAACATAGGTATTGAAGAGATTAATTTCATTCTATAATAGTCACAGATAACAAACACGATAAAGTTTTGTTGATAAATATAATTTAAAAGAAATAAAAGCACTATAGTTTTATCAAGGCTTTAAAATCATGTAATCTTTATTATAAAATTGCATCAATATACATTCAACTTTTATTATTTAAACATTATCAGTGTAAACTTAACATTTTTAACCTGTATATTTTTAAATACATCAATACATAAACGGCAACCAAAGCTTTTAAATTAGATGTTTATTATGAAACTAGATTTTACCTCGCTTAATTACACCTTTGATTACTGCTCAGCTCCCGTCGCCAATAGCATGATGTTACCTATAGCTTTCCTCAAGAACTAGTCTATCAAATGCAAAAAGAATTATTCAAATCCAACCTGATAGTTGTAGAGATAGGCGCGTTCAAACAAACAAAATCTTATGCTTTATTATATCAGTGTATATTTTACAAAGATAAATAGTATCTTTAGCTTAAAATAAACTAAAAACTATGTAAGTATCGACTTTGACCAGAGAACGGAACCTCATTCCCTTCCCCTACCCCATTCCCAAACGCCATAATGGAGGCCACCATACCAGCAGTTTAAGACGATGACTTTTGGTATGGTGTCCACCACTTCTGGATTCCACTGACTGCTTACCATCAGGTGGGGTGGAGTCACTTTAATAGGCAAATGTATATAAAAAAAAATATCCATTTTTTTTTGTTTTTTAAATTAATCATTTACGTCTTTATAACATAGGCTTGAAAATCGTCGAATTATTTTTCAAAGTGAAATTTAAAACATGGAATAAAATTGAGCCGCTCAAACGCCACTATTTTGCGCGGGCTTTTGATGACGTATATAAAGATAAACATGAGTGTAGCCAATTCTTAAATACTATTATATCGCAAATATAATGTAAAAGACTTGTAACAGCTAAAACTAGGAGAAGCCGCACTACGGGTTTTAGCCGTAACATTATACAACGAAAAATATTTTATTACAAGACTCACCCTCAGTTTCTGAAAGACTGATCAACGAAAAATTAACTAATCACCTGTTAAATCTCATATAAAGTACCTTAAAGCATGCTAAAAGCATGGATAATTAGTTTAATTTGATCTAATTAGTTACTAATTAGTCTAATTATGATCCTGGGTCTTTTAAGCGGGGCGTCAAAAAGCATCTAATGAAGCCGCCATAGTGGAGGCTACCATATCAGTAGTCTGGCTTTTGGAATGGTGTCCACCACTTTTGGATGCCACTGACTGCTTACCATCAGGCAGAGTGGAGTCACTTATATAAAAAAAAAACTAATTAGATCAAATTAAACTAATTATCCACGCTTTCAGAAACTCAATTGGTACTTCACATAAGATTTAACAGGTGAATAGTTAATTTTTCGTTGTTCAGCCTTTCAGAAACTGCTGGTCAATCTAAATAACTCCCTATCTCACAATATACTCCTATTTGTCCAAACCAGATATAAGGGTATATTTCAAATCGGTATACTCTTCAACGCCATGCAAGCTACCCTCTCTGCCTATACCCGACTCTTTGATACCACCGAAAGGTACTTCAGCATACGATAACATTCCATCATTTATAGCCACCATACCAAACTCCAAGCTCTTAGAAACTCTTAAAGCTTGGGCCAGATCCCTAGTAAATATATACGATGCGAGACCATAGTTCGTTTTATTAGCAATATCTACAACTTCCTTCTCGTCCTTAAATTTTAAAACTTGTGCGACAGGACCAAAGATTTCTTTACTAAATATACTCATATTTGTATTTATATTAACCAACAAAGTGGGTAAATAGAAGTTTTTACCGACACTTTTAGCGAAATCTCCACCTATTTCGATTTTAGCTCCTTGTTTTACAGCTTCTTCCACTAATTTGGAAACAGATTTTGCTTGGGTCTCATTTATTAAAGGGCCACAGTTAACACCCTCTTTAAAGCCGTTGCCTAGCACTAATTTTTCGGCGATACGTTTTTTAAAACCGCTCACAAACCTATCATACAAACTTTCGTGTATAAGAAATCGGTTGGCTCCCACACAAGACTGTCCGCAGTTTCTAAACTTGGATACCATAGCTTGGTCTAACGCCGTATCTAAATCCGCGGTAGGAAATACTATAAACGGGGAATTGCCGCCTAATTCTAAAGCTACCCTTTTAATACCTTTTGCCGCATGTCCATACAAAATTTTTCCGACGAACGTCGAGCCGGTGAAAGATATGCAGGATACCTTTTCGTTGGTGCAAAGTTCTTGTCCTACTTCAGGAGCGAAATGTCTACTCGATGTGATGACATTGATGACTCCTGCTGGTACACCAGCTTGTTGAGCTAAGTCAGCCAAAGCTAACGCTGTGAGAGGCGTATCTTCAGAAGGCTTGACGACACAAGTGCATCCAGCTGCCAACAAAGCCCCAACTTTTCTCGTGATCATCGCATGCGGGAAGTTCCATGGAGTTATAACTGAGACTACACCTACAGGATGTTTCGTTACCATTATTTGCTTGTTTGAAAATGGACTTGGTATAATCTCGCCGTTGATCATTCTAGCGCTGTCAGCGAACCATTCCAAAAATGAGTTGCCGTAAGCGACTTCTGCTTTTGCTTCCGCTAACGGCTTTCCAGTTTCAGCTGTTATTATAGCTGCTAAATGATCTCTATTTTCCTCACACAAATCGAACCATTTTCTTAAAATTTTCGCACGATTTTTATGCGTTACGTCTTTCCAAGTTTTAAAAGTACTATGAGCTATTTCGATCGCGTTTTTGACGTCGGCCACATCCATATCTGGTACTTCAGTGATGATGGAATCGTCGTATGGGTTAAGCACTGGGAACACGGCCAAATTTTGGGCTAATACCCATTTGTTGTTGATAAAAGCTTTATTTTTTAACAGTTTAAATAGCGCCATGTTTTATTATAACTTACTAAGGTTATCGTAATGACCTTGATTATATCAGTTATAAAAAATCACTAAAATTAATGTACGTATTGCTACACTACTAGACTACCAAATAATATTTAAATCGTGTTCGCAAAGAGGTTTTATCTTATCGCTGATATGAATGACAGTTGATAGTCGTCGTATGACTTAAGTCAGATACGTCATTTGAACAGTGTTGCCAGTTTGGGAATTTATTCTCCCTTTTTGGAAAAATATTTTTTTTCTATATTGTTGGGTAATGAATATTGAGGTTTTTATCATGGCCTATTTCTTCTTCTTCTTCTTCTTAATGTGCCTCTTCATTATTGAAGGTTGGCCGTCAGCTCTTTGAATTTGTCTCTGTTCAGTGCGAGATGGAACAGTCTTTAGACGGTGATAATTCCAGTCCACTCACGGATGACCTATTTACTGCTAGTAAAACCCAGTTCACTATGGGATTCTAAACATATTACTTTGTGTAACATATATATTTATTTCTTGCAAACATAATAAATTCTGATTAAATTTGTAGTGTCCAGTTTAGAATATTGAAGCAATTTATTACTATTACTGTATGAGAGAATAACACAACTTTCAGAAGTATTACTTGTGCAATAAATAACACCTTACTGCCTACACTTTTTATATTAAGGATGGTGTTAATGCTCGCGTGAAACCGCATCCCCTATACACTGATATTGAGCAGATATGGTTATATACAAAATATAATGGGAAAAGGTTACTTATAGGTACAGCTTATAGACCGCCATGGCTTAATTTAAATATTTTCTTAGAGGACATAACAGAGAGTATGAGTGCTCTTGCACCATATGATCATGTAATATTGTTGGGAGACTTCAATGTGAACTTATTGGACACAGGTAATGTAAAAACCCACATTCTGACACAGTTTCTCAATTATACCAGTATAGACCAAATAGTGAATATGCCTACTCATTTCATAGGAGATAGCTGTACTCTTATTGACATCATTTGTACTAACACTAAACCAAAAAATGTTACTGTAGACCACATAACAGAACTTGGTCACCATGCCTTTATTACATATGAGACTATTTTCAGAAAGATAAAAGTACAACCCATGATTATTTAATATAGACCTTTGAAAGATATTTTAGTAGACTATTTTAAAGCTGACTTAGAGTATATGCCTTGGTCAAATATCAGCAAAGAACCAAATGTAGATAGTATGGTATACACATTCACTAACTATGTTATGCTATTATTTGATCTTCACGCCCCCTTAAAAATCAGTAAGATTAAAGAACGGGCAACACCTTGGATTACTGACAACATAAGACTAATGTTTAGATTAAGAGATGAGGCTAGGAATAAATATCATGTATCCAAAACTGACTCCAGCAAAAAATACTATTTAGATCTGAAACACCAAGCTATAACTGCACTGAAAAATGAGAAACAGGCATATTTTGCAACTTATATTAATAATAATATTAACAACCCAAAGTTACTTTGGCAAAATCTTAAAGCAGATGTGATTCCTGATCATAAAGACACCCTGCTACCAATTCACTTTGATGACCCGCATAAAATTAATCTAGCATTTCTGGACATTCCTGGGCAGTGTAATTTGGACATATCACAATTGACATTTTTTGAATTTAATCGGTATAATAATCGCAATTTTAAGCTTAAGACTGTAACACAAGAATCAATAAATAAAATTTTTACAAATTTGCACTCTAATGCACAGGGAGTAGATCGAATTAGCTTAGATATGTTGACACTCACTTTACAATCTACTCTTGGGATTATCACTGATATTGTAAATAATTCAATAGTTACCAATACTTTCCCAGATTTATGGCGGTGTGCTATTGTTCGCCCCATTCCTAAAATAACCAACCCAGTTACTGTCAAAGATTTGCGTCCCATTAGTATATTGCCTTGTATTTCTAAGGTCCTGGAGAGGGTGGTTTATATTCAAGTCATGGAGTATTTGGAAAACAATGATATTCTCCCCAAACTGCAGTCAGGGTTCAGAAAGGGTCTTAGCACTGCTACAGCTTTATCTGATGTAGTAGGAAATATCCTTGAAGCAAGGGACAGGGGGGAGGGTACTATACTAACCCTGCTTGATTTTTCTAATGCATTTGATGGCATAAATACAACACTATTACTGTCTAAACTAGCATATTATGGTTTCGAACCAGAGACAATAAAGTGGTTTGATAGCTATTTGTCGAACCGATTACAATATGTAGAAATTAAACAGCGGGACGGATCTATGATAGCGTCCTCTCCTCTTCACGTAGACAGAGGCGTGCCACAGGGGTCAATACTGGGACCACTTTTATACATTCTGTATAGTGCCGATATAATTAACTCTTTCCAACACTGCAAATACCATATGTATGCTGACGATTTACAACTGTATATCTCTTTTAAGCCGGGAAATATGAGTGAAGCAGTATACAAAATAAATGATGATCTGAAACGTGTGGTCACATGGTCTAAAAATAACTCTCTTGTACTAAACCCCTCTAAATCCAAGTATATGGTACTAGTAAAAAACATATAAAGGATATTGTATTGGCTAATCCTAAGGTTTTAATTGGGGACTGTAGGATCGAGAGGGTGGAAGTGGCCTGTAACCTGGGTCTCACAATGGATCCGAAACTAAGATTTGAGACTCACATATCTGGTGTTGTGCGAAACTGCTTCTACAGGTTGAAAGTTTTGTACAATATAAGAGAGCATCTCAGTATAGCACTTAGAAAGCGTTTGGTTGATAGTTTGGTCCTATCCAAACTAAATTATTGTGGCACAGTTTATGGTCCATGCTTACTGTCTAGAACACAATGCCTGATCCAGAGAGTGCAAAATGCTTGCACTCGATTTTGTGTAAACATTCCAAGAAAAAGCCATGTAACACCTTTTATAAATGAGCAAAATATGATCAAAATGTCAGCTAGGAGAAACTTACATATGGCTACCCTATTGTTTGGAGTGATTACAAACCATAAACCGTTATATTTATTTAAAAAACTTACTTGGAGACAGGATCAAAATAAATACAGTATTAGAAATACAACTGCTCCTCTTTCTGTGTCAAAACATAGGACTGCTGCTTTCAGAGGAAGTTTCAGGTATGCTGCAAGTCACTGCTGGAACAATATCCCACCGCCCATTAGAGGCCTGAAATCAAAAAATAATTTTAAACTAAAGCTTAAAACATACCTTTTAATGCTGCAAAAAAAACAATAGTATTGGTAATTGGTATTTTGATTTACAATAAAACAGGAATAAACTTACCTTCAAGGTTCTTGCCTACTGTCTACTGGCTAAGTGTCCAGCAGAGTGTTGCAGCACCATTTCTTAGTCTTTTTGTTCTTCCTTCTGCCCTCAAAGTTATGAGTGCATTGTTGTTGTTTCTGTCCATATACATTAAGTAATTTGATAAGGCTAATTACGAAGGTGACAGCCGGAGGACTTAAAAAAAACCGAATTTAATTTAATAAAAGATTTATTACTGTATTACAATTAAACTTATAATTAATTTAAGTCTATATTCGACCGATGTGAGAATCGAAGTGTGTTACCAATCTTTATTTCTAATTAAATTAAATTAACTAAATAGTCCAAATCAGCACTTTTGGGCGTTGACGACACGAGGAGTCGTTTTAGCAAGATAAGGTAATAACGATGCACGAGGCAGCTGCGGCACGAGGCGTGGACTCAGCAATTTAGGCATTGCAACATATCCGACGATTATAATAATTAATAAATATGCCATCACGCTATTCAGCGGAATTGGTGTAGGCAGAGCACGTAACACCTCCCCCCTTAGAACAGCAACTATTTGAGCACGTTCAGTGAAAATGTTGCTGGCAGCTGATTCTGTGTCTTGGTTGATTCCGCCAGTATATCTTCATAGTGATGCTTTTCAGGTTTATCTTCTCGAGATTTTCTGTTCTTAGTGCAAATGTTATACCGTCGTATAGTGAGTGTAACGCACAGTACAATGGCACCGAATATTATAGCATAGAATGGTATAGTTGTATGATAAAGCGAGTTGTCGATATTAGGGTGATCAATCTGTACTGTTTTCTGTGTAAGAATCTTGTCTTCAATTTCACGCAGATCTTTCAGATGTACCGGGTTCAATTTTAGGTGTATGATTGCTGTTTTGGTGAAATCCAGATCCATGGGTATTTCAGTTATCTTTAATGGCTGCCTTTTGATACGATCGTTGACGTTTGAAATTGTAAATTCTTCAGTTTTTAGAATACAGTTATGAGGAATAGTGGCAAGATAGCTTCCATGTAGAGTAATAGATTCTTGTCGTTCACATTGCAATTTTGTTCTAGTAGGTTGTGGAAATATAAGCGCGTACCGTCGGTCGTCTAACTGTTCCATTGCTTCTTTAGTTAGCGTGACTTTAGTCAATCTGCATGACTTGTCTAATGATTGGTTGTAAATAAGCTTCTGTATGCAATCGATACGTCCTCCTGGTTGATGATTGATTTCTTCTTCGCAGAGATGGTACTGGTTAAACTTCGGGCATTCAGCCTCCATGTACTTGAAAGTTTTCTCATTGGTTGCTATGAAAGGGTATGGGGGAATAAGGATATGACCTAGCTTATTTGGGACCATTACTAACCTATATAATTCAAAATAATTTGGAGAAACTAAGGGAACTTTAAATATTATAGTAATTCTTTTTCCTGAGTAGTAATAGCCTGGTTTAATTATTGAATAATATTCTCTTAAATCGGCTTCTAGTATTTGCTCTGGACTATACACAAGATTTAATTTGTTTAACATATTACTTAACGAAACTATATCTAAAGAACTATGATGTGTGCTTGATGCACGTATAAAAGCTAAAGTGTTTTCTATCCTAGTTATCTCTAAAAATAAGTCATCTATGTTTTCGCTAATTATAGCGATCAATTGGGCAAATTTTGCGTAATTAACCAGATCATTCTTAGTATTAATATTCTCATCTAAAAGTATTCCTAACGTAGAATTAATTTTCTCTTGATTATTGACTATATTTGTTAGAATATTGCTGTACCGGGACATCCAAACTTTATTGAGACTAATATGATCATTTAATTCCGATATTATTTTATCATCATTATGTTCTAAAAGTTTAATTGCATTATTATACAGTTCGGCATCCGTATGGTCTAGATTACCAGTTATGCTTTTTATGATTGAACCTAATCCGTCAACTAAACCTCTTTTACTACGACCGGGTTCTAGGGTTTTTAGTTGTGAACTAATTTTATCTAATTTATTTGTTAAATGCGCAATTTGAAATTCATATAAGGAATGTGAATGATTGTCTGCTTTAGTCTCAAAATAGTCAAGTTGTGTCTTTACTGAATTTAGTCTATCTTCAATGTCAGTTAGTTCAATGTATTGCAGGAAAGTATGGTAGTGGGTAACAAGTCTCGCTCGTCCAAGTTTGAATGGTAAAAGTCCAGGTCCATTGTCCAAGCTTTCAAGTTTTATCTCCTGCATTAGTATTGGGTGAATGAGTATTGCCAGAAGTATCCTGTAACAATTTTGAACCTTTAGGTACACGTTTCAGTCGAGATTTTGCAACGGGACCTTTCTTTTTAGATGTATATATATGAATTGGGAGATCGGCTAAAACCGTATCTTGCGTATAGCGAGGTGCTAATTTCTGCCTATCAGCTACTGGGTTCTTAATAAAAACTTGCTGTTCGGGTTGATATTCTACTTCGGGTTCTCTATTTTTATTCCTATTTTCCATTATATGTGTGCGATCGGCTAATGTAGAATTATTAATAAGATCATACACAGTTTTCATCTGGTCTCGGTGTGTTAAAATATATTGCTGCAGAAGATGTTCAGAAATATTAAAGTCAAGGGGGTCTCTTGGGTCTAAGTGTCCTCTTATCAGATCATGAGGTCTACACTTCGTAAAACTATGAACTGAACTATTATAGGCTAATATTGCGTACGGCATGAGATTAACTATAGGTTCCTGCATTTGACGTAATCGTAAAATACGTAGATGTTCTAAGAGTGTGGAATGGAATCGCTCAACTATGCCATTCGCATTAGGGAAATGAGCTAAAGTTCTATGATGGTTAATTTTATGTAGTCTAACAAATTCTGCAAATAATTGGTTCGTGAATTCCGTACCATTATCTGTTACGATAGTAAGCGGTAGGCCGTGATGTGTACAATAGTTAAGAACTGCCTGTAAAATACTTATTGCTGTACCATCTTTTATATAATAAGCTTGGCCATACTTTGAGAATACATCTACTACTGTTAAATACTTTTCATTTTGGGCTGTAAAAAGGTCCATATGTACTAATTCAAAAGGTTTCGTAGCTGGAGGTACTATATTAAACTGTGGTCTAATCGGATTCCTATCGTACTTAGTTTGTCCGCAAATTGTGCATTCATTAATGTATTTCGAAATGTCGTCTTTCATCTTTGGCCAATAGTATTTTCTTGAAAGGGAAAGATAACACTCGGTTATACCTCTGTGATTAGTCTTCCCTTCATGATAATGTTTTATAACTTCTTGTTGCCGTAAATATTCTTTAACGTCTTCTAATTCTGATTTGACTAACACTAAGTTCATAGCTGAATTTTTAAAGTGACTTTGTATAATGGGAATAATTGAATACATTCCTAAAGGAGGCGTAATTTTTATAGCAGTTTTTACTTTGGGATTGATATATTCTTTTACAGTGTTAATTACATCTTGCTCTAAATTAGATTCTGAAACCTGAATAAATGTACGTGTATGCGTATCGAAAGGTTTGGTGGCCGTCGTTCTACGCTTAATATCGCCTACTATGGTAATACATATTTGTCTGTGAAACTTGTTCAAAGGTTCGTCTGTTATTGGAATTTCTAGTATAGGATTTTCAGCATTTGTATGTACAGTGGCTGTAGTAGAACCTGTGGGAGAGACTGGCCTTTCAGAAGGATTAGCCAACATTGATTCTGACTCTTCATTATTAATTTCGACTCGTGATAGAGCATCTGCATTGGTATTGTATTTTCCTTTCTTGTAAACGATTGAATAGTCATATTCACTAAGTTTAAGTCGCCATCTAGTCAGTCTGGAGTTACAATCTTTTAAATTCGTTATCCATTGTAATGGTTTGTGGTCGGTAAGTATTTTAAATTTACGACCGAACAGATAAGGTCTGAAGTACTTTGTTGCCCACACAACGGCTAAAAGTTCCTTCTCTATAGTACTGTAGTTAGTTTCGCTGTCATTTAAAGTTCTGGATGCATAACAAATGGGTTTATCTGAGCCGATATTGCCTTGTGACAATACAGCGCCGATAGCTACATTCGATGCATCAGTCGTTAAAATAAATTCTTTGGTAAAGTCAGGGTATTGTAAAATAGGGTCATTTGTCAATAGAGTCTTACATTTATTAAAACATTCAATATAGTCAGCGTCAAATGTGATTTTGTTAGATTTCTTAAGACATTTGGTCATAGGCTTGGTAATGCGAGCAAAATTCGGAATAAATTTTCTATAGTAACCTAACAATCCAAGAAACTGTTTTATTTCTTTAGGCGTTTTTGGCAAAGGGTATTTCTCTATGGCTATTATTTTTTCAGGGTTAGGCTTGACGCCTTCAGCAGTAATGATGTGTCCTAAGAATGCAGTTTCCTTCCTTAGAAACTCAGACTTGTCCATCTGAATTTTAAAGTTAGATTCTTGCAATCTTTTAAAAACTTTCTCTAAATTTATGATATGTTCCTGTAATGACGTGCTAAATATGATGACGTCATCAAGGTATACTAGACAGATGTCGTTCTGTAAGCCCCTAAGCACATTATCCATAACGCGTTGAAAAGTGGATGGGGAATTCTTTAACCCCATCGGCATACGCAAAAATTCAAAGTGCCCATGCTCAACATTAAAAGCGGTTTTCGGAATATCGTCTGGATGCATCTCGCATTGGTAGAATCCGGATGCAAGATCTAGGGTACTGAAGTACTGGCATTTACCAAGCTTGTCAAGTATATCATTAATGTTAGGAATCGGATATTTGTCGTCTATGGTCTTGTCATTTAATTTACGAAAATCTACAACTATTCTCCATTTTTGCTTGCCTGAGGCATCCGCCTTCTTGGGGACTACCCATATAGGTGAACTCCAAGCAGATTCGGAGGGCCTAATGATACCTTGGTCTAACATCTTAGTGATTTGGTCTCTTACTTCTTGGCGGTGAATAAAAGGGTACCGGTAACTTTTAGTGTAAACGGGGAGTTCATCAGTTGTCCTAATACGGTGTTTGACTTTATTAGTGAAGGTTAAGGGCTCTCCCTCAACATAGAACACGTCAGCAAAACGAGTACATAAAGTTTCTAAGTTAATTTTTTCTTCAACGTTTAAGTGATCAGTACGTAATCTAGATATGACATTTTTTACACGTTCCGGGTCATGTCTAGTGCTCATGCACTCAGTATTAAATAACTCGGCCTGTAAAGGGCGTTCAAATGTGATACAGATATCGCGATCGGTCGGGTTTTCAATTTCTATAATGCCCGTACAATCTGTAACTCGAGTAATACACTCGTGAATCACGCAATTACAATATAATTGTTGCATTATCGAAACATCACCGTCAGGGCGGTAAATAGGTACGTTAACTAATTTAGACGAGTTAGCTGGAATAGTTTCTCTATAACTGGGCCTTTTACACTGATAGAAACGAATAGGTATGGTAGTATAATCTGTAATTAAGTAATTATTTTTAAGATCAATTTGCGCTCCGTCAAGTAAATCTAAACCTAACAATCCGTCAAAATGATTATGAAATTTATATATAAAATTTTTTACATTTAAATGGTTATTAAATTCAGGAAAATTTGGTATAGTAATAGAATGCTTGTGCATACTAGTTGTGCGCGCGTTCGTTACCTCAAAAGGGTCATAATTTAATGGTATGTGTGTAAAGTATTTTTCCACCGCTTCTGGGCTAATAAAGGACTGATTAGCGCCAGTATCGACTAATAACTTAAGTGGCGGATCTGAAATTTGTATATAACGCAACTCTCGTTTAGATAATATATTTAATTCTATTTTAATCTTTTTTGATCCTGATCCATGTGAAAATCCTTCTCCTTCTCTTCCTTACTGGTAGAAGTGGAAGGTTGTGGTGGTTCAATACAGTTAGCGTCGTTTAACGTCTGATATTGAACACAGTCTTGCTCGTACGAAAAATAGTCAGGTTCATTGTAATTGTAGTCGTAAAAGTCTTTATAGTCATAAGTGTAAGAACAGTCAGGTTGCTCATAGTAATAGCCGTAATTATAACTTTCGTCATAACCTGTCATCTCATTAAAATTCATCTCACGGGTTTTAAAATAATTTGTAGGTGGCGGATTCCCGGATCTATGCCAATCGTGTCTTGCTGGTAAACTTAGTTCAGCAGCCTTTGCAATACGAAAAGTAAGACAGTTTACCGACATTGAAACAGCCAGACTTGTTTATTTTAGCTATTTCCATAGCGTGATGTCATACGGTATACTGCTGTGGGGCAGGGCTGCGGATATTGAGACAATTTTTATACTTCAAAAACGAGCGGTGCGATCTATTTACAATTTGGGCCCTAGAGTTTCATTAAGAGATAAGTTTAAAGAGATAGGTATTTTGACAGTGGCGTCTCAATATATCTTTGCTAACATTATGTTTATCAAGAAAAATATTCACTTGTATTCAAGAAACTGTGACATGCATTCTGTGAATACTCGAGGTAAACATAAGTTAGTTGGTACATACCATCGCCTACATAAAGTAAACAACACATTTGCGGGTCTTGGTGTACGCTTTTATAATAAACTACCCATTGACGTTTCGAATCTACCCTTAGAGAAATTCAAACAAACTGTTAAAAACCGTCTTATTCAAAAGGGTTATTATAATATTAATGATTATTTAAATGATAAAAGAGCATGGGTATAGTTGCTCGTTTAATACAAGAATAATGTTATATTGATTAATTATTATTATTGTAGTTATATTGACTTTGATTAACATTATATAATTATGGGAAAATTTAAAAATAAAAATTATTGACTATTGCAGTAAAAGTTTGATGTGAAGTGAATGCATATCATGATCATTATGAACTCGTAAGACATAACATTTTATTATGGTTCTTTTTACCACCCATGCCTTGCATTGTCATGCTCACTAAAATGTCATGGCTTGTGGTGTCGTATTGGCCGGGTCATCACCTTCCCTCTAATATGGCGAAGGTGATGATGGCTGGTCTGTGCGTCATGCTCGTGAACGGGTGCTACCTGGGATGACTGGTCAATCTTGGCATGGCATACATTTAATACTTAATTCAATATTACCTTGTAGTTCAATATGACTGAGAAATGCATTTACTATTTTTTAATTTTAATTAAAATACGTAGTCAAATTACCATACTAGATGAAACTAAATAATTGTAATCCTCTATTTTCGTTACTTTTCTTTTTTCAAAAATGTTATTAAATAATTAGTTATTTTGTAATAATTACTTTGTATGGTTCTTTGGTTGCGTTGATGTGTTAAAATTGTTAACTCATACAAAAAATTTTAATTATCTGGCGATTGAAAAGAGTGGCGTGAGTTTCTTGCCAGTTCTTCTCACAGCTCTACCTCGTCAGCGAACTGGCTGTAGGTTAATTAGCTGACTTCATGTAATTTGACTTTTCATAAGTATCATTCTGTGATCAAAATGAAATAAATACTTTGACTTTGACTTTGACTTTGTCCTGGAAACCCTAGTGGTTTAGGCGTAAAGTGACTAACACCGCTCATCGGCTTCGGTCCGTTATTTTGTACTGGGATTTTCCTATTAGGTAATTTAAATAAGTTGCTTTGGGGATTGTAATTCGGCGGGGGCGCGCGAAACATTTGTTGAGTACGGTTGGGCAAATTAGAAGCACGGTACGGTACCTGATTCTGATGAAAACCTGGTCTCCATTGCTGCTGCTGCTGCGGCATAGGCATAGGTTTATGCCAGCTAGGCCCTAGGCTAGGGAAACTAAAAGGTTTCGGCGTGGTCATAGTGACCGCGGGTGGCATTTTTACATTAAATTGCGAATGATTTGTAGTCGGGTTACGTCGCTCGGGAATATTTGCATTACGTTGCTGTAAATACATGACATTTAACTCCTGTTGAACAAATTCCAGAGCCTTTTCTATCGTCTCGGGTCTCATGCACCGTATACGGGACCCTAAAGGCTCTTTAAGACCTCTAACAAATGATTGCAGCGTTAATTTTCTATAAAGATCGCGTTTGGCGTCAATCGTAGTTGAAATATTCTCGTGTAGAGTAACATAAGTCATTATGGTACTAAAAAGGGTCTGGCATTTGTCGTAATACTCCTGAGGAGTGCTACTTCCTTGAGTTAATAAAGACATATCATTGTAAAGAGCGGTCTCGTCTCTCTGGTCAGAAAAGTTATTAATTAATGCATCTCGAATCCCTAACCAACTTTCTGGAATACCATATGAGTTGATTGTACGTGCGGCGGAACCTGTTATTTTATTTAATATACCATTAATTACACTTAAGTTACTTAACTCGTAGCCCGGCTCATTTTTCACGTATTGTAATACGACTTGATCGCAAATTTTTATAAAACGAGTAAGAACATTCGGATTGCCATCAAATTCCGGCACTGGTCGTAACGCTTTATATATAATATCGGGATTATAAGCCATCTTAGAATTATTAAATAAAGTATCTAATTCTAAACTATCCGAGTCTAATATTCTATTAGAATCTATTTCTTTATGTCTACTTGTCTGTCTGGAAGAGACAGACTGGTCTCCAAATTTCCGTGGGTGAAAAATCTTGAATGATTAAATGGAAAGATAGGACAAGGAAGCAACACTTAAAGAATATTTCAAGGACTTACATATACATATTTTTCTCGGTTCTTCAGGTATCGATTGCTGGATACTGGTCCTCAGCTGTGTCTTCTTTAGTTCGGACGTTCGACGATGTATTTGAGAATACCGACAGTGACTATCGAGCAGATTAACGATATTTGGAAATCTATACGCGTCGCGCACTGCCTCGAACTATCCTACCGACTGCGCCAATTACGAAGGTGACAGCCGGAGGACTTAAAAAAAACCGAATTTAATTTAATAAAAGATTTATTACTGTATTACAATTAAACTTATAATTAATTTAAGTCTATATTCGACCGATGTGAGAATCGAAGTGTGTTACCAATCTTTATTTCTAATTAAATTAAATTAACTAAATAGTCCAAATCAGCACTTTTGGGCGTTGACGACACGAGGAGTCGTTTTAGCAAGATAAGGTAATAACGATGCACGAGGCAGCTGCGGCACGAGGCGTGGACTCAGCAATTTAGGCATTGCAACATATCCGACGATTATAATAATTAATAAATATGCCATCACGCTATTCAGCGGAATTGGTGTAGGCAGAGCACGTAACAGGCTTGTGATCTAGTCAGCGTTCGGCTTACAGTTAGATAAGTACATATTATTTGCATGTCTGTGGGAGTTGTTAAATATAATTATTATACTTTTTAAAATAGTAAATAGGTTAGTAAAATACTAAGTAAGTATAGCTATCTGAACAAAAACAAATTTTATGATAATAATGCATTTGTAGTTTTAATTACAAATGAAGTAAGTAGGTACCTATGTTTATCAACACTTACCATAAAAATAATATTGTGTAGGTTTGTTTGATATTATTTCTTATGATACGATACGATATGATGTGATCCTAAGTAATTTATGTTAAAATTAATGTAGAAGTTATTGTCATGTCGGCGTCTGCGTCTGGGTGACACTCCTTGTGGTTGGCACTGAAAATCAGTTCTGGGTTGGGTAAGTAATTGCTTAACCCAGTATTTGCTGAGTGCCCAACCAATTTGTGTTTAATCGCGGCGTACTCACTTATTTTGTAATTTCGCATTTCTTAAACTCTTTTGTAAAAGTAGCACGTGGTGCCACGTCAAATAACTAGACATGAGTCTTGAGTCATCTCATCTCTTTTTGACAGCTTTGGTACGTTCAAAAACGCATTATTATTATGAGTGTTACCACTGTTTAGTTTTGATTAAAATTAAGAATGATCTTTCATTCTTTGTTATCATTATTTATTAAGTATTTAGAAATAAGATATTTTATGCATGTCTTTTTAATTTTTATTTTTTTTAAATTGTGTTTTATTTTCTATGTGCGTCGTGTTTTGCACAAATAAATACTTTTTCTTTCTTTCTTTCTTTCTTTCTTTCTTTACACCAATCAGTATTCCAAGTGGTCATCATCAAGCTAATAATAATGTTTTCTCCCACCAGCTCACAGAAGAACAGTCCCAAAAACGTCACACGACCCTCCACCCCATGGATATCGACGCATACTGGCTCCAACGTCGCTTATCCCGACATTTCCCCGATGCCATGGTCTCCCAAGCCAAGTCCAGTGAGGTTCTCCTGGCGTTAGCTGATGCAGCAGACGATAGGGACCTGGAGAACAGGCTGGTGCTACTCCTGGGCTACGACTGCTTTGAGTTCGTGAAGCTGCTCAACAAATATAGATACACAGGTGAGGTTTATGATAGATGTGGAAGTTTCCTGATGCCATGGTCTCCCTAATGTCATGGTTCTGTGGAGAAATATAGATATACTAACAGGTTAGGTTGGGAAATGAATGAATGTGCAGATGGTTTTGATGTTATGGGTAAGGTGCACTCTAAGTTGCTTATCCCGCGGATCGTTTACCGATCAGTGAGCGCAACGAGCGCCTCAACCCCTGGTAAGGTGAACCGACAAATTGGTAAGGGTGGCGGACAACCGATGGATAAGGATGGTACTGCTGGTTAAAGTATAAATACATGGAGGAGGCCTATGTCCAGAGCAGTGAACGTTTCCGCTGAAATGATGATAGTAACTCTGTCTGTCTGTCTGTTACACTTTTACGTCTAAACCACTGAACCGATTTTGATAAAATGAACATGAACAACATAGGCTATCGTTTATCGCGAAAAAAGCTTGAAGGGTTTGAAATAGGAGATGAAAGTTTGTAAAAATGCGATGGCAAGAGAAGATTAATACAGGCAAGATTCATAAATGAAACCGACATGTGTCGTAAGAAAGTATTAATGAATGTTTAAGAGGTAAAAGAGATGTTTTGTCTGCTTATTCTATTAATGGAAGACAGGCGTGAAGTTTTATATGTATGTATGTAAATTACTTTTTTCATATGTATGTTTGTCTGTCACAGTGTTGTACTGCACTAAGCTCGCGTCTTCTCAATCGGAGAGCGAACGCGTGTCTATCAGAGAGGAGATGTCCAAACAACCACATTTGCAGAAGATCCTCGCTCAGTTGGAGACAGGGAAGGGTGATGATGAGGTGGGTACAAAAACAAAACATAAACATGTTATTATTTTTTTTTTTTATTATTATTATTGACAGAAAAGCAAACAATCCACGTGATGGTAAGTGGTAACTGTCGCTCATGGACGACTCAGAGTCCTATAACGATATTCTTTGAGAAGATTTTGCCTGTGTCACTTTGCATGCTACTTGAAATTGTAACTTACAAAAATTGTAATAACTTGGCGATTAATAAGAGTGACCTGAGTTTCTTGCCAGTTCTTCTCATGGTTCTACTTCGTCAGCGGACTGGCTGTAGGTTAATTGGCTGACATTTTGTAAATTTTAACGGTCATAAGTGTTAATTTAATTAACCTAAATGAATAAATATATTTTCATTTTCAATTTACTACCGTTTCGCTTCAATATCAAAAGTTTAATTCGGTCTCATAACAAACCCCTACAGATAATATCATAGCAATAGTGACGTATTGCATCATTCAGACTTACAAAGGCGCTTTAAATATTTAAATTTAAAAAATGTCTGGAAAAGTTAAACATAATAAAATGTGGCGTCATCTATCTGGCCAATAATGACACACAGAGAAAATCGAAGTGAAGACGACTGACTACGAGTTTACAGCGTAGAAATCAAAGATGGCGCTATCAACAAATATAGATCTCCCCATACAAGATGTATGCTTTGTTTTTAATTATTATTGTTTATCTTTTATTATAAATTCTAATTTTATTTTTTCCTAACTATTATAGTACCTAAGTTTTCTGTTTTTTAATTTTTAACATTTTTGATCTGTGTTAAATCTGTGTTTATCATAATTAATATTTTACTTGCATGCTGTGGTCTCCTATAATTGAAGGAGTACACGATATAATATGTGGACTGTCTTAAATGTCAAGTAATTGTGTATGTCCTTTGTTGAAGACCCTTATTAAATAAATAAAAATAAAATATTATATAAAAATAATAAAAATATAAAAATAATAAAAAATAAAAATAAAATATTCCTCGAATGCCTAAAGTGTCTCTAATATGTTCTTATTGACGCTTGTTCCGATAGAATGAACTGGGTTTTGTGTGTTTTGTTACCTGTTTTACCTGTAGCTAATGTGTTATATCGAATCAACGAAACAGTCATAAGATGGAACATTATGCCACGCAATTTTCAACTTTATGCGTATAAATATAAATCGCGATATTAACATTCTCACACCAACTAACTATATATACAAGTCCCGACTACCAACTGTCGGGCAGTAGCCCGCCAGGCACGATCATCTAGCCTGGTCGGAGGATCCTCTCTTTGGTTGGAGGTATTTGGTGTGCTACCTCCACAAAAATATAGCCTATGTTACGTATCATATTTGTAGCTTTCTAAAGGTAAAAGATTTTTTTAATAAGTTACGTAGATTTTGAGTTATTCAGAACAAACAAACAAACATACAGAAAATCATATCTTTTCTTTTTATAATATTAGTTTAGCCTTTCAATGGCTCTACTCTAGCAGTCAGTAGACCCCATTAGTGATGGTAATCCATTGTGGAAAACTACTAACATAACGGCTGAAAGGACTTCACAAGGTCTCCGGGACCAAAATTAGCGGAAAACATGAACTGGTCAAAAGTTTTATTTGAACTACTAAGCTTCCCGTCTTTGGTTACTGCTCTGCTCCCGTCGCCAGTAGCGTGATGTTACGTGAGGCTATAACCCTCGGGAACTGGGCTATAATACGCAAAAACAATTATTTAAATAAGATTGGTAGTTTTAGAGATTACCTCGTTGGTTGGCTCGAGATTCTTTATGAGAGGATACTTTTACGGTCTTATATAAAAAAATTCAGGGACTGCCACACAGGCATGGGTTCAATACCTGAATCCAGCAAGTACAGTTTTGTTTAAATCTGCTTACCCCTTTGTGTATTCCAGGCTGCCCAACAATCCGAAGCCCCACGCAAACGCCACAAATCAGAAGGCCAGACATCAGCTCAAGCCCAAGTGTCAGGGTCCAGGAAGGTGCTCCAACTAGACGAGCTGATGTTCGCAGCTGGCGCTCACTTCATGGCGAACAAACGTTGTCAGTTACCCCCTGGCTCCTTCAGGAAGCAGAGGAAAGGTAAAAAAAAAACCAAAAAGCAACCCCTAATAAAAACCGCACAAGGTAACGGGCATCACCAGGTAACGGTCAACATTAGGTAACGGACATAACCAGGTAACGGACATATCGGGTAACAGGCAGCACCAGGTAACGGACAGCATCAGGTAACAGACAGCACCAGGTAACGGTCAACATCAGGTAACGGGCAGCAGCGTTACTAATTACGTTACTGGGGTCACCAATATACTTTGGAAAGAGCGGTTTTTTAACTTTTGTATACATATTAGCCTACCAAAGTCACTCCACTCTGATGGTAAGCAGTCAGTGGAGTCCTGTAGTAGTGACTTTAAGTCTCAGGCTCCAGGAGCCTTCCTGAAGCTTCGAAAACACAATATAGGCAGTACTTATGAGCAGGGTTCAGGAAAATTTTCGTCGCTAGTTTTCGCCACTTTGGTAAAGGTCCATTTTTACAGCGCTATCAAAATGAATATTATTCCGTGTTCATGTTGGCAATTTTAATGCTAAATTTACAAAATGGATAATTCACATGCTTCGGACGAAAGAAAATTTGTTCAAGCGCCTGATCAAATTAGCAGCGCAATATATAAATTTAATAACAAGCGTTCAACTCTAATGGGTTACTGTCAACCTTTTTTATTATAAGTACCGACGTATGTAAATGAAACATTCTCGATTCTTCTTCATCAAGTAAAAGTCTTACACTTAACATCGTCCAGTTGTTTTCTTTGATTTATCCTCATTATCTCGCACAAAATTGTTGAGAGGGTTTTCTAAAATGTCGCCCACGAGGTCGCAGCAATGATGCATCAGGTCTAGCTGTCAAGCGCTTTTTGAAAGTTAACCTCTGATTGGCCCAATGTGAAAGTAAAAGTGGCGCCAACTAGTAGCGAAAAATTTCCTAATCACCCTCATTGTGTAAGATTAGTGCTTTAACTAAGCATTTTTTATTTAAGACTAGCCTGTTGGCCTATTGGTTAGTGACCCTGCCTGCTAAGCCGGAGGTCGTGATTCGATTCCCACCCAGGACAAATCTTTGTGTGATGAGCATGCTTGTTTGTTCTGTGTCTGGGTGTTATTTATCTATAATATGTATGTATTTACAAAAAAAAATATATAAGTAGTATATCAGTTGTTTAGTACCCATAACACAAGCAAATATAATTGCTTAATTTGGGGTTAGATGGCGCTGTGTGAATGTGGTAGAATATTATTATTACTTTTTTTTTAGGACCAGGTTCAATAAATAAAGAGTTCTGTTTTGTTATATTCTTTTTTCCTCTCCATTCTCAGGATACGAGGAGGTCCACGTACCTGCTCTGAAGCCCAAACCATTTGACGAAGGAGAGACATTGGTTCCTATTGAAAAGTTACCTAAATATGTACAACCGGCGTTCGATGGATTCAAAACATTGAATAGAATACAGGTATTTATTTCAAATCTTTACTATTATATATAGCGGAAGACTTGTGTTTGTTTGAACGCGCTAATCTATGAAACTACCTGTCAGATTTGAAAAATTCTTTTTGTGTTTGATAGCCCAGTTTTTGAGGATGCTGTAGGCTATGTAACATCACGCTACTGACGACGGGAGCAGAGCAGTAAGCAAAGGCGCGGGTGAAACCGTGCCGCTGAAAGCTGGTTTAATATAATAAATATATCCGCCTAAATCCAACTTTTTAATTCCCAGAGTCGCATCTCAAAATCAGCACTAGAATCTGATGAGAACCTTCTAGTATGTGCTCCCACTGGCGCAGGCAAGACCAACGTCGCGCTCCTATGTATACTTCGAGAAGTGGGCAAACACGTCAACGACGACGGCACAGTCAACGTGAACGACTTCAAAATGATATACGTAGCCCCTATGAGGTCACTTGTACAGGAAATGGTGAGTTACAGAGTGTGGGCAAAATTTTTCGAGTGGACTAAGATGCCCACTTTATAAACAATTGCCCAAAAATAGTATAATTATTTTAGAAATGTGTCTATGTGCTGGGCAAAAGTTGCCCACTAATATTTTTAAGTGTGGGCAACTTTTTTTTATTGTGTTATAATCATACAGGTGGGCAACTTCAGCAAGCGTCTAGCGGCATACAATATGAAGGTGTCTGAGTTGACTGGCGATCACCAGCTGACAAGAGAACAAATAGAAGCGACTCAGCTGATCGTCTGTACTCCGGAGAAGTGGGATATTATTACTAGAAAAGGTAGGATGTTAAAATTATTATGTTTTTTTTAATAGTGGGTGAAGTAGTTTATTATAACTTCAATTAGCTTTCCGCGGAGCGATTTCACCCGAGTTTTTGCTTACTGCTCTGCTCCCGTCGCAAGTAGCGTGATGTTACATAGCCTATAGTTTTCTGGACTATCATTCGCAAAAGGATTTTTTTAATTTCTACTAGTAGTTCCAGAGATTAGTGCGTTCAAACAAACAAACTCTTCCAGTTTATATAATAGTATACATATAGTATCTATTCATGGATAATTTTATTTTAACTTAAATATTTTATTTTGAACATGAATTTATTAGTCGATGGATAAAAAGACAATGGCAATGAATGAATTTACTTTAATGAGCAAATTGTTTTACAATTGCTAACTTTACCGTAACTTTTATTGACAACTGTTTTACTAAACGTAACTTTGCCCACGGAATTTGTAAATATTTTATAATAATATAATAATAATAATAATATTCTACCACATGCACACAGCGCCATCTAGCCCCAAATTAAGCAATTATATTTGCTTGTGTTATGGGTACTAAACAACTGATATACTACTTATATACATTTTTTTTTGTAAATACATACATATTATAGATAAATTACACCCAGACACAGAACAAACAATAATGCTCATCACACAAAGATTTGTCCTGGGTGGGAATCGAACCCACGACCTCCGGCTTAGCAGTCAGGGTCACTAACCACTAGACCAACAGGTCAGTCCACTTTATCCATTATATATTAAAATTTACCCACGTTATAATAACCAAAATAATTGTCTCAAAGTTCCTTTATTGCCCACTAGGTGGCGAGCGTTCCTTCACCAACTTGGTACGTCTGATCATCATTGACGAGGTTCACTTACTCCATGACGAGAGAGGGCCTGTACTAGAAGCTTTAGTCGCCAGGACTCTCAGGACTGTTGAGCAAACTCAGGAAGAGGTAAGCTGGCGTTGTTTCTAGGGTTCCATACCTCAAGAGACAAAACTGAACCCTTATAGGATCAATTTGTACATATTTCTCAGTAACCCAATTTCCCCCCTTTCCTTTTTCCGCGCCTCAATCCTTTTACCTACCCTACTCCTTTCACGGTAGGCATCGGCTTCACAGAGTCCCTGGCATCGCAGGAGCAATGCTAGACTCTGAGTCGTCTAAGAGCGACGGTTACCACTTACAAACTTACTTCCGGCACAGACGGCTATAAAAAAAATTGGTATCGTAGTAGCGTGGTGTCAAGCTAAAATTTATATTGAATGCTAGCTGCGTCACACGGCTTCGCCCGCGCCTGAAATGTGTATTGTCTCCCTGGATAAAAAGTAGCCTTTGTTCATCTCTGGCACTGAATCTATCTACATATCAATATTCATTGAAAATTGACAGCCGTTTAGGCGCTGAGTGGTAACAAACATACGCACACAGATACAAATTTTCGCATTTATAATAATAGTAGGATTCTTGTTTGCAACCCCTTGAAGGTGTAGAAAAATCAAAAGATATAGCCATTATTGTTATTTATATTGATTACAAGGTTTTACGGAACCCTCGGTGCACGAGTCCGACTCGCACTTGACCGGGTTTTTTTTATATTTCTTTGGCAAAAGGAAGGTTTCAACTGCTAGTAGTAGCATCATGGCAATTTTGCGAAATACTTTTCATCTTTACCTGCGATCAGCTTCTAAGTTTGCCGTAATCCTTACTACATGCGCCTGTCTCCTATTAATGGGGTAAGCAGAGATTATAGAACGCCATTTGCTTCTACATTCATTATTCCTTATTAATCTAGTTTTTGTTTGTCCAGGTGAGATTAGTGGGCTTATCAGCCACTTTGCCCAACTACACTGATGTTGCTGCCTTCCTGAGGGTCAAGCCTGAACATGGCTTGTTTTACTTCGATAATTCATTCAGGTAATTATCTATATATTAATACGTGAAGCAAAAAATTTTTAACACTTTTTACAATTTTTTTTTAAATTCTGCATAAAAAAAAAATTCGTCCTCTAGGCGACCACTATTCATTATTTTAGCAACAATATGATGGCTTTTGTAATGGTGTTTCGAGACAGTAGCGGGTCCAGAGAGGAGGATATGAAGGTAAAAATAAAAGGCACTAGCAGTTTAAGACGATGGCTTTTGGTATAGTGGCCGCCACTTCTGGATGCCACTGACTGCTTACCATCAGGTGGGGTGGAGTTACTTTGGTAGGCTAATATAAGAAAGAAAGAAATAAATTATTATGTTTGCAAATGAGTAATAACATTTTTTTTTAAACATGCATTAACAAACAAAAATGGCCCCTTTCTCAGCTATGTGCTAAGTAATAAGAAAAACTCATCTGCATGCTCAGAAAATGTTGGGTATTTAACTCGATAAAACCTACCCTGGTTGACTCCACCCCAAACTTAAATAATGGATCCGTTACTATTTTGAAGCATATTTTTTATTACTCAGAGCGTTCACACTTCAGAGTGGCAAAGTTGCAATTTAGTGTCATATTTTCAAAGCATAATTTTACAAATATTGGTGAAATACTTTTTAGATTGATGAAAGCTGTATAAAAAGTTAGTAATCATAATGCTTACAGTTATCTATAATATAAAAATGAATCGCTGAGTGTTATATAATAATAATAATAATACCAGCCTATTTACTGTCCCACTGCAGGGCAAAGGCCTCTTCTCATATAGAGAAGGTATGAGCATTAATCACCACGTGCGCTCAAGGCGGATTGGTAATTTCAGACTTTTAAGTCCAGGTTTCCTCACGATGTTTTCCTTCACTGTCAGTCAGAAATGTCCAAGATAAACTTAGAAAGTACATATGATTTGAAAAATCACATTGGTACTTGCCCGGATTCGAACCCATTACCTCGTGTTTACGAAGCGGGTGCCTTATCCACTGGACCATTTCGACTTTGAATGACACTGAATGTGTTGCTAATCGCAAATCTCGAGAGCAGCTGAACCGATTTCGCTAATTCTCTTTTTATAATATTCCTTGAAGTACAAGAAATGGCTCTTACGTGGAGAAAAATTTTAAAAATTGCCTGAAAAAAAAACACTTCTATATTCCCATACAAAAGTATCTTCATTTAAACCAATATGTTTAAAAAAATGTTCACCCGTACGAAGCCGGGGCGGGCCGCTTGTTTTACTATAAAAATAAAGCCATGTAAGTTTCAAATGTATTATACATATAAATAGAACTGTAAGCATTATGGTTACTTACTTTTTATACAGCTTTCATCAATCTAAAAAGTATTCTACTAATATTTGTAAAATATAGCTGGGATAAATGATAAAAATTGAAAACCACGAAAATATGACACTAACTTGCAACTTTGCCACTCTTTTGTGTGAACGCTCTTAAATATATTACTTTCTTTAACAGACCAGTGGCTCTAGAACAGCAATACATCGGTGTGACTGAAAAGAAAGCGCTGAAGAGGTTCCAAGTGATGAACGACATAGTATACGAGAAGACCATGGAACATGCTGGAAGAAATCAGGTATTTGTTCTAGATAAATCCGTACTTCCATACTAATACTATAAATGTTAAAGTAACTCTGTCTGTCTGTCACGCTTTCACGCCTAAACCACTAAATTTTTGATATAATTTAGTATTTGACTAGACCTTGGGAAAAACAGGTTATCTTTTATCGCGAAAAAATTACTCAAAAGGGGTTGAAATATGGGATGAAAGTTTTGAAAATTATAAACAGACATGTTAATGATTAATAAAAATATATTATGCGATAATTGACATTCATGCGGACGTAGCTGCGGGCAACTGCTAGTTAATTATGTACTTAAGTTTATACAATGAGGGTGTTTAGGAAAAATTTCGACACCAGTTGGCGCCACTGCAACTGTCACATTGGGACAATCAGGGGTTAACTTTCAAAAAGCGCTTGACAGCTAGACCTGACACGTCGGTGCTGCCACCTCGTGGGCGCCATTTCAGAAAACCCTCTCAGCAATTTTCTTTAGTCCATAAGCGAGTGGATTATCCATTTTGTAAATTAAAATACGTAGTCAAATTACCATACATTGAAATCCTCTCTTTTGTTTCTTTATTCTTAGTATTATATTAATTGATTAATTTCTAATAATTACTTTGTATGGTTCTTTGGTTGCGTTGAGTGTTTAAATTGTAACTCCTACAAACAACTGTAATTATCTGGCGATTGAAAAGAGTGGCGTGAGCTTCTTGCCAGTTCTTCTCACAGCTCTACCTCGTCAGCGAACTGGCTGTAGGTCAATTGGCTGACAAAATGTAATATTGACTTTTCATAAGCATCATACTTTATGATCAAAATGAAATAAATGCTTTGACTTTGACTTTGACTTAAACATAAAAAATTCCGAAATGAAATTATTTTTCAAAATGGAAGACCTTTTACCAAAGTGGCGCCAACTAGCGGCGAAAGTTTTTCTAAACGCCCTCATTGTATAAACTTTATTATATAGCTTATAGCAATTTTAAGTTCTATGTTGTTTTTTTTTCTAGATATTAGTGTTCGTTCATTCTCGCAAAGAAACGGGAAAGACAGCGCGAGCTATAAGAGATATGTGCTTAGAGAAAGATACGCTTGGACAGTTTTTGAGGTAAGTCGTTACAAACTTTTTTTTTTTTTTATATTTTAGCCTACCAAAGTGACTCCACCCCGCTTGATGGTAAGCAGTCAGTGGAATCAAGAAGTGGCGGCCACTATACCAAAAGCCATCGTCTTAAACTGCTGGTATGGTGGCCTCCACTATGGCGGCTGGGAATGGGGTTAGGGGAAGGTACTGAGGGAAGTGAGGAAAGAGGAAAGGGGGGAAATTGGGCCTTCGGCACTCTCACTCAGCGAACGAAACGAAGTAGTAAAGATACTACTACTCTTAAGTCGATCTTCTATGAGAGGGTAGTACTTCCCCGGTCGATCCGGCCCATTCATGCTGAAATCAGCGTGGATTTACTACCGTGGACTGTTATACTTATATTTATATATAGAGGATCAATTGTCCCTCTTTCCTTCCCCTCACCTCCCTCAATCATTTCACCTACCCCACTTCCTTCACGGTAGGTGGTTTAGCAATGCTAGGGACTCTGTGTCATCCAGTGACAGTTATCACTTATTATCACGTGGGCTGTTTGCTCGTCTGTGTCTGTGTCTCACTGTCGCCAATAAATAAAATGTGATCCTCAATAGGGAGTCGTAAAAGATTTCATCCTGCTTGGTAGTAAGCAGTCAGTGGCGTCCATGGTCACTTCTTCAGTTGACATGTTGTCATTATATATAAGGTAATGTTTTTCTAGCGTATGTTTGTATGTATGTATGTGAGTATCAGTAGCGAAGAGTCACTTTTCCGAGGAGGGAAGCCGGTGAGACTAAAATATTTTGAAATTCGGAAGGCTAGTTAGTCTTTGAGTAGACACGCAAGCAGTGATAGGTATAAGGAGGTCAGGACATATTTTAAAAGGGAAGCCGGCAGGAATCGTGTTATATGGACGCTTCGCCACTGGTGAGTATGTATGTATATTTCTTTGGCACGCTCTACAACCTACATGACTGAATGGATTTTAATATATGAGGTGTTATTAGATTTGTATTGATTGTAGGAGTGACATTAGGGTATATAAAATTTCAATGTAGCGTCAGCACGAGAATAAAAATGGGTTTATTTCTTTTTACTTTGTTTTAGGCAAGCGGGCCTTTTGTTTATTAATAATATAATATTGCTTGTATGTCACAATTAATTCGTTTTCCACCGCATAGGGGATGAAGAAAGGGAATAGCAAAAAGACTGTGGAATATTAGGCTTCACTGTGTCGTCATATCGGTCCATTATTATCTGATACATAGAAGGTATGAGCATTGATCGCCACGCTTGCTCAAGGCTAGGTAGTAGATCCACGCTGGTTTCAGCATGAATGGGCCGGATCGTCAGGGGAAGTACTACCCTCTCATAGAAGATCGACGTAAGAGTAGTAGTATCCGTACTACTGCGTTTCGCTCGGTGAGTGAGAGCGCCGGAGGCCCAACTTCCCCCTTTCCCTTTTCCTTACCTCCCTCATTCCCTTCCCCTAACCTCATTCCCAGCCGCCATAGTGGAGACCACCATATCAGCAGTTTAAGACTATGGCTTTTGGTATGGTGGCCACCACTTCTGGATTCCACTGACTGCTTACCATCAGGCGGGGTGGAGTCACTTAGCTAATATAAAAAAAAAAGGTGGTTTGGCAAGATGTTTTCCTTCACCGTCAGTCAGTAATTAAATTAAATTAAAATTTATTTATTTCGGAATTATTTCCAAAGTGTGTTAATAACAATGATCTTACTGCCTAATGTTAGTAATTAAATAAATAAATGACAATTATTATTACATTTTATTTGGTGTGAATGTTCACCTACCTACGTACCTACCATCGGGGTTTCCCAACGGTCAGCAAACACGCGCAGGATAGTGTAATGTCCAGATATACTTAGAAAGTACATATGATTTAAAAAATCACATTAGTTATTACACGGATTTGAAGCCATGACCTCGTGTATACGAAGCGAGTGCCTTCAGTTTGGCCATTACGACTATAACTTTACGAGGTTTTTTATTTTTGTTAGCCTACCTTAGTGATACTACTCTGTCTGATACAGTTTACACCTAATTCTAGCATGTTAGCAATAGATATTTTTAAAATACAGCTCAGATTAAATAATAAAAATTGAAAACCACAAAATATGACACAAGTTGCGACGTTGCCACTCATGACGCGTAAACCCTCTTAAGTGTACTACTCTATGGTTTTTCAATTACCAATATTTATTTTTTTGACTTTGACTGGCCTGTTGGTCTAGTGGTTAGTGACCCTGACTGCTAAGCCGGAGGTCGTGGGTTCGATTTCCACCCAGGACAAACCTTTGTGTGATGAGAATTATTGTTTGTTCTGTGTCTGGGTGTAATTTATCTATAATATGTATGTATTTACAAAAAAAAAAATGTATATAAGTAGTATATCAGTTGTTTAGTACCCATAACACAAGCAAATATAATTGCTTAATTTGGGGCTAAATGGCGCTGTGTGAATGTGGTAGAATATTATTATTATTATTATTCTCTGTATTTAACTATATACACACAAAATTACATTTTTAAATATATATAAAAAATAATAGAAATATACATTTAAAAATATAAAAATATGGAGACCCACCGATATCGGGTACAGGGACCAAGCTACCGGTGGTTAGGGCTCCAGAGATAGGAACCGCCTCACAATGCGGGTCGTATCAAGGAGCACAGCCTTTTGCATCAGGCCCACGATCCAGCCACCTAACGCGAGTATCGCGAGATGTTGATGGAGGCTCTTAGGAATCAGTCCATTAAGTGATATGACTATCGGAACAATGATCGCTATATATATGATTATTATTATTATTATTATGAACAGGGAAGGCTCGGCAAGCATGGAAGTACTTCGCACAGAAGCGGAACAAGTCAAGAACCCTGAACTACGAGAATTGCTGCCGTACGGTTTTGCTATTCATCACGCTGGCATGTCCAGGGTCGACAGGACCCTTGTCGAAGATTTGTTCGCTGATAGGCATATACAGGTTAGTGCAGTTTTGTACGTTTGTTTGTGACTAGCGACCCGCCCCGGCTTCGTACAGGTATTATGCTGATACTAAATATACTACAGAATGTATTTTTAAAAAAACTTTCACAGCTTTTTTGTCATTAGACAATACTTCCAGCTGATATATTACATTAGAAACCTCTAAAATTACCAGTGTTTCTCTACTATATTTTGCACGTATTATACATATAAACCTTCCTCTTGAATTACTTTATCTATTAAAAAAAACCGCATCAAAATCCATTGCGTACTTTTAAAGATCTAAGCATACATAGGGACAGACAGCGAGAAGCGACTTTGTTTTATTCTATGTAGTGATGATCTCATAAACTACTGAATCAGTTGTAAAATCTTTGGATTTTTTTTTCTTTTATTTAACTATAGACATTCGTAGCAATCTGTACAAAGTACTACTGAGTCACTTCATTAGATTTTTCAGTCTTTTTTTTGCATTTGATTTGTTTACATATTAAATTTTACCGCATTTTTTTACCTTTTTAATATATTTTACTTTTGTATTTATTTTACTTATTTTTTTTTTTACTCTGTATTTCTATATATTTTTTTTACTTTTTATGACATTCCTTCAAACCCCCAGGTGCTAGTATCTACCGCGACCCTCGCGTGGGGTGTGAACCTGCCAGCCCACACCGTCATCGTCAAGGGTACCCAGGTGTACTCGCCAGAGAAGGGTCGCTGGAGCGAGCTAGGTGCGCTGGATGTGCTTCAGATGCTGGGGCGAGCTGGTAGACCGCAGTATGATACTAAGGGAGAAGGTAATTTTTACTGCCTATTTAATTTTTAGCATATTTTTTGGTGGCACACAGTCCATGGTAAGTGGCCGTAACCGTAATTAAATTCCTTTAAATATCTAATGTGATTTGATTTTACTGATGAACTAAAGTTCACAAGGTTCCCCAAGGGAGACGGGATAGGGGATAAGAGATAGGAAATCGAGTTAGGGGATAGGGGATCAGGATAGAAAATTGGGTTTGGGGATTAGATAAGAGAAATGGAAGAGGGGATCAGGATAGGGTAATGGATATATAGGGTCGGGAGAGAGGATTGGGGTACGGGAACGGGATAGGGGATCGAGATAGGGAACAATATCGGGTTAGGAGTTCGGGATAGGGGATCGTGTTAGGGAATTTTGATGGACGACTTAGTTATTTATTTTGTAATATGTATGTAATAAATAATATTCTCTTGTATGTTGTGCCAGGTATCCTCATAACAAACCACTCGGAGCTGCAATATTACCTGTCGCTACTGAACCAGCAGTTGCCGATAGAGTCGCAGCTAGTGAGCAAGCTGCCTGACATGTTGAACGCAGAGATTGTGCTGGGATCTGTGCAGTCGGTTAGAGATGCTGTTACTTGGTTAGGTAAGTTTTGTCCTGTTTATTTTTCTTTTCTTTTTGTTTTTTTTTTAAGTTTATTTTCTTCCATTCTTTTAAGTTTTCTTTTTTTTTTAAATATTATTTCTTTGTTATTACTTTCTTTTTTTATTCTTCTTTAAGTTTCGTTTTTACTTTTTTTACTTTTTATTCTTTTTATTACTTTTTTGTATTTATTTTTCCGTTTTTTCTTTATTTCTTTCTTTCTTTCTTTTTCTTTCTTTCTGCCCTTTTCTTTCTTCCCTTTTCTTTCTTCCCTTTTTTTCTTCTGTTTATTTTATTGTGTAGATAACGTTGTAAGCAAAACGGTTTAACGATTAACCGTGATGATCAATGCTCATGCCTTCCTTCAAATTCACACATACTTTTACCCACAGGTTACACATACCTATACATCCGAATGCTGCGTCAGCCGCAGTTATACGGCGTGACTCCTGAGAAGCTGCAGGAGGACTCGCTGCTGGAGCTACACAGAGCTGACCTGATACATACGGCTGCCAGTTTACTTGATAAGTGAGTGTAACACCTTGGCAGGCAATTCATCTCATCACAAGATACTGCTCTTTTTGCGTTATAAATTTTTCTGCTGATTACTTATGTGTTACCTAGCTGCGGCTTCGTCCGCACCTAAAATGTGTTTTTCCTCCTTTAAGACTGCAGTCCGCGAGCGTGAGAACTCGTGCTTACACCTCCACTTTGATATTTTACATGCACACAGACGTATCGCGCACTATTAGATACTTACCCTGGAAACGAATTAATCGGCTTTCGGTTTTTCGTAAAAGTTAGATATACATCAAGCTTTCGTCTTTGTAGGATGTTTATGAATGTCACGAAAAACACGCAATGCATTGTGCAATATGCCAATGGCTTGTCGCATCGCAAACCTCGCGCGAGCCCGTAGTGACTAGCCGGCGACAAAGGGTGTGGTCCAAGTGTACACTTTCTAAGTCGATATTATAATCCGTTTATGGAGAAATTCAAGATATTTATCAAGTCTATATTCTGTGTGATATGGGAAATGTGGATTTTATAGGTGATATTTTACTTAAAAAATGGTGATGAATACAGACTAAAACAAATACAGCTATATAAAAAATATATTTATTTTTTAATAAAAAGAAAATTTGATATCTAAATTAACAGAAATTTACACCAAATGTGCTTTCCTGTAAAGTTGTAGATCTCTTCTTCTATTTTGTTGCCATCGCTATTCATTTTTTTATTTTAGCTATACTTGATTCGCCTAAATTTTCGCTTTTTCTTTTTTTTGCTTCACGTATAACTTCTCTTTTCTTAATCGCCTCCATTAAATAAATGGGTTCTCTTACCTCCATTTTCCTGTCTAACCTGGAATCTATTATTTCAGGTTAGACAGGAAAGGTAAACCTTTTTTAATTTTTCTTCCATATAATTTTTCCAGAAGTCATCATCTTTTTTAATTGTTTCAACTTTCATGTCCACGCTGGTCCAAGCCATAAAAATGCATTTACGTTTTTGAGTGATATGGAGCTGCCCCTGAACTTGATAATACCAGTCGTGATTGGTATTTATTATTAGGTCTCCTGTTGAATTGCGTTTCCAGAAATTTATCTTTTTCTTATTAACACCGTCATTAATAGACATATTAGCACACGAATATGGACACTTTATTTCAATAATTTTATCTTCACCCAACAATCCGTCTGGGCTTGCACCTAAATAGGGTATTTTTGCGTCTACAAATAACCCGCATTTTTTTGCAATTCTTCATAAAAGTACATGAAGTCAATCACTCTGCATCCATCTACTTTAAACTCTTCATTTTCTTGTACTTCTTCTATCATAAGTTGCGGAGTATTCCGCCCCGACGATGTCTGAAATGATATTATCAATATAATAAATGCTTCTAGTTGTGTGTAGTGTTTGCAATTCTTCTTTTGGTCAAATGAGTGAATAGCACTTACACCTTCCGTAGACAAGGAATCTTGTATGTTTTGGATTTCCTGAAATGGTACTCGCGTAGCTTTTCGGATGACAAAATCAGGGATGTTTTGCTCTGACGTTGCCTGAAATGTATGTAAAATATTCCTATTACTCAGTAATCTTTTGAATATTCATTCGCAGTACTCCTTTTAGGTGGAGTAGATATCATGAACGACACTTACAGCTACAGTACACGTAACATCTGCCAAGTTTTTGTTATCCTGTATTGAAACTTCTTGTCTCCTGAAATAATAATTATTACGGTATTTATTTGGAAATATCTGTGTTCCTCATTAATTCATAAATTTTTGATAAAGCCATTTTGTAGGTGTTTATGTTACTACGTCGAAGCTGTTTTTTTTTATTATTGTATCCAGCGGCAGACGAGCTAGTGACCTGATGGTAAGTGGTAGCCGCTGCTCATGGACTTCATCAATACCAATGAATCGATTTAACACAGCTTCCAGTGGGCAGCGGCTTTGCAGGTATGTACCTGCAAAGCCGCTGCCCACTGGAAGCTGTGTTGAATCGGTAAACATCTTTTACTCGTAGGCTTTTCCACAGTCGGGGAAAAAGAAAAAAGAAAAAAAGTTGAGTTGACATTATAGATACTTACTGTTTTGTTTTAAATCGTCCTTTATTTTTTTTGTGTTTATAATAATTTTCTTTGCGTTTTCACATATCTATCTGAAATGGGTTAAAAAATATGTTACGATTAATAAGTACTAATATAAGTGTTGAATGAATAATTCTTAAAAAAAATTAAGTAAAAGTCACGTACCTAATTCGTTTATTTACTCGAAGAATACAAAATCGCAGTAGTGTCCGCACTCGCAACCCACCCTTATGCTTGTCCAAACAATAGATTTATCGCGGAGCTATGGCGCTCGACGCGTACTACAAACTGACGTGCGATCGCCTTGAACACTCGGAGGGCACTGAAGTTTTTGCACGCGTATACTCTAATAAAAAGCAAATTACGGGAAACATTTGCTACGTACTAAAATGTATGGGCAACCGAGAACGTTTGCAGCTAAAAAAATTAATGATGTTTATGCTTAGATTATGGCTTTTTGGTTTGAATTAGTAAATAACTTTAATGGTAAATGTATTGTATGTACCTTTTTCTCACTATTAAACTAAAACTTTATTCAAATAGACCAATGAAATAGCAGAAATAGTCATAATAGCAAAGGTTGATTTCGATGCTTTTGATCAGTGTTGGGGATTTTTTTCCTCGAAAATTAAGGATTATTTTATAAGTATCACGCGGTGTAAATGTAGACTCATCTTTTCAGCAACTGTTATTTTTTTTTTGTGTCATTTAATGAAGTAGTTTCTTATTTTTTTTTCAAAATCGTAGGTGTCTATTCGCGCGTTTCTTTGAGACGTGCCTCTTAAGAACCAGACTGATTTTCGGGATGAAAAGTAACCCATGTCCGTCTCCGGCACCGAATCTATCTACATGCCAATTTTCATCGGAATCGGTTAAAAAAACACACTCATACACATACATACATACAAACTTTCGCATTTATAATAATAATAGGATTTGAATGCCATTCATGTCATTCGTTCGACAGTTGGCGACACTAACATGTTCTGTAAGTTTGTAGAGAGGACGCGCCAAGCGCTCTGTGTGAGTGTGTACACCTGCAAAAAGAGGTTTTTTTGCAGGTGTACACTCACTTTACTCTTCTTTATAACAGTGAAGAAACGCTCTAAAACATAACTTATTCTATTATTATAAATGCGAAAGTTTGTGTGTGTTCAATGAAAATTGATATATTTTATCGCCTGGTTCCCGAGGGAAAACACATTTTAGGCGCGTGTAGCCTACCAAAGTGACTCCACCCCGCCTGATGGTAAGCAGTCAGTGGAATCCAGAAGTGGTGGCCACCATACAAAAAAATTAAACTGCAGGTATGGCGGCTGGGAATGCGGTAGGGGAAGGGAATGAGGCAAGAGGAAAGGGGGAAAATTTGGCCTCCGGTGCTCTCACTCACCTAACGAAACGCAGTAGTACGGATACTACTACTCTTACGTCGATCTTCTATGAGAGGGTTGTACTTCCACGATCCGGCACATTCATGCTGAAGCCATGGATCTACTACCGGATAATGGATAAAAAATCTATAGTAAATGGTTCTTTTACAGAGCCGGCTTGGTTAAATACGAGCGTAAATCCGGACACTTCCAACCTACAGAGCTGGGTCGTATTGCGTCACATTTCTACTGCACTTATGAAACGATGCAGTGTTACAACCAACTGCTGAAACCTACGTTGGGAGAGATCGAGCTGTTTAGAGTGTTTTCTTTATCAGCCGAGTTTAAACATATAGCTGTTAGGGAAGAGGAGAAATTGGAGCTGTGTAAACTTATGGAAAGGGTAAGAAAAATCATTTTTTTTGTTGTTTTTATTTTTTTCGTACACAAAGTACACCCAGACTCGGAATAAATATTTATGGATCACAAAGTTTAGATTTTTTTTTTGTTATTTATTTATTTACCATTTTCTTTTTATTTTTCTTTAAATCAATTCTCGAACTAGAGTACGAGCTCTGTGTCCCAAGTCACTTTAGAAACACACATTTAATGTACACAAATCACACTGAAACTCGTTACAAATGGTTTTATAAATCACACAAACTTCGTACCGAACCTCGTGAACAGATTCCACTCTGCTTTATAATTATAGTAGCTTATGGACATGACATGCAACACCAGGAATATTCATTCGTGTTACACTTTTTTTTGATAATAAGTGGTAACTGTTGCTCATAGACGACTCAAGAGTCCCTAGTATTGCTCCTGCAATGCCAAGAACTTTGCAAAGCCGCTGCATATCGTGAAGGAAGTGGGGTAGGTTTAACTATTTATACATTAAACTAGCTGTCCGCGGCGCGGTTTCACTCGCGTATTTGCATACTGCTCTGCTCCCGTCGCGTAGGTGAAAGGATTAAGGGAGGTGAGGAAAAAGGAAATGGAAGAAATTGGGCCTCTTCTCAGCACTCTTAACCCTTCGTGTGTTTAGGAGCAGATCTGCATGAGACACAATGTTATTTCTATTGTGTCTGATATTGTAGCATACAAGTGGTTAAAATACTTAAAATTAAATGTCTGTTTTTATATGAATATTATTTTCCCAGGTCCCCATCCCAATAAAAGAAAGTATAGAGGAGCCATCAGCTAAGATCAACGTGTTGCTACAAGCGTACATATCTCAGCTGAAGCTTGAAGGGTTCGCGCTCATGGCGGACATGGTGTACGTGACCCAGTCCGCCTGCAGGCTGCTCAGGGCTATATTTGAGATTGTACTGCACAGAGGTGGGTCGCAGATAATACACTAATCCCTACTAATAGTATAAATGCTAAAATAACTCGGTCTGTCTGTCTGTTACGATTTCACGCGTAAAACACGCAACCGATTTTGATGAAATTTATGAAATTAGACTAGACTTTGCGGAACAACATAGGTTATCTTTTATTGAAAAAATAAAATGCCTCGAAGGGGTTGAAACAGGGGATGAAAATTTGTATGAAAAATCGTTAATTCATAATTAGATGAGAACCAGTAATGAGCTTCTTATCGAGTGGTTAGTGATCAACCTAGGATTTGTTCAGGTCGCTGATAGAGGCATCCGACTTGACCTAACGACTGTTATCAACTTGGTAACAACCGGGACCGACTTTTAACGTGCCCTCCGAAGCACACGCTCAGATCAAATTGAACTAAGGTAGTAGGCAGGGATGAGAACTAGTGATGAGTTAAGAGACGGATTTGAATTTTGAATTTGACGTCACTGGTGAAGTGTTTTACCAAAATAAACACTATAACACATACATTATTTAAAACGTTCAGTATCGTAAGGGAAGCGGGGAAGACTTGAGGCCCCTAGGCATCCCTTGGATCCGCCACTAATGTATCCTACTACTATTATAAATGCGAAATTTTGTGTGTGTATGTATGTAAGTATGTGTGTGCGTGTGTGTGTTAGTCACTCATTCAGCATCAACTCAGCGCCTTAGGCTAACCGATTTCGAAGACAATTGTTATGTAAATATATTCGTTGTCGATAGGCTACTTTTCATCCCGAAATTCGGTCTTGTACCCGAGGGAAACAAAATTTAAATATTGTATTTAAAGTTGTAGTGCCGTGGGGCGCAGCTAGTATGTAAATAAAATAATTTGTTTGTTTGCAGGTTGGGCTCAATTAGTAGACAAAACTTTAGCTCTGTGCAAGATGGTGGATAGAAGAATGTGGCAATCCATGTCTCCGCTCAGACAGTTTAGAAAAATGCCCGAAGAGGTCAGTGCATGTTATTTCTTTTTATATTCATACTAATATTATAAATGCGATTAGATCGACCGAGGAAGTACTACCCTCTCATAGAAGATCGACGTAAGAGTAGTAGTATCCGTACTACTGCGTTTCGTTCTGTGAGTGAGAGCGCCGGAGACCCAATTTCCCCCCTTTCCTCTTTCCTCACCTCCTTCATTCCCTTCTCCTAACCTCAATTCCCAGCCGCCATAGTGGAGGCCACCATACCAGCAGTTTAAGACGATGGGTTTTGGTATAGTGACCACCACTTCTGGATTTCACTGACTGCTTACCATCAGGCGGGGTGGAGTCACTTTGGAAGAGAATATAAAAAACAAACTAACTTTGTCTGTCTGTATGTAAAGTACCTAAAAGCATGGATAATTAGTTTAATTTGATCTAATTAAACTAATTAACCATGCTTTTAGCAATTGGTACTTCACATGAGATTTAACAGGTGATTAGTTAATTTTTCGTTGATTAACCTTTTAGAAACTTGGTGTTAGTGTTTTAAAATGTCTAAATTTTGCATGCCATATAACGGTTAGTATGTGACACTAAATTATATGTGTAATACCTCTGTAACTACCATATTTGACGCAATAAATGATGATTTGATAAAGGTCACATTTGTTCTTATCCGGTATCAAACACTGCTGCATACCTGCTAAGTGTTGTAATAGACTTTAAAAAAAAACTAATTTTTGTTTTAGGTAATAAAAAAACTAGAAAAAAAGAACTTCCCATGGGAGAAACTATACGAACTGGGTCCTAACGAGATCGGGGAGTTAGTTCGAGCCCCAAAACTGGGCAAAATGATACATAAATACGTCCACCAGTTTCCTAAGTTGGAGTTAAGCACGCACATCCAACCCATCACTAGGTCGACCTTGAGAGTGGAGCTTACTATCACACCTGACTTCCATTGGGATGAAAAGGTATGTTGATTGTTATATTCATACATATTTTACGCACAAGAATAATATCACCACGACTACACACAACGCCATCTAGACCCAAAGTAAGCTATTATAGCTTGTAATATGGGTTCTAGAATGCGGATATACACACATGTATCTTTTTTAATGTAAATATATACATATTATACATAGAAACACCAAGACCAATGCAACAAGTTATGTTCATGCACACAAATATTTGATAAGCTATAAATTTTTTAACTTTTTTGTTGATTATGAGACGCAAAAGATTTATTAGTAATTTGTTTTATTAGTAATTTACATCTGAAGAAACCTAAGAATAGGGACATTTTGGGAAAGGTACATTTTGAGTCTAAACATTTTTAACTTCTTGAAAAGAAAGGAGTTCAGGTTCTTATATAGGGGAGGGGGATCTAATAAAGTTGGCAACTGATGGATGAGTGCGAGGTCCAGCAGTGGACGTCTTCCCAAACTTAGGCTTAGTAAGATGCTTTTTCACGCCCCGTTTACAAGACCCACGATTATAATTAGATGGGAACACATATCCTGCTAAAGAGTTCCAAGCTTTAATTGTGCGACAAAAGTATAAAGTGCTGAACCGTTTGGTTCGAGACCCTTTAGATTCCTGTGAAAGGGTGAAACTTCAGTCCCGCACGTGTCGTTCTGGATAAAACAGGAGAGAGTGGGTGAGAGTATTATTACATTTTTTTTTATATCTTTCTAATATGACTATTACTTCCAGATCCACGGACAATCCGAAGCCTTCTGGATCCTGGTCGAGGACGTGGACTCTGAAGTGGTCCTCCACCATGAATACTTCCTGCTGAAGGAGAAGTACTGTCGCGACGAGCACCACGTGAAGTTGTTCGTGCCGGTGTTCGAACCGCTGCCGCCGCAGTACTTCCTGAGACTTGTGTCTGATAGGTAAGATGGATAAACCCCTAATAGATGCATACAGGGCAACTGACACGCATAGTTGTACCGGCTTAGAAGGAAAGTTTTTTTTTTATTGCCGACCGTGGCAGACGAGCCAACAGCCCACGTGATGGCAAGAGGTAACTGTCGCTCATAGACGAATCAGAATCTCTGGCCAGATCAATCGCAGATCAATCTCTGCGAAGCGCTTCCTACCGTGAAGGGAGTGGAGTAGAGGGAAGTGAGGAAAAGGGAAAGACGGGAAATTAGCCTCCGGCGCTCTCACTCACCGAATGAAACGCCGTAGTACGGATACTACTACTCTTACGTCGATCTTCTATGAGAGGGTAGTACTTACCCGGTCGGTCATGTTCATGCTGAAACCAGCGTGGATCTACTATCGTACGATATCTGTAATAGTACGTCGCAAAGTTTGTTTTATTTTTTCCAAAATCAAGCAAGAGATATAGAGTGCTATTAGACGAATGACACTCGGCGAACGACAACGTAGCACATACGAGGGACACTGTCTACGACGTATCACATACGAAGGACACTGTCTACGACGTATCACATACGAGGGACACTGTCTACGACGTATCACATACTAGGGACACTGTCTACGACGTATTACATACGAGGGACACTGTCTACGACGTATCACATACGAGGGACACTGTCTACGACGTATCACATACGAGGGACACTGTCTACGACGTATTACATACGAGGGACACTGTCTACGACGTATCACATACGAGGGACACTGTCTACGACGTAGCACATACGAGGGACACTGTCTAGGACGTAGCACAAACGAGGGACACTGTCTACGACGTAGCACATACGAGGGACACTGTCTACGACGTAGCACATACGAGGGACACTGTCTAGGACGTAGCACAAACGAGGGACATTCTGTCTACGACGTATCCCAGACGAGTGACACTGTCTACGACGTAGCACATACGAGGGACACTGTCTACGACGTATCACAGACGAGTACACTGTCTACGACGTAGCACAGGCAAGGGACATTCTGTCTACGACGTATCCCAGACGAGTGACACTGTCTACGACGTAGCACATACGAGGGACACTGTCTACGACGTATCACAGACGAGTACACTGTCTACGACGTATCACAGACGAGTACACTGTCTACGACGTAGCACAGGCAAGGGACATTCTACGACGTATCCCAGACGAGTGACACTGTCTACGACGTAGCACATACGAGAGACACTGTTTACGAAGATAGATGAAGGACAAAAAGTTAAAAAAACAAAAAGAAAAAGTCACATTGGTACTTGCCCAGTTACGAATCCACGACCTCGTGTTTACGGTACCTTGACCACTAGGCTATCCCGACTCGCAAAGAAATAAAGAGTAATATACCTTGTTTTTACAGATGGATAGCCGCCGAAACCCAGCTACCGGTCTCCTTCCGGCACCTCATTCTTCCTGAGAAGAACCTACCTCCCACTGAATTGCTGGACCTACAACCGCTACCTATATCGGCATTACGGAACCCCAAGTATGAGGAGCTGTATAATGAGAGCTTTCCGCAGTTTAATCCGGTACAAACACAAGTAAGTGGACATGTCATTTTTTATATATATTTTTGTTTTTTTTTTCTTTTTTGTTTTTGTTTTAATTTTATTGGTTATAGGTACAGTTGTAGATCTAGTAACTCTGTAAGTTACTAGATCTACAACTGTACCTATATCGTTTCTAACATCATCATTGGCGTGTTTGAAGTAGTTTTTGAAGGGAGCTTGGTCTCGTGAGCTCGGCTGATCAATGGCGATAACGAAAGGGTGGGGAGGGGGAGGGGGCGTCCAGCAGTGGACGTTTTTCAGTTTGATGATGATGAATACAACATCTTAAGATTCTTGAACCTCTGATGTGTGTAACGGTGTGGTCTCTTTATTGTATGTATGGTTTTTTGATAGTGTTGAGTGTTAAAATTGTAACTCATACAAAAAAAAATAAAATTATCTGGCGATTGAAAAGAGTGGCGTGAGTTTCTTGCCAGTTCTTCTCACGGCTCTATCTCGTCAGCGAACTGGCTGTAGGTTAATTGGCTGATTTCATGTAATTTTGAAGTTCGTAAACATCATACATGATCAAAATGAAATAAATGCTGTCGCAATCATGCCACAAGTCACATTTATTTATTTTTTGTTTTGCAGGTGTTTAACGCAGTATACAATTCAGACGACAACGTGTTTGTAGGCGCTCCCTCTGGCTCGGGCAAGTCAGTAATCGCAGAACTGGCCTTACTCCGGTTGCTTTCCACCAGTGCGAGCGCGCGCGCGGTATACCTGCTGCCTAAGGACGCGCTCGCTGACATCGTGTACGCTGATTGGTATCATAAGTTTACCAATAACTTCCATTTAAAGGTTAGTAACAGTTCATTACACAAACACATCACACAAATATCACAGAAACTCATCACATAAAATCACCATACAAACTCACCATACAAACACATCACACAAACTGACTGGCCTGTTGGTCTAGTGGTTAGTGACCCTGACTGCTAAGCCGGAGGTCGTGGGTCCGATTCCCACCCAGGACAAACCTTTGTGTGATGAGCATGATTGTTTGTTCTGTGTCTGGGTGTAATTTATCTATAATATGTATGTATTTACAAAAAAAAAGTATTTAAATATGTATATCCGTATTCTGGAACCCATAATACAAGCATATAATATGCTTACTTTGGTTCTAGATGGCGTTGTGTGTAGTTGTTGAAATATTATTATTATTATTATTATTAAACTTACCACGCAAACACATCACACAAACTCATCCCACGAACACGTCACACAAACTCATCCCACGAACACATCACACAAACTCATCCCACGAACGTATCATTCAAACACACCTAACTAAACTTAACACACATTTACACACATCTCTCTGTGTCTTACAAAGTTGGATTATGTTAAAATATTATGGTAAACATGAGCTTTGTAAACTGAAAATAAATGGTTATTATTATTATTATCGTTCAGTATAGTTCAGTGTAATAGTACAGTATAGTTCAGTGTAATAGTACAGTATAGTTCAGTGTAATAGTACCGTATAGTTCAGTGTAATAGTACCGTATAGTTCAGTGTAATAGTACAGTATAGTTCAGTGTAATAGTACAGTATAGTTCAGTGTAATAGTACAGTATAGTTCAGTGTAATAGTACAGTATAGTTGAGTGTAATAGTACAGTATAGTTGAGTGTAATAGTACAGTATAGTTCAGTGTAATAGTACCGTATAGTTCAGTGTAATAGTACCGTATAGTTCAGTGTAATAGTACAGTATAGTTCAGTGTAATAGTACCGTATAGTTCAGTGTAATAGTACCGTATAGTTCAGTGTAATAGTACAGTATAGTTCAGTGTAATAGTACAGTATAGTTCAGTGTAATAGTACAGTATAGTTCAGTGTAATAGTACAGTATAGTTGAGTGTAATAGTACAGTATAGTTCAGTGTAATAGTACAGTATAGTTGAGTGTAATAGTACAGTATAGTTCAGTGTAATAGTACAGTATAGTTCAGTGTAATAGTACAGTATAGTTGAGTGTAATAGTACAGTATAGTTGAGTGTAATAGTACAGTATAGTTCAGTGTAATAGTACAGTATAGTTCAGTGTAATAGTACAGTATAGTTGAGTGTAATAGTACAGTATAGTTCAGTGTAATAGTACAGTATAGTTCAGTGTAATAGTACAGTATAGTTGAGTGTAATAGTACAGTATAGTTCAGTGTAATAGTATAGTTGAGTGTAATAGTACAGTATAGTTGAGTGTAATAGTACAGTATAGTTGAGTGTAATAGTACAGTATAGTTCAGTGTAATAGTACAGTATAGTTGAGTGTAATAGTACAGTATAGTTCAGTGTAATAGTACAGTATAGTTCAGTGTAATAGTACAGTATAGTTCAGTGTAATAGTACAGTATAGTTCAGTGTAATAGTACAGTATAGTTCAGTGTAATAGTACAGTATAGTTCAGTGTAATAGTACAGTATAGTTCAGTGTAATAGTACAGTATAGTTGAGTGTAATAGTACAGTATAGTTCAGTGTAATAGTACAGTATAGTTCAGTGTAATAGTACAGTATAGTTGAGTGTAATAGTACAGTATAGTTGAGTGTAATAGTACAGTATAGTTGAGTGTAATAGTACAGTATAGTTCAGTGTAATAGTACAGTATAGTTGAGTGTAATAGTACAGTATAGTTGAGTGTAATAGTACAGTATAGTTCAGTGTAATAGTACAGTATAGTTGAGTGTAATAGTACAGTATAGTTCAGTGTAATAGTACAGTATAGTTGAGTGTAATAGTACAGTATAGTTGAGTGTAATAGTACAGTATAGTTCAGTGTAATAGTACAGTATAGTTGAGTGTAATAGTACAGTATAGTTGAGTGTAATAGTACAGTATAGTTCAGTGTAATAGTACAGTATAGTTGAGTGTAATAGTACAGTATAGTTCAGTGTAATAGTACAGTATAGTTGAGTGTAATAGTACAGTATAGTTCAGTGTAATAGTACAGTATAGTTGAGTGTAATAGTACAGTATAGTTCAGTGTAATAGTACAGTATAGTTGAGTGTAATAGTACAGTATAGTTGAGTGTAATAGTACAGTATAGTTCAGTGTAATAGTACAGTATAGTTGAGTGTAATAGTACAGTATAGTTCAGTGTAATAGTACAGTATAGTTGAGTGTAATAGTACAGTATAGTTCAGTGTAATAGTACAGTATAGTTCAGTGTAATAGTACAGTATAGTTGAGTGTAATAGTACAGTATAGTTCAGTGTAATAGTACAGTATAGTTCAGTGTAATAGTACAGTATAGTTGAGTGTAATAGTACAGTATAGTTGAGTGTAATAGTACAGTATAGTTGAGTGTAATAGTACAGTATAGTTCAGTGTAATAGTACAGTATAGTTCAGTGTAATAGTACAGTATAGTTGAGTGTAATAGTACAGTATAGTTCAGTGTAATAGTACAGTATAGTTGAGTGTAATAGTACAGTATAGTTCAGTGTAATAGTACAGTATAGTTGAGTGTAATAGTACAGTATAGTTCAGTGTAATAGTACAGTATAGTTGAGTGTAATAGTACAGTATAGTTCAGTGTAATAGTACAGTATAGTTCAGTGTAATAGTACAGTATAGTTGAGTGTAATAGTACAGTATAGTTCAGTGTAATAGTACAGTATAGTTCAGTGTAATAGTACAGTATAGTTGAGTGTAATAGTACAGTATAGTTGAGTGTAATAGTACAGTATAGTTGAGTGTAATAGTACAGTATAGTTCAGTGTAATAGTACAGTATAGTTCAGTGTAATAGTACAGTATAGTTGAGTGTAATAGTACAGTATAGTTGAGTGTAATAGTACAGTATAGTTCAGTGTAATAGTACAGTATAGTTGAGTGTAATAGTACAGTATAGTTGAGTGTAATAGTACAGTATAGTTCAGTGTAATAGTACAGTATAGTTCAGTGTAATAGTACAGTATAGTTCAGTGTAATAGTACAGTATAGTTCAGTGTAATAGTACAGTATAGTTGAGTGTAATAGTACAGTATAGTTGAGTGTAATAGTACAGTATAGTTCAGTGTAATAGTACAGTATAGTTGAGTGTAATAGTACAGTATAGTTGAGTGTAATAGTACAGTATAGTTCAGTGTAATAGTACAGTATAGTTCAGTGTAATAGTACAGTATAGTTCAGTGTAATAGTACAGTATAGTTCAGTGTAATAGTACAGTATAGTTGAGTGTAATAGTACAGTATAGTTGAGTGTAATAGTACAGTATAGTTCAGTGTAATAGTACAGTATAGTTGAGTGTAATAGTACAGTATAGTTCAGTGTAATAGTACAGTATAGTTCAGTGTAATAGTACAGTATAGTTGAGTGTAATAGTACAGTATAGTTCAGTGTAATAGTACAGTATAGTTCAGTGTAATAGTACCGTATAGTTCAGTGTAATAGTACCGTATAGTTCAGTGTAATAGTACAGTATAGTTCAGTGTAATAGTACAGTATAGTTGAGTGTAATAGTACAGTATAGTTGAGTGTAATAGTACAGTATAGTTCAGTGTAATAGTACAGTATAGTTCAGTGTAATAGTACAGTATAGTTGAGTGTAATAGTACAGTATAGTTCAGTGTAATAGTACAGTATAGTTCAGTGTAATAGTACAGTATAGTTCAGTGTAATAGTACAGTATAGTTCAGTGTAATAGTACAGTATAGTTCAGTGTAATAGTACAGTATAGTTGAGTGTAATAGTACAGTATAGTTGAGTGTAATAGTACAGTATAGTTCAGTGTAATAGTACAGTATAGTTCAGTGTAATAGTACAGTATAGTTGAGTGTAATAGTACAGTATAGTTGAGTGTAATAGTACAGTATAGTTCAGTGTAATAGTACAGTATAGTTCAGTGTAATAGTACAGTATAGTTGAGTGTAATAGTACAGTATAGTTGAGTGTAATAGTACAGTATAGTTCAGTGTAATAGTACAGTATAGTTGAGTGTAATAGTACAGTATAGTTCAGTGTAATAGTACAGTATAGTTGAGTGTAATAGTACAGTATAGTTCAGTGTAATAGTACAGTATAGTTCAGTGTAATAGTACAGTATAGTTGAGTGTAATAGTACAGTATAGTTGAGTGTAATAGTACAGTATAGTTCAGTGTAATAGTACAGTATAGTTCAGTGTAATAGTACAGTATAGTTGAGTGTAATAGTACAGTATAGTTCAGTGTAATAGTACAGTATAGTTAAGTGTAATAGTACAGTATAGTTGAGTGTAATAGTACAGTATAGTTCAGTGTAATAGTACAGTATAGTTAAGTGTAATAATACAGTATAGTTGAGTGTAATAGTACAGTATAGTTCAGTGTAATAGTACAGTATAGTTCAGTGTAATAGTACAGTATAGTTGAGTGTAATAGTACAGTATAGTTCAGTGTAATAGTACAGTATAGTTGAGTGTAATAGTACAGTATAGTTCAGTGTAATAGTACAGTATAGTTCAGTGTAATAGTACAGTATAGTTCAGTGTAATAGTACAGTATAGTTCAGTGTAATAGTACAGTATAGTTGAGTGTAATAGTACAGTATAGTTCAGTGTAATAGTACAGTATAGTTGAGTGTAATAGTACAGTATAGTTGAGTGTAATAGTACAGTATAGTTCAGTGTAATAGTACAGTATAGTTCAGTGTAATAGTACAGTATAGTTGAGTGTAATAGTACAGTATAGTTCAGTGTAATAGTACAGTATAGTTGAGTGTAATAGTACAGTATAGTTCAGTGTAATAGTACAGTATAGTTCAGTGTAATAGTACAGTATAGTTGAGTGTAATAGTACAGTATAGTTCAGTGTAATAGTACAGTATAGTTCAGTGTAATAGTACAGTATAGTTGAGTGTAATAGTACAGTATAGTTCAGTGTAATAGTACAGTATAGTTGAGTGTAATAGTACAGTATAGTTCAGTGTAATAGTACAGTATAGTTCAGTGTAATAGTACAGTATAGTTGAGTGTAATAGTACAGTATAGTTCAGTGTAATAGTACAGTATAGTTCAGTGTAATAATACAGTATAGTTGAGTGTAATAGTACAGTATAGTTCAGTGTAATAGTACAGTATAGTTCAGTGTAATAGTACAGTATAGTTGAGTGTAATAGTACAGTATAGTTCAGTGTAATAGTACAGTATAGTTGAGTGTAATAGTACAGTATAGTTCAGTGTAATAGTACAGTATAGTTCAGTGTAATAGTACAGTATAGTTGAGTGTAATAGTACAGTATAGTTCAGTGTAATAGTACAGTATAGTTCAGTGTAATAGTACAGTATAGTTGAGTGTAATAGTACAGTATAGTTGAGTGTAATAGTACAGTATAGTTGAGTGTAATAGTACAGTATAGTTGAGTGTAATAGTACAGTATAGTTCAGTGTAATAGTACAGTATAGTTGAGTGTAATAGTACAGTATAGTTCAGTGTAATAGTACAGTATAGTTGAGTGTAATAGTACAGTATAGTTCAGTGTAATAGTACAGTATAGTTGAGTGTAATAGTACAGTATAGTTAAGTGTAATAGTACAGTATAGTTGAGTGTAATAGTACAGTATAGTTCAGTGTAATAGTACAGTATAGTTAAGTGTAATAATACAGTATAGTTGAGTGTAATAGTACAGTATAGTTCAGTGTAATAGTACAGTATAGTTCAGTGTAATAGTACAGTATAGTTGAGTGTAATAGTACAGTATAGTTCAGTGTAATAGTACAGTATAGTTGAGTGTAATAGTACAGTATAGTTCAGTGTAATAGTACAGTATAGTTCAGTGTAATAGTACAGTATAGTTCAGTGTAATAGTACAGTATAGTTCAGTGTAATAGTACAGTATAGTTCAGTGTAATAGTACAGTATAGTTGAGTGTAATAGTACAGTATAGTTGAGTGTAATAGTACAGTATAGTTGAGTGTAATAGTACAGTATAGTTGAGTGTAATAGTACAGTATAGTTCAGTGTAATAGTACAGTATAGTTGAGTGTAATAGTACAGTATAGTTCAGTGTAATAGTACAGTATAGTTCAGTGTAATAGTACAGTATAGTTCAGTGTAATAGTACAGTATAGTTCAGTGTAATAGTACAGTATAGTTGAGTGTAATAGTACAGTATAGTTGAGTGTAATAGTACAGTATAGTTGAGTGTAATAGTACAGTATAGTTCAGTGTAATAGTACAGTATAGTTCAGTGTAATAGTACAGTATAGTTCAGTGTAATAGTTCAGTATAGTTGAGTGTAATAGTACAGTATAGTTGAGTGTAATAGTACAGTATAGTTGAGTGTAATAGTACAGTATAGTTCAGTGTAATAGTTCAGTATAGTTCAGTGTAATAGTTCCAGGAAATATGTCAGATTGAACTCATTCAATTTATTAGGTTTGCAGTTTGAAAAAAGAGTGTGGTAGTGAATATACTTTGTAGAAGATGCTCGTGTACGTAACCTATACTGGACATGATCGGATGATATATATAATTAAGTTATATGTTCATGCTCTGTAGAACTATATAGTTCATCGTCTATGTTCGTAAGAACTTATAGTTCGTTTTTTTTTTTTTTTATTGCGTACAGTGGCAGACGAGCCAACAGCCCACCTGATGGTAAGTGGTAACTGTCGCTCATAGACTTCTGCAATGCCAGGGGCTCTGCGAAGCCGCTGCCTACCGTGATATTAATGCTCTCTTTAAACCTCGCTTGAAGAAGGACATGTCATAGCGCTCGGGAAACACCGCAGCTGGTAGTTCGTTCCGTGAGACATGCTCTTAAAAGTATAAACTTTTAAAAAGAACTAAACAGACAACTAAAGTATAGTAAACTAACATAAGACTGGACTGTTGGTCTAATGGTTAGTGTAACTAACTGCGACCTCAGGTGTCGTGGGTTCGATTCCCGCGGAGGCAAATATTTATGTGATGAACATTTGTATTTGACTTTAGTCTGGGTGTTTCCTATGTATTCTAAGTATGTATTTACAAAAAAAAAGTATGTATTTTTTTATTTTTTATTTATTTACTTTAAACAGGTTACAAGTCTTTAACATTTTAAACTCGCCAAACTTAATTATTTAACGGCGAAACGCATATATATAGGTATATGTATTATATTTCAGTTATCTAGTACCCATAACACAAGCTCTGCTTAGCTTGGGACTAGATGACGGTGTGTGATAGTGTCCACATATTATTATAAGATAGTTCATTGAACATATCTTCACTATTTTTAATATAAATATTTCTTTTAGGTGGTTCAGTTAACTGGTGAGACCGCAACGGATCATAAACTATTAAACAAAGGACAAATTATAATCACTACTGCTGATAAATGGGATATACTGTCGAGAAGGTGAGTCAGTACATTTTTTTTTATTCTCTACAGCGGTACTTACCTGATGGAAGCCGCTGCCTATCATGAATAGAGGGTAGGTGAAGGGAATGAGGAAGGTGAGGTATAGGGGAGATTAGTAGACAAAGATTATGATTGTGTCCCAGAAAACTCTGCAAAGTCACTTGCGCAGAGAGTTTTTGAACTTACAAAAAAATATAATATAGGTATTTATACTATGGTAGCAGAGTGTATATATTTTACTTGTTATTGTGTGTCATGCTGTAATGTTGTGTCAGCCATATTATTTTATTTATTTACTTTTGCTTTTATATTGCTTTAACGTAGTGTAGGGTTCTTTTAATTTATGCGTTATATGTTTTGTCATCTTGTGTTTTCTTTGTGTACCTTTATGTGTCATAATTTAACTCAGTTGTGAGGGTCCAGCTGAAAATCAGTGCTGTGCATTAGCGCAGCAAATACTGAGCTGGAGCCCTTTTGTTATATGTACATGTGTGTAATTATCTTCATAAATATTGTATATGTAAGTGTAAACTGTTTTAATGTTAAATTTGTATATTATGTACTATAACGAAAATAAATGGTTTAAATGGTTTAAATGATTATCATGCTACATCCATAGCCCATAACATTAATCAATTATTTTTCTAGGTGGAAAGTCCGCAAGAGTGTACAAAGCGTGTCGCTGTTCATCGTGGACGCGCTGCAGCTGCTGGGCGGCGAGGAGGGGCCCGTGCTGGAGGTGGTGTGCTCCAGGATGAGATATATATCGTCGCAGATCGGTGAGAAGTCTGAAATATGATAAATATGTTTATCCACATTGTAAAACACATAACATGTTCTATATATACTTACTTTGGTCTGTCTAATAATGAGGTTGTTTAGGATAATTTTTGCCATCAGTTGGCGCTACTTTAGTAACAGGTCTTCACCTATTAAAACAAATATTTTTCAATGTTCATTTTGGCATTTTTAATGTTAGGAACAAAAGAAAATTGCTGAAAGGGTTTTCTAAAATGGCGCCCACGAGATGGCAGCACCGACGTGTCAGGTCTAGCTGTCAAGCGCTTTTTGAAAGTTAACCCCTGATTGGTCCAATGTGACAGTCGAAGTGGCGCCAACTTATGGCTAAAATTTTCCTAAACACCCTCATTGACTGCCTCTGTAATTCGGTGGTACTGTGTACGGACTTCCACGCTGAGGTCGCGAGTTCGATGCCCGTTCAGTGCAAATATTTGTATGCATGGACATGTCTATTTGTATTGGTATATTTTCCCCACCAGGTCGTCAAATCCGTATCGTGGCCCTCTCGCTCCCGCTGGCGGACGCTCGCGACGTGTCGCAGTGGCTCGGCTGTAACGCCAACTCCTGCTTCAACTTCCATCCAAGTGTGAGACCCTTACCGCTGGAACTGCATATACAGGTATTTATTATTTATTTTTGATTAGTATGTTAGGCTGTCTAGGATTTTAGAAGAATATTTAGTACATCTTCTATAATATAAAAATGAATCGCTAAATGTGTTGCTAAGCGCAAATCTCGAGAGCAGCTGAACCGATTTCGCTTATTCTTTTTTTATAATATTCCTTGAAGTACAAGGATGGTTCTTAGAGAGAGAAAAATTTTAAAAATTAAATTTTCTATATTCCCATACAAAAGTATCTTTATTTATCTCAAAATGTCCACCCTTGCAAAGTCGGGGCGGGCCGCTAGTGTACTATAAATATACTAACAGATCACATATGAAAAATACTAACATTCCGCGGCGCGGTTTCACTCGCGTCTTTGCTTACTGCTCTGCTCCCGTCGCCAGTAGCGTGATGTTACATACCCTATAACCTTCTTCAAGAACTAGGCTATCACACGCAAAAAGAATTTTTCAAATCCGACTAGTCGTTACAGAGATTAGCGCGTTCAAAAATGTTGAAAATTTTCATGTATATATATTTTTATTTCTAGGGCTTTAACATATCCCATGCGGCCTCTCGCTTAGCAGCCATGACAAAGCCTATATACAATTCAGTGTTACGCTACGCGGGAACCAAACCTTGTGCAGTATTCGTACCATCACGGCGTCATTCTCGCCTGTTAGCCGCTGATCTATTAGCGTTAGCGGCCGCGAACGGACGACCTACTAGGTTCCTGAGAGCCCGACCTGATATGATACAGCCGTTTTTGAAGAGGGTGCAGGATAAGGTATGTTGAATTTGTTAAATCAAATAATTTATTTATTTATTAATTTATTAATGATTCGTCATAACAATGACAGATAGTAATTAATAAATAATTTATTTATTTAACAAAACTAAAAATAAGTTAAAATGTCAAATCAAATCATTAAAAATTATATCAAGAAGTGAAAGAGTAGGTAAATGTGAAAAAAAGTTATTTTTTAAATTTAATTTTGTATGGAATTTTTTTTTATATCAGCCTACCAAAGTGACTCCACTCTGTCTGATGGTAAGCAGTCAGGGGAATCTAGAAGTGATAGACACCATTTCAAAAGCCAAACTACTGGTATGGTGGCCTCCACTATGTGTTAGTGAGATGCTTTTTCACACCCCGCTTAAAAGACCCAGGATCAAAGTTAGATGGGAGCACATGCGCTGATAAAGAGTTCTAGGCTTTAATTGAGCGACAAAAGTATGAAGTGCTGAACTGTTTGGTTTGAGACCCTTTTAGTAATAATAATAACGTTTAATTTCTAAACTTGGCTAAAGTTGGTAAGTAGAAAAAATTACAGCTATGTATAATATGTATGTATTTACAAAAAAAAGTATTTAAGTATGTATATGCGCATTCTAGAACCCATAACACAAGCTATAATATGCTTACTTTGGGTCTAGATGGCGTTGTGTGTAGTTGCTGTGATATTATTATTATTATTAATAATAAATCTGTGAGACACTGGTGTCTCTCCGGACTCTGGACAATTGGGTATTTTACTCTATGAGAAAAATCTAAAAATATATTATTAAGGTAACTTAGACAAAAAGCAGTCGGAAAACGTTGGTTTTAGTTCATAAAACAGCAAACTAAATTTTAAAATTCAATTCAAAGGTTTCAGTTTTTTTAATCTATTTCTTATCACCATTAAATAGTAGTCGCCATGTTATTACGTCATAAGGCTATGTAAACATAGAAATGTCAAATTCAACTATCGCGTCCAGCGTTTTCATTAAATTACGCGCGAAATTTGAAAATGCGAAATTTAAATGAATTTTTATGACACATAAAGAGTGAATAAAAATTGTAGTGAATTTTTAATGGTTCATTAACACTATAGAATCTAATTGAGACACTTTTCAAAAATGGGTGTAAACCCTATTGTTTATTGCGTTTTAATGTGTGTTAGGTCAATGAGTTGGGGGTTTAGTGAGTGTGTGAGTTTAGATTCCAACTGGGCCGCTGGCGCTCACAAATGGATGAACAATCTAGTAGAACTATAGAAGTGAAACTTAGATTTTTATATAGAATTAATAACGTGTAATAATGCATTAAAGTAATGTAATGTCCTAGTTTTATTTTTTTTCAAAGTACTTTTTTACAAAGTACTAAACTTAGTAGGATGATAAAATTTCCTGAATAACCTACATGTATTGTAAGATAATAAAAATATTTTAAACGATATTAACTTCTCATTTATTCAACAAAAGAAAAGAATTGTTTTCTTATCGGTCACCACGCTCAAAAAGTGTAACTTGAATTAATATCAAAGAAAAAAAAAATAACTGCATAAATAAAAAATAAATAAATAATTATAATTGCATAAGTTGATAAATAATGCTATGCAATAGCTTTACCGCGGCAGTCCCCGAGTGTCACAGGTTTTTTCTTTTTTTTTAAATGTAGTAATAATATTTAGATATGCTTGTATCCAAATATGGTAAATCAAATCAAATCAAATCAAATCAAATTGTTTATTTGCGTTGTACAGGTACATATAGTTGTTACATAAATGGTGCATTGGTTCACTGTACACTACCTTTTCAGGTGTGCAAATTTTATCGTGAAGAATGTAGGTGCTTCATAGTATACAAACAAACAAAATAACTATTCTATTCTATAGTCTGATTAATTACAAATAATTCTTATACATTCAATAGCAATATTCAATAATTCAATAATTCAATAGTAATACATTCTAAGCACATCATTATAATTCTATTTAAAGCATTCTAGCAGTCATTCAATGGTCAATATAATTATAATTTAATCTCTAATGTCGGTAATAAAATCATTTATTGAATAATACGTCTTATCTATTAAATATGTTTTAAGCATTCGTTTAAATACATTAATGTCAGTAACACTTCTTATTTTATTTGGTATCCTATTATATATTTTTGGGGCCATACCAATAACATTTTTATGGAACAGCGCCGTGGTGTGAGGTTGTATATGTATTTTGTTACACTGTCTCTTGCTATTTAGGTTTTGAAATAAAATTGGATGTGATTTAACGAAAATGGCGAGCTCATAAATATAAAGGGATGGGAGAGTTAAAATCTTTAATTCTTTAAAATGAGCCTTACAGCTGGCTGGTAGTCTTAACTTACAAACTGCTCTCACGCACTTTTTTTGGGCCTTAAAAACTTCTTCCCTGTCAACAGAGTTCCCCCAAAAAATGATGCCATATCTTAAAGCCGCAGAAACATAAGCATTATAAGCAGTCAGTACAGTACTTAGACTTACAACTTTAGAAAGCATATATAACGCATAAGAGAACTTGTTAAGTTTTTTGCATAACAAGTCGACGTGCGTCCTCCATGACATGTCATCATCAATCCATAGACCTAGAAATTTTTGTGTATTTGACTTTGTAATCTGCTGTCCTGTATAGTTAATATTTAAATTCAACGCTTTTGTCCTCTGTTTGTATTCTACTATCTTGGTTTTATCTAAATTTATAAGTAAGTTATTTTTGTTCAGCCATTCAAATACAGATCTAATGGATTCATTGATATCATTTTCATATTTAGCAATGTCCTTGTTTTTGGTCATTGAGAACACCAAAGTACAGTCATCTGCGAATAATATCATTGGTGTATTTACAATTTTCGGCAAATCGTTAATATACACAAGAAAAAGCAGTGGTCCCAACACACTGCCCTGAGGCACACCGTATCGCACATACCTTGAATCCGAACTGTAAATTACTTCAGTTTTAGATTTAGGACATATTCTAGTTAGTTGAGTATATTGTTTTCTGTTACATATGTAGGAATTTATCAATTTCAAAGCGTTTTCTCTTATTCCGTATGCATTCAGCTTAATCGACAAAATTCTATGATCTACATGATCGAAGGCCTTTGTCATGTCCATGTATAAAGCAGTCACAGGGGTTTTAGCATCCATATTATAGAGAATCCTTTTTATCAAGTCATAAATAGCAATATCAATTGACATATTTTTTCTAAAGCCTTTTTGTTCTACCGCAAATAGATTGCTTCGTTCGAAAAAGTTATATAGGCAGTTATGTATATACTTTTCCATAATTTTAGAAAAGACAGGAATAAGAGCAACAGGTCTGTAACAACTCATATTATGTTTGTCACCTTTCTTAAATATTGGTTTTATAACTGACGTTTTCAGGGCACAGGGGTAGATTCCTTGTTCATGAATGGGTGATATAATATATGAAACTTCTTTTACTATAATAGTGTTTATCCCGTCATACCCAGTGCTTTTAGTATTTCTTAGTGATTTTATAATACCATTGATATCATAAGGGGTTGATGGTGCTAAAAAAATTGAGTGCGGATTGCTAAATTGTAAAAGTTGTTTTATATTGTCACTATTGCTAAATGGATGAACTAAATCGGTGTAGAAGTTGTTGAAGGATTGTGCAATTTCGTGCGGGTTAGTGATGTCTTTTTGATTTATTCTTATCTTCGTAATATTATTTTTAGGTTGATGTCCTTTATTATTATTTATTACATTCCACGTTGCTTTCGATTTATTTTCAGCTGTTCTAATGTGCCAATCGTTCTGAGATTTCTGTGTATATTTTAAAATTCTTTTTAAACGTACAGTATGTTGTTTGAGATTGTCTCTGTTACATGAATTGGGATTTAAGCGATATTTCCAGAGTAATTCCCGTTTCCGTTTACAACAATTTCTAATCCCTTTGGTTAGCCAAGCTGGTTTTTTATGATTAGTTATTTTTATTTTTATTAGAGGAAAGCATAAATTGTAAAACAGTGTGAATGTTTCATAAAAATATGTGAAAGCTTCTTCAGCAAAAGTTGGTAAAAAGTGACTTTCGTATTTTTTTCAAAACCGTCATTATTCTACGATCATGAATTCATGACGATTTGTCCTGGATCTTATATGTTCAAAACTCTATAGATGCTGAAGGAAACCCTCGCAGCTGGAGTGGCGTATCTTCACGAAGGAGTCGACGCATCAGACAGACGGCTCGTGCAGCAACTGTTGGAATCTGGCGCGATCCAGTTGTGTGTGGTCGCTCACGAGCTCGCGTGGGGCTTCGCCGCGCACGTACACACTGTGATCATAGCGGATACGCACACGTGAGTACTTCTATCAAAATTCTAATTCATTTTTTTTTTGCGGTAAATGGGTAGGTACATAGAATGTTACATGTTATATAAAATATAGTTCACCATTATAAAGCTCGTTAAGCAAAATTGCAAACAGTACAGGTAAACTATTACATTTTTTTTGAAGTTATACTCCTTTTGGTGCGATTGGGAAAAATGATGAGAGTGAATTTTTACGATGCGCGCGCACACCGACAGTAAAAAGCAACACCCTGAAGTTAGTTGCGAACCTTTGTGTGTCGTATCAGTACAAATAATCAGTGTGAATAAATAAAAAATATATTGGCGTTTATATCAATTCAAATATTTATGGCGGTGATAGATATTTTTTATTGATCATTTATCAGTAAAAATATTTATTTTGAATATTAGTGGTAAAAGTGGTTTTAATATACTGTTTTAAGTGCATTTATAGATTTGAGGTTAACTGTTATGTATGTATGCGTTGTGTTATTATTTGGTATTTTTGGATTGTTACGCCAAAGAAGTATAACTTCTTACGTGCGTACATGAGTACACACACTCTTTTTTTTTGTAATTAATAACATTTATTATTATTTTTGTTTTTAATTATAACCTAGATAATTGATTGTATTAACATAATTTTTAGTTTTATTATTGTATTTTATTTTATTGAATTATTTTCACACCCAGACTGATGAAATGTGTAAGAACATTATATTAAACATCATCACTGTACCACATTTCATGCAAAATAAACATTTCATTACAATGTATAAAATGTCAGAAAGTGGTTAGTGCTCAACCTATTGCCAGGATTTGTCCAGGTCCATAATCCATACTAATATTATAAATGCGAAATAACTCGTGTGTCTGTTACACTTTCACGCCTAAACCACTAAATCGATTTTGATGACATTTCGTACAGAGATAGAATAGACCTTGGGGAACAACATGGGCTATCACACGCGAAAAAATGGCTTGAAATAGGGGATGAAAGTTTGTATGAAAAATGCGATATAACCGAAATTCACACGAAAGATGTCATAACACAAACTAATATATATATTATAATACCAGCCTGTTTACTGTCCCACTGCAGGGTAAAGGCCTCTTCTCATATAGAGAAGGCATGAGCATTAATCACCACGTGCGCTCAAGGCGAAGGCAATTTCAGACTTTTTAAGTCCAGGTTTCCTCACGATGTTTTCCTTCACCGTCAGTCAGAAATGTCCAATATAAACTTAGAAAGTACATATGATTTGAAAAATCAACATTGGTGCTTGCTCGGATTTGAACCCACTACCTCGTGTTTACGAAGCGGGTGCCTTATCCACTGGACCATTTCGACTCGACAAGCTAAATATGTTTACGCTATTATAGCTTAATTAAGCATAATATGCTTACTTGGGTCTAGATAGCTCTTGTGTGTAGTTATTGAGATTATACATATAATAAAATTGGAGTGTCAGTTTGTAATATTGAAATAACCGTTTTTCACTACATGTATATGAATATATATACGGTAAATACACCAAAAGAACATTTTTTACAATTTTTGTCTGTCTGTCTGTCTGTTTGTTCCGGCTAATCTCTGAAATGGCTGGACCGATTTTGACGGGACTTTTATTGGCAGGTAGCTGATGTAAAAAGGAGTAACTTAGGCTAAAAATTGACTGGCCTGTTGGTCTAGTGGTTAGTGACCCTGACTGCTAAGCCGGAGGTCGTGGGTTCGATTCCCACCCAGGACAAATCTTTGTGTGATGAGCATGATTGTTTGTTCTGTGTCTGGGTGTAATTTATCTATAATATGTATGTATTTACAAAAAAAAAAATGTAAATAAGTAGTATATCAGTTGTTTAGTACCCATAACACAAGCAAATATAATTGCTTAATTTGGGGCTAGATGGCGTTGTGTGAATGTGGTAGAATATTATTATTATTATTATTATTAAAAATGAAGTAATGTTGATCGACTGTTAGGCGGCACGAAGTTCGCCGGGTCAGCTAGTACATATCTGCATGCAAATAAAGAATATTATATCTATTTAATCATTGTTTTCTCCCCTTGTTAGGTACAACGGCAAGTTACACGCATACGAACAATACCCCATATCGCTAGTACTACAGATGGTGGGTCGCGCGTGTCGTCCGTTAGACGACGAGCGCGCGGTCGCGGTGCTAATGTGTGTGGCACATCATAAAACGTTCTTTGCCAAGTTACTGAACGACTGTCTCCCTCTAGAGGTAAGTTATTTATTCCTCCTTATTCTGTTTCTCCTTCTCTTCTTCCTAAGTATATTTATTTCCTCACTTCTTATAACTCTTACTCCCTTCTAATCGACCTTCCCTTCTCTTCCACTTCTGTCCCTTAGTCTTCTTCTCTTCCTCCCCTATTAGCATAGCAATTTATAAGGAAATATATTGTAATACATACTTCACGCCTTTTTTACCTCCGAGGGGGTAGGCAGGTGTTTAATTACACACGTTTTGCCATTTTATTTTTGAGCCCTATGTGACAGAGGGCGAGCCTGTTGCCCAATTCCAGACACAATCTATCGGCACAATTCCAGACTAGGCTAATACTGAGAATTTCTGGACAGAAAATCCTACATCGCTTTACCCGAGCTGGGGATCGAACACGAGACCTCTGCGTGGTAATCCAAACACAGTACCACCGAACCACAGAGGCAGTTGTTTTGTAATAATCAATGAGGGTGTTTAGGAAAATTTTCGCCAGCAGTTGGCGCTACTTTGGTAAAAGGTCTTCCATTTTGACAGCGCTATCAAAACAAATATTTTTCAGTGTTCATTTCAGAAGTTTTAATGTTTAATTTACAAAATGGATAATTTACGTGCTAATGGACAAAAGAAATTGCTGAGGGGGTTTTTTAAAATGGTGACCACGAGGTGGCAGCACCCGTCAGGTCTAGCTGACAAGCGCTTTTTAAAAAGTTAACCTCTGATTGGCCCAATGTGACAGTTGAAGTGGCGCCAACTAGTGGCGAAAAAGTTGCTAAACACCCACATTAAAATCTTGTAACGTATGATTGACATTTTGCGAAAACTTTTCATTTTGTAAAGTTGATATTATATTATGAAATGAAATGAAATATGTTTATTCATATAGGTTAATTAAATTAACACATGAACGTCAAAGTTTTTTAAATGTCAGCAAATTAATCTACAGCCAGTTCGCTGACGAAGTAGAGCCATGAGAAGAACTGGCAAGAAACTCAGGCCACTCTTTTTAATCGCCAGGTTATTACAATTTTTGTAAGTTACAGTTTGTAAGTTACATTTAAATTGACAAGTTGCAAGAGATACTTATTCAAATGCACAAAATCCATTACAATGATATAATACAAAATACCACATGGTCGATTTGCAAAATTAGCGACCGATGTGTGTATGAAAAGATTAATGAATGTTGAAGAGACAAAAGAGGTGTTTGGATCGTAGCAAATGGCGTTCTATAGTCTCTGCTTACCCCATTAATGGTAGTCGTATGTATATATGTAACATTAACTAAAACTTCATTATTCTCAACCCCCAGAGTCACTTAGACCATCGTCTACACGACCACATGAACGCTGAGATTGTAACCAAGACTATTGAGAACAAGCAGGATGCTGTAGACTATCTCACGTGGACCTTCTTGTATAGAAGACTCACACAGAACCCTAATTATTATAATTTACAAGGAGTCACTCATAGGTAAGTTCCTTGTTCATAGAGTGTATACGACAAAATAATATTTTAGTAGTAACAAAGTAATACATCATTTATTATGACAAGTTCACTGACCTGTAATGAGCGGCAACGTTTATCCTTCGACGTGGATTATGAGTTAAATCAGTGACCGTTTGACGTACTTACAGAGTGTTTAGAATTAAAGAAATTAAAAAAGTAGTCCTGTGTCCCAACTATTGAAGATATTTAGTTAATTTTTTTTTGTCTCGCTTTATAATGTCACATACTATACGTAATTGCATTTAATATCATACCGTCGTACACACTGTATAATAACTGGCGGACGTCACGCGGTTTCACCCGCGTGGTTTCCGTTCCCGTATGAGTACGAGGATAAAATATAACCTATGTTACTCAGTGATAATGTAGCTTTCAAATGGTAAAAGAATTTTTGAAATCGGTCCAGTAGTTTTTGAGTTTATTCGTTACATACAAAAATACAAATCTTTCCTTTTTATAATATTAGTTGTAGATAATATTTTTTGTGGTAAAGTGGTAACTGTCACTCATAGACGACTCAGGAACTGTGCGAAGCCTCTGCCTACCGTGAAGGGAGTGGGGGAGGTGAGGAAAAAGGAAAGGGAGGAAATTGGACCTCCGGCACTCTCACTCACAAAACGAAATGCAGTAGTACGGATACTACTACTCTTACGTCGATCTTCTATGAGAGGGTAGAACTTCCATGATCCGGCACATTCATGCTGAAACCAGCGTGGATCTACTAACGTGTTTTCAATAAATCTTTTCTACAGGCATTTATCAGACCACCTATCAGAGCTGGTGGAGACAACGTTGACAGACCTGGAGCAGTCCAAGTGCATCGCTATAGAGGATGACCTGGACGTGCAGCCTCTCAACTTGGGCATGATCGCATCTTATTATTATATTAATTATACTACTATAGGTAAGTTAATGTCCATGTTATATAAACTTTCAGACATTAAGGAGTCTGTCTACTACACCGTACCGTACCATGACCGTGGTATGAACGTATTAGGAGCGGCAAGCAACACGATACGCTTCACTATGACCTCTAGCTAGATCGTATAAGTAAATATACTCTTCACTACATAGTATAAAACAAAGTCGCTTCTCGCTGTCTGTCCCTATGTATGCTTAGATCTTTAAAACTACGCAACGGATTTTAATGCGGCTTTTTTTAATAGATAGAGTGATTCAAGAGGAAGGTTTATATGTATAATACGTGCAAAATATAGTAGAGAAACACTGGTAATTTTAGAGGTTTCTTATGTAATATATCGGCTGGGAGTCGCCGGCCTCTAAAGAAAACATGTTTGTATTGTCTGATGACAAAAAAGCTGTGAAAGTTGTTTAAAAAGACATTTGGTAGTATATTTAGTATCAGCATAATACCTGTGCGAAGCCGGGGTGGGTCGCTAGTTGATAATAATTGTTGACGCTCCTTGCATGGCACGCGACGGTTCTGGTCGGTGACGGAACGGTCTAGTGAGTCTCATACTTTTCAATACAAAGTTTTTTTTTGCCTGATACGTTCATAGCACGTTCATGGTATGGTACGGTGTAGTAGACAGACTCCTTTTGACGTATGAAATTGATGTTTTACATAAAGGCAGAAGGCATTTTCTCATACAGAGAAAGCATTGATTAAGCTTACTTTTGACAACCTCTGTGGTTCGGTGGTACTGTGTATGGACTGCCATGCAGAGGTCGCGAGTTCGATTCCCGCTCAGTCCAAATATTTGTGTGCATGAACATGGCTGTTTGCATTGGTCTGGGTGTTTCTATGTATAATATGTATTTACAAAAAAAAGGTATATATGAATGTTTATCCACATTCTAGAACTCATATCACAAGCTATCAATATATGCTTACTTTGGGTCTAGATGGCGTTGTGTGGTTGTTGTGGTATAATTATAATTATAATTATTGTGGTATAATTGTAATTATAATTATTGTGGTATAATTGTAATTATAATTATTGTGGTATAATTGTAATTATAATTATTGTGGTATAATTGTAATTATAATTATTGTGGTATAATTGTAATTATAATTATCGTGGTATAATTATAATTACTTAAGTCAAATTAGCGATTTGGTGAACGTCTAGCCTTGTATTAATTATGTCCAAATAACAAATAACACATTACAAATCATATGATATTTCTTGTCAACAGAGCTCTTCAGTTTGTCCCTAACCAACAAGACGAAGATCCGTGGTCTTCTGGAGATCATATCCTCGGCTGCGGAGTACTCCGAGCTCAGCATCAGACATAGAGAGGAGAATATCATCAAAGCTTTAGCTGCCAAGTGAGTTAGCCACCTCTGTCACTTTGCATGCTACTTAAAATTGTAACTTACAAAAATTTTAATAACCTGGCGATTAAAAAGAGTGGCCTGAGTTTCTTGCCAGTTCTTCTCATGGCTCTACTTCGTCAGCGAACTGGCTGTAGGTTAATTTGCTGACATTTTGTAAACTTTGACGTTCATAAGTGTTAATTTAATTAACCTATATGAATAAATATATTTTCATTTTCATTTTATTGTAACTTGTGGCATTTAAATAGTACTAGCTGACCCGGTGAACTTCGTACCGCCTAACAGTCGATTTTTATGTTTTTTCCAGGCATTTTTTTAATTTTTTCTCCGCATGAACCATCCTCGTACTTCAAGGTACATTATAAAAAAAGAATTAGCGAAATCGGTTCAGCTGCTCTCGAGTTTTGCGCTTAGCAACACATTCAGCGATTCATTTTTATATTATAAATAATCTATAGTGCATGATATCCCGGGTCCTATGTCCAGCAGTTGATGTTTTTCAGCTGATACTATAATGCAGTTCTGAAAGGCGTAGGTTCGAGTCCCAACTCGCGAATCTTTTAAAAAAAAATTTCTCATTTATTTTTTATACTCAGTGTCCCACACAAGCGTACAGCGGCGCAGATGTCCTAAAAGGCATGGGTTCGAGTCCCATCTCGCGCATTTTTTTATATTTTTATTTTTTATTTTTTTTCTCAGGGTTCCTCATAAGCCTACAGCGGCGGCTGGCGGCACTCTCAAGTACAACGATCCTCACGTGAAAGCTCATGTGTTGTTACAAGCGCATCTGTCCCGTACACAACTACCCGCTGAGTTGCAAGCTGATACTGCGATCGTACTTACTAAGGTACAGCTTTTTATACAATTTTGATGACAAACAAGCGTACTATTTATAATAAGAGTCTAAGAGTTTGTTTGCTTGTTTATTTAAACGCGCTAATCTCTTGAACTACCAGTCGTATTTGAATAATTCTTTGCATATAATAGCCCAGTTCTCGAGGAAGGTTATAGGCTATGTAACATCACGCTACTGGTGACGGGAGCAGAGCAGTAAACAAAGATGCGGGTGAAACCGCGTTGCGGCATTTTACTAAGTCTATAAGTCGTAACGTAATGTTAAATAGTATTAGATTAAACATTCAATGAAGATGGGCTATGTTTTCTATTGTAAAAACAATGTAAAGAAAAAACACAAGTCGTTCTTAAAAATATAAATTAAATACATAAATAATATCACAACAACTACACACAGCGCCATCTAGACCCAAAGTAAGCATATTATAGCTTGTGCTATGGGTTCTAGAATGCGCATATACATACTTAAATACTTTTTTTTTTGTAAATACATACATATTATTTATTATTATATATTATTATACTAGCTATACGCGGCGCGGTTTCACTCGCGTCTTTGCTTCCTGCTCTGCTCCCGTCACCAGTAGCGTGATGTTACATAGCCTATAACCTTCCTCGAGAACAGGGCTATCATACACAAAAAGAATTTCTCAAATCGGACTGGTAGTTTTGTAACAGTGAAGGGCCACCTCGTTTGTAGAACGCGGCGGCCGGTAGGGAATTTAGTTCAGAGAGGAATAAAATACAAGTCTATCAGAATTTACATAAATGTAATACTTAGCAGAATTTAAATCGTAGTGTTAACATGAAAAGAGTTTGCCGCGGCTTTATACAGAGCAAAAGAATATATATAGGGCGTGGGTGTAACGTGGGAGATTTCGTAGATGTCTGGCCAGGAACAAATAGGCAGACACTTAGCTTGATCACTGGCTGGAGCGTAAGAGGGCGGCCGCGGCTGCTGCCGGCGTTTATATACCCCGGCGGCGCGCGGCGATGGTAGGCCGGAGGGTTCAGAGCGGCGGAGGCGTGTGGGATCAGCAACGCCACAGTTTCTGAGATTATCGCGTTCAAACAAACATAAAAACTCCGATTTATATAATAGGATAAATAGCTATGATCCAAAACATCTCTTTTGTAGGCTATACGTCTAATACAAGCATGTGTAGACGTAGTATCAAGCAGTGGTTGGCTGTCACCCGCCGTGGCCGCCATGGAGCTGGCCCAGATGGTCACTCAGGCGATGTGGGCCAAGGACTCGTATCTACGACAACTGCCTCACTTCACAAGCGAGCTGGTGCAGAGGTGTTCTGATAAGGTACGTACTGAATATTTGTACGGTAGTAGATCCACGCTGATTTCAGCATGCATGTGCCGAATCGTCCGGGGAAGTACTACCCTCTCATAGAAGATCGACTTAAGAGTAGTAGTATCCGTGCTACTGCGTTTCGTTCGGTGAGAGTGCCGGATGCCCAATTTCCCCCCTTTCCTCTTTCCTCACCTCCCTCATTCCCTTCCCCTAACCCCATTCCCAGCCGCCATAGTGGAGGCCACCATACGAGCAGTTTAAGAAGATGGCTTTTGGTATGGTGTCCACCACTTCTGGATTCCACTGACTGCTTACCATCAGGCGGGGTGGAGTCACTTTGATAGGCTATAATATATATTAAAAAGGAAAAAGAAATTGTTCAATTAATTAAAAACTTTACTAGCGCATGATTCATCTAAATGATCTTGGGTCTTATAAGCAGGGCGTCAAACAGCATCTCACTAAGCCGCCATAGTGGATCGAATCAATCTCGAATTGGACCAATCGCACCTAAAGGGTTTTAAACCCCATTGACTGCTTGCCTTGATGATAGAAATATAAATCAAGGAATTATTATTTAAGAGACTCAAGTAATACATAACTCTAAAATTGTATAAATAAGACTGCCTCTGTGGTTCGGTGGTACTGTGTATGGACTGCTACGCAGAGGTCGCGGGTTTGATTCCCGCTCAGTGCAAATATTTGTGTGCATGAACACGTCTATTTGCATTTGTCTGGGTGTTTCTATGTATAATATGTATGTATTTACAAAAAAAAAGGTATTTAAGTATGTATATCCGCATTCTAGAACCCATAACACAAGCTATAATATGCTTACTTTGGGTCTAGATGGCGTTGTGTGTAGTTGTTGAAATATTATTATTATTATTATAAATTACATTGAATATTAAAATGTCACAATTGATAAGGTTCAAAATTATTTGACACTAAAGATTCTTCAAGATGAAATAAAATCAATTTTTTTTATTGCGCACAGTGATAGGCGAACAAACAGTCCACCTGATAGTAAGTGGTAACTGTCGCTCATAGACGACTCAGAGTTCCTAGTAGTGCTCTAAAATGCCAGGGACTCTGCGACGTCGCTACGAATTCGCGCAAGTGTCCTGATACCACTTCTGTGACTTCTACTGGAACTAGCTGATAAGAAGAGCTAGGTATTTTTTTTATAGTAGCTTACCAAAGTGACTTCACTCTGCCTGATGGTAAGCAGTCAGTGGAATCCAGAAGTGGTGGCCACCATTCCAAAAGCCATTGTCTTAAACTGCTGGTATGGTGGCCTCCACTATGGCGCCTGGGAATGGGGTAGGGGAAGGGAATGAGAGAGGTGAGGAAAGAGGAAAGGGTCGAAATTGGGCCTCCGGCACTCACCGATGAAACGCAGTAGTACAGATACTACTACTCTTACGTCGATCTTCTATGAGAGGGTAGTACTTCCACGATCCGGCACATTCATGCTAAAACTAGCTATAAATATATTAAATATTCTCTCACCAACATTCATCTACTTCCAGGGTGTGGAGACAGTGTTCGACGTGATGGAGCTGGAAGACAACGCTCGCGCTAAACTATTGCAACTGTCACCGACAGAGATGGCTGATGTGGCGAGGTTCTGTAATCGATATCCCAATGTGGAGCTTACGTATGAAGTAAGGGGTTATTTTGTCAATCCATCTAAATGCAAGTAGGTCGAAATTCGCTTGAAGACAGGTTTCCTTGACAACGAACTTGTTAACATTTAACTGACATTTTACTGAGTACTGTTGATATGTTAGTATTAAAAACGTTATACACGATAGACATTAGAAGTTTGACAGTTATAAGCGTAATTTTAGCAAAATGGGTTATGATTCAGTTGGTTTGATTGTAAATAAAAGCATAGATATTTAAAGAAAATAATAGTAAGTTACAGGTGATTAGTTAATTTTTCGTTGAATTAGCCTTTCAGAAACGGGTTAAATGTCAGCTAAACCTACGTTAGCTGATGAGGTAGAGCCATGAGAACTGACATGAAACTCCGTCAACTTTTTATTCGCCTGATTATTACGAAAGATTGTATACGACGGTTTGATATTAAATGAAAAGCCAGCTGTTACTAGTCCGTGTAATGATTTCAAATTAATCACAAAAATGATTTGACATAAAACGAAAATTTAAAATTTTATAACAAAATAAATAATATATAAGTAGTAACAAAGTAATACACCATTTATTATGACAAGTTCACTGACCTGTAATGAGCGGCAACGTTTATCCTTCGACGTAGATTATGACTTATGTCAGTGAACGTTTGACGCACTTACAGGGTGTTTATAATTAAAGAAATTAAAAAAGTAGTCCTGTGTCTAAACTATTGAAGATATTTAGTATATTTTTTTTTGTCTCGCTTTATAATGTCACATACTATACGTAATAGCATTTAATATCATATCGTACGTTGATCTCAGCGAAAACACTTTGGAGTAGCAACGGCGTATAGTGCGCTAACATTTGGCGAGCGAGCACAAGCCTTATAATAAGTGGTTTACATATAAATACATACATATTTATTTACTAGCCTTCCGCGTTTTTATCGTTACTACTCTGCTCCCGTCGCCAATAGCGTGATGTGAAATAGATAAATTCAAAAACTGATCTATCAAACTCAAAAAGAATTATTGAAATCCGAGTGGTAGTTCCAGGGATTAGCGCGTTTAGACTACCGCTTTATGTATTAGTTTATATTTCAATTGTCTCGTCTGCGATAAGAAAGAAAGAAGTAAGAAAGACGTATGTAAGAAAGCGTACCGAAATTTGGGGATTGTTTTGAGGCAGGCTATCAATTTTACCAACATAAGGGCCTTGAAAGCACTGTACGAAGCACTCGTAAAGAGTCATTTGGAGTACAATGCGGTCATTTGGTCTCCACACGAAGAAAAGTATAAATTAATGATAGAACGCATACAAAACAAATTTCTTAGGTTTTTATATCTGAAGCAGTATGGCGTGTTCCCAGGGTACCCACTACTGTATCCTACTTTATTTGTTATGGGAATGGTGGGTTATTACAGACTCGAAGTAAGAAGGGAGGTAGCTCTCGCCACCTACATATTTAGTGTAATACGCGGTAAGATACACAATCCGGGTATCTTAGAGACGGTTCAGCTGTGCGTTCCGGATGAATATAGAGGGCGTCGCTGCTGGTTGTGCACCAAGCTGCTGCTGAGTGCTCAACACGCTGTCTGACCGGACAGATCTGTTTTCATGTGCACTGAACGAATTTACTAAGACTGCTTATTGCATCTGCAGTACTTAGGTTAGTTTTAATCATGTAAACTAGATAAAAAGCTCAACTTCTCTGTCGCATTAGGCTTGCCTGTAAAGATAGATGTAAGTTTAAGAGTAATAAATAAATAAATAAATAAGATTTATTACCGCCGACGATACTTCTGCCTACCCCTAAAGGTGTATACCATTAATCTTCCCAGTTTTTAATTTGTTTAAAACTTATTTATATTCTTAGGTGAAGAATGAACGTCGACTCCGCGCCGGCAAGCCTATAGTGGTTGAAGTATCTCTGGAGAGGGAGGACGACATTGTAGGACCTGTCATCGCACCATTCTTTCCACAGGTGAAGGTTTATTTAAACTAATAGTATAGAAAATTTGATTTTTTGTATGTTTGTTTGTGGATAAACTTCAAAATGTATTAAACCATTTTTTTACGTATAGAAAGCTACAATATCATCGCCTAACATCTAATATTATAATGCGAAATTTGTGTGTATATCTTTGTTACCGCTCTGTCCCTAAACGGCTGAACCGATTTCGATGAAAATTGGTATGTAAGGCTTTTTATCCCTAAAATCGATCTAGTTCCCAATGGAGACCAAACATATTTTAGGCGCGGGCGAATCCGTGGGGCGTAGCTAATAGGCTATATTTTTTGTGGTATACCTACGCGGGCAAAGCCGCTGGCGACAGCTAGTAGAGTATAATTGTTAACGATGATGACGACATTGATGATATATCGATGACTAGCTGCGCTCTGCGGCTTCGCCCGCGCGGATAATAGTATGAGTTTAATTAATGTAACTCGGGAATCAGATCGATTTTCAGGATTAAAAGTCTCTCCTACACAAAATCTATCTACCTACTAATTTTTATTGAAATCGACTGCACCGTTGGTCTAGTGGTTAGTATAACTGACTGCGACGCCGGGTGTCGTGGGTTCGATTCCCGCGGAAGACAAATATTTGTATGATGAACATTTGTATTTGTCTTCAGTCTGGGTGTTTCCTATGTATTATAAGTATGTATTTACAAAAAAAAAGTATGTATATGTATTATATTTCAGTTATCTAGTACCCATAACACAAGCTCTGCTTAGCTTGGGACTAGACGACAGTGTGTGATAGTGTCCACATATTATTATTATTAAATCGGTTTAGTAAGTGCTACACACAAACTGTCGCATTTATAATATTAGTGAGTAGTATGATATTTTTATAATAATTTGTTATAGAAACGCGAGGAAGGCTGGTGGGTGGTAATTGGTGACCCGAAGAGTAATACCTTACTGTCTATCAAGAGAGTATCACTTGCAAGAACCGCTAAGGTAATATTTGATATATTCATTGTTTTAAAGTAGTAGATACACGCTGGTGCAGCATGAAATGAAATGTTTATTCATATAGGTCAATTAAATTAACACTTATGAACGTCAAAGTTTACAAAATGTCAGCAAATTAACCTACAGCCAGTTCGCTGACGAAGTAGAGCCATGAGAAGAACTGGCAAGAAACTCGGACATGAATAGGCCGAGGAATTACAACCCCTTATAAAATATCGACCTAAAGTATTTCGTTTGGTGAGCGAGAGTATCGGCAGCTCAATGAGGGTGTTTAGGAAAATTTTCGCCATCAGTTGGCGCCACTTTAGTAAAAGGTCTTCTATTTTGACAGCGCCATCAAATATTTTTCAGTGTTCATTTCCAAAATAGATTCATGTTAGTACACAAGAAAATTGCTGAGAGGGTTTTCTAAAATGGCGCCCACGAGGTGGCAGCACCGATGCGTCAGGTCTAGCTGTCAAGCGCTTTTTGAAAGTTAATTCTGATTGTCCCAATGTGACAGTTGAAGTGGCGCCTACTGGTGGTGAAAATTTTCCTAAACACCCACATTACTCGTTCTATATGTTAAGTTAATATATTGTGTTGTATCTTTATTTTAAGATCACACACAATCATGTCCATTTATCTATTAAACTCAAACTCAAAGCATTTATTTCATTTTGATCATAAAGTATGATGCTTATGAAAAGTCAAAATTACATAAAGTCAGCTAATTAACCTACAGCCATTGACAAGGTAGAGCTGTGAGAAGAACTGGCAAGAAACTCACGCCACTCTTTTTAATCGCCAGATAATTACAGTTTTTTGTATGAGTTAACAATTTTAAAATATTAACGCAACCAAAGAAACCTATTAACTTTTAGGTAACCCATCTACATAATGTTATAACAAACAGCCATTAGAACATATTTTATTTTCAAAATATACATAATTTTGATAATACGAATATTATTACGCTATATTACATAGCATCCATTTTCCTTTACATAGGTAAGCAGTATATACCTAAGTTGTGATAGCTCCAAATATTAATATATAATATTAATTAATATATTATAATATAATAATCTACCACATTCACACAGCGCCATCTAGCCCCAAATTAAGCAATTATATTTGCTTGTGTTATGGGTACTAAACAACTGAAATACATTTTTTTCTGTAAATACATACATATTATAGATAAATTACACCCAGACACAGAACAAACAATCATGCTCACACAAAGATTTGTCCTGGGTGGGAATCGAAACCACGACCTTCGGCTTAGCAGTCACCTTCCCTCTAATATGGCGAGGGTGATGATGGCTGGCCCGTGCGTCATGCTCGTGAACGGGTGCTACTTGTGATGACTGGTCAATCTTGGCATGGCATACATTTAATATACAATCCAGTATTACTTTGTCGTGCAATGTGACCAGGAGGTGCATTTATCAGTTTAATTAAAATACTTAGTCAAATTACCATACTAGATGAAACTAAATAATTGAAATCCTCTCTTTTCTTTCTTTAATCTTAGTATTATATTAATTGGTTAATTTGTAATAATTACTTTGTATGGTTCTTTGGTTGCGTTGAGTGTTTAAATTGTAACTCATGCAAATAACTGTAATTATCTGGCGATTAAAAAGAGTGGCGTGAGTTTGTTGCCAGTTCTTCTCACAGCTCTACCTCGTCAGCAAACTGGCTGTAGGTCAATTGGCTGACAAAATGTAATGTTGACTTTTCATAAGCATCATACTTTATGATCAAAATGAAATTAATGCTTTGAGTTTTGACTTTGACTTAGTCAGGGGTCACTAACCACTAGACCAACAGGGCAGTCAATAAATTTTGTTTACACCTGATACCTTATATACAATTTTTTATATATTTCAGGTTCGCCTAGATTTTGTGTGTGGCGTGTCAGGCAGACACACGTATACTCTATATTTCATGTCTGATGCGTACCTCGGCGCCGACCAGGAGTACAAGTTTAACGTTGAAGTAGCGGACGCGCACTCTGACTCTAGCGATAATGAATAATTATGAATAAATAAATGATATTACTTTGTGTTTTATTTTGTTAACCCTTTAATATGACTACCTGCTACTAACCCTTTAATTTGACTGGCCTGTTGGTCTAGTGGTTAGTGACCCTGACTGCTAAGCCGGAGGTCGTGGGTTCGATTCCCACCCAGGACAAACCTTTGTGTGATGAGCATGATTGTTTGTTCTGTGTCTGGGTGTAATTTATTTATAATATGTATGTATTTACAAAAAAAAAATGTATATAAGTAGTTTATCAGTTGTTTAGTACCCATAACACAAGCAAATATAATTGCTTAATTTGGGGCTAGATGGCGCTGTGTGAATGTGGTAAAAAAAAAAAAACTACGCGGTTTCACTCGCGTCTTTGGTTGCTGCTCCCGTCGCTAGTAGCGTGATGTTACATAGCAAAAAGAATTATTCAAATCCGCATTTTTTTTCAACCGTACGGTGTAACAACTAAAAACATTCCTTGTGGTATAACCAGTTGTGTCAATGGTTTTATAGTTGTTCCACCGTACGGTTGGGTCATCGGGAAAAAAAAACTATGGTACAACCAGTTGTATCAATGGGTGTACCACGGGGAATAAATGGTTCCAGAGATTAGCGCTTTCAAACAAACATACTCTTCCACTTTATAGTTTGGATTATATGAGCGATCGTGGTATTTCTTTGAAGGATAAACTTAGTAAAATAACTGTTTATTTCTCCACTGATTTAAACAACGTTTACAAATTTTAATACAGGTTTTACTTGCTTTTCTTCAAGTACTTAAGTAAGTAATAAATGCATGTCTTTATTGTATACTATTATATTATTATAAAGTGGAAGACTTTGTTGATTTGAACGCGCTAATCTCTGAAACAACCAGTCAGATTTGTATAATTCTTTTTGCGTCTGATAGCCCAGTTCTTGATGAAGGTTATAGGCTATGTAACATCACGCTACTGGCGACGGGAGCAGAGCAATAAACAAAGATACTTGAAGCTAGTTATATTTAAAAAATATCTGTAGTATCGTAAAAAAGTGGGTTTTTTCAACAGCACATCTGATAGTAAGTATATAGCATGGACTTCTGTATCGCTAGTAAAATAATAAACGACTTACATTTTAAACATATTTTAATATCAATTCCTTATCATCAAACAATTTAGTACTTAATAAATATTTACTTTCAGTTTCTTTGCAAGAGATAGGCGTCGTATCTATTACGCCTTGGAAGTATACTCTTGTAACATTGTAGTTGTTAGTAACTCCATATTTATCCGTACATGGGATTATCATGGAGTAAATCACACTTTCAAGGTAAAACTGTTGCGTACCGGTTTTGTTTCGAGGGAACGCTATGCCACTTCCAGGAAAGCCGTGCATGTTTACGTGTTTTTTGTCTGTGGAAAATATATTTTTATATTAAAACTAGCGGTAAACAAAGATACTTTTTTATGGGAATATAGAAAAGTGGTTTCTTTCAGGCAATTTTTAAATTTCTTTGCGTAAGAACTTCAAAGAATATTGTAAAAAAAGAATTTGCAAAATCGGTTCAGCTGCTCTCGAGATTTGCGCTTAGCAACACATTCAGCGATTCATTTTTATATTATAGATAACACAAAGTTGCTTTTGAAGTGGCTATGGGCAGGAATTAGCTCGTTGATAGACGTTGGAGCAGAAAAGTCGGAGTGGCGACTGTAAGTTGAAGGCGCAGCGTGGGTAGACCCTTACAAGGTAGACCATAGATGTCCTTCGGGTGGCGGTCAATAGATAAAGACTTAAGGCTTACCTTAAGGCGGTAAGACCGGTCAAGGTCATGACCGTCACTTTTTAAGTCCTCCTTAACCGACACGATGGTATTTAAAAAAAAGTCCACCATTTTAAACGGTAGTAGATCCACGCTGATTTCAGCATGAATGGGCCGGATCGACCGGGGCAGTACTACCCTCTCATAGAAGATCGACGTAAGAATATTAGTTTTCGTGCTAATGTGTTTCGCTCGGTGAGTGAGAGCGCCGTCAGCCTAAATACCTCCTCGGTCCTGATCCTTTTCCCTTTTCCTTCCTCATACCCTTCTCCATGGTCGGCAACGATTTCCTTTTGTTTTCTAAGCATTATTACTTCTGCGATGCTTGGAAAACACAGCCATCTCTATAGGTTACGGTTACCACTTACCATCAGTTGGACCGTATGCTTGTTTGCCACCAAAGTCGTATAAAAAAAATTGTTCATGCACCAGGCACAGTAGTATTTTGATAATGTAAATTAAAACCGGTCAAGAGCGAGTCGGACTCGCGCATTCAGTCATACAAATAATATGAACGGCCATATTCTTCGTTGACAAAGAGTTGATATTTTCACAGTTTTTAGAGATTGCAGATAAGATTATTCGATATAAATTTCAGCTTGATACCTCCACGCGTTACTGAGAAAAAGGTCATGACAGACAGACAGACAGACTGACATCAAAGTGATCCGGATTCCGTTTGCCTCGCGTTTACGCGTCATGAATGGCAACGTGACATATTTCGTGGTTTTTAATTTTTATCACCTAATCAGAGCTAAATTTGAAAAATATGTTCTGTCTATATGCTAGAATTAGGTGAAAGCTGTATAAAGTAAGAAATCATTGTGTTAACAGTTCTATTTATATGCAAATAATACATTTAAAACTCAAGTTGCGTTATTTTCATAGTAAAATAACTGTAAGCATTATGGTTACTTACTTTTTATACAGCTTTTACCTAATATGTGTAATACCTAGCATTCAAACAGATCATATTTTTAAAATATAGTTCTGATTAAATGATAAAAATTAAAAACCACGAAATATGGCACTAAATTGCGACATTGCCACCATGACGCGTAAATCCTCAGTTAAGGCACCGGCACCCTAAAAATCATGACTCACCTGTGGGATAAGTTATACACATAGTATCTTGTTTCAGAATAATTTCACTGGCTGGTGGTTCAATTAATTTCTGACAAACCGCAAGATCCAGGTATTGTACTTCGATAATTTTTAATACTTTATCGTATGGCATTTTTTTATCAACCAAATTACTGACCCAAGCACCGAACTGCAATAAAATAAGAATTAATGTATGAAGATTACTTGGTGTACAATAAAGAATACTCTATTCTATCTATGTATTATTTATTTTTGTACAATGATCGTAATGTCGAGATCTAAGTAATTGGCTCCTACTCAAAAGTCGTGGGTGAAACCGGGTAAGTACCAATATAACTTTTTAAGTCATATTATTGTGTACTTTTGAAAGTTTACCTACCTCGGACATTTATAAGGGTAGTAAAGGAAAACGTGAGGAAATCTGTAGTTATAAAATAAAAATCTCTGACAATGCCAATCCGTTATGAGAAAAGATGTTTATCAATGTACATTGCAATCTATTCCTTGAGTGAATATTTGCAATATTATGGTGGCTCCTTAACGCAACTTTAGTTGATAAAAGGCGTATAAAGTTATACTGTCTTTTAGAAAATATCGATCTTATTCGATAGTCGCAAACTTTGAAATTGATTACTAAGGGTTCATGTTGAAAACAGTCGTTAGGTCAATTCGGATGCCTATAATAAATGATGGGCGACCTAAACAAATCCTTACACTAGGTTGCCCACTAACCACTCTTAAAAAGAAGGGTGGTAATAAAATGTAATTAATGACTCTAATACGTACCTTGCCATACTGCCCCATTAATTTACTGTCATCAAAACTGAGACATATTGGTTTAACCACTGAGTTATAAACGAACGGTGTAACCAAAGTCAAGATGGTAACACCAAATGTTTCAGGACCTTTCACTTTTGAACTGTGTATAATTTCTTTTAACTGAAAATAAAAATAGAATATTTAAAAAAATATCATCAAATTTGTGTCATCATAATTAATTAATTTTATCAAAACTTGTTACAGCATAAATAATTAATGTCATCAAAATTTGTTATATCATAATTAAGTGATGTCATCAAAATTTTGATCATTATAATTGAAATCGGTAAAACTTGTATATCATAGTAATTGGCAGCAATAAGATAGAGAAGATGAAAAATATACGTCGATAGATGAAGTGTATGTAGTGGAAAACGCCTATCATAACACTTTAAATGTAATGAGGGTGTTTATAAAATTTTTTGCCACCAGTTGGCGCCACTTTGGTAAAAGGTCTTCTATTTTGAAAGCGCTATTACAAAAAATACTTTGCAGTGTTCATTTCGGTAATTTTAATGTTTAATGTACAAAATGGATAATTAACGAGCTTAAGGACAAAAAAAAAATTGCTGAGAGGGTTTTCTAAAATGGCGCCCTTGAGATGGCAGCACTGATGCGTCAGTTCTAGCTGTCAAGCGCTTAGTATGTTAAACCATGATTGGCTCAATGTTAAAATTTTACTAAACACCCTCATTTAATCGAAATAATCAGTTTTTCGCCCTGAATACTTGTCAGACTTGTACGGTATTGTTATAATAGACAAAGCACAGTTTGTTACTTAATAATGAAAAGAAACTCACATCAGACTTCTGTACGTCAACATCTCTGTCATCGTCCCATGTGCCGTATATTTTGCCAACAGCTAATCTATACATATCGATACTGTAAAACGATTTTTGTATACATTGATTTGCTGAAAAACAACCAAATATATTATTTACTAGCTACCCACCCGTCTTTGGTTACTTCTTTGCTCCCGTCACTAATAGCGTGATGTTACATAGCCTATAACTTTCGTCAAGAATTGCGCTATCACACGCAAAAAGAATTATTGAAATCCGACTGGTAGTTATAGAGATTAGCGCGCTCAAACAAATAAATTCTTCCGCATTAGAACTAGCTTTCTGCGGCGCGGTTTCACCCGCGTCTTTGCTTACTGCTATGCTCCCGTCACCAGTAGCGTGATATTACATATAACTTTCCTTAAGAACTATTCAAATTCGACTGGTATTTCTAGAGATTCAAACAAACGTACGAATTCTTCTGTTTTATATTATCAACATACCTCATTGCAGGAAAAGGCCTCTTCTTTTAGAGAAAGTATGAACATTAATAGACACGTGCGCTCAGACTTTTTATACTACGGTATAGAGAAATCTACTCACAAGTAATAACTGCCTTGTGTGAAATCAAGTTGGCACCACACTGTGGTAAAGTGATGTACATATGTTTCAAAAAAATTACGGCGAGCCAGGGCATTTCACCATGTTTAGCTCTCTTGAAGCCATCACCTTCAGACATTGTTAGTCCAGATTCTATAGTCACTCGTCCACATTCTAAAAGCAAGAGACAAATAGTTAATAATAATTAACGTTGCGTTGAGTGTTTAAATTGTGACGCAAAATACTGTAATTATCTGGCGATTGAAAAGAGTGGCGTGAGTTTCTTGCCAGTTCTTCTCACAGCTCTACCTCGTCAGCGAACTGGCTGTAGGTTAATTAGCTGAATTAAAGTAATTTTAACGTTTCTAAGCATCATAATAAATTTTATGATCCAAATAAAAATAAGTTATAACAGACCCGTATCACAGTTAGCGATGTAATCCCAATCACCCGCTGTACACTTCATATTTTCACTACTTTGAGGAAAGAAACCTTGCTTAGTGCATACGGGAGTAACGGCTGTTCCAGGTGGTAAATACTCCTTGCATTCTTCGAGGGTCTTCGTGCCAGGATCTTTACACATATAGCGAATATTTTCTCTTGAATTTAGTTTGCAGAAACCTGAAAAAACACATAAATAATAAAACTGGTAGAACAGCCGAAAATTGTAAAGATGGCACGCTTTAGAAGAGGCGCCCAGCAGAGGATTACCAAGCCCACCTGATGGTACGTGGTAACCGTAACCTATAGAGATGGCTGTGTTTTACAAGCATCACACAAGTAATAATGCAAAAACACAACCAAACCGTTGCTCACCACGGTGAAGGGGAAGAGGAAGGAAAGGGAAAACGGAAGAGAACCGAGAGGGTATATGGGCTGCCAGCGCTCTCACTCACCGAGCGAAATATATTACCATGAAAACTAATATTCTTACGTCTATCTTATATGAGATAGTATTAGTTCCCCTACTGTAATAATTTAGACTGCTACACAGAGGACTAGAGTTCGACCCTTGAGAAAAATTATACTGATTATTTTAGTCGGTAAATTCTCAGTAAGTATTAGCTCGGAGTCCGAATTTGTTGCAGGCAATTGACAAAACTTGGCCACTATTACATTGAATTCAACATAGCTTTCAAAATCTAAAAGATAAAACTCTGCTTATCCTTCTGGGTTTGCGTTGTCAGGCTCCTATTTTAAAATCTGGCTTATACTGCCCCTGTGTATATAGCGAGAAAATATGTTTCGAGCGCTTCAGAGGTTCATAAAATGGTAAATCAGTAGGTTTTTAACTAAAGTTGTCTTACAAAAATTGGAAATATCACTTTGACTACTTACCATCAGACAAAGCATTAGTGGAAGCCACCATGGCAACATTTTAAGACGATAGCTTTTGGAATGGTGGCCACCACCTCTGGAGCCCCATGACTGTTTATCATTGAATCACTATAAAGTCACAAAAAATGCCGTCATTTTAGCTGAATAATATAAAACACTTACGAACGCATTTAGGTATATTTCTCGACCACTTGCCATCCACACAATATATGGAGACTCGTATAGCTTGATGGTCATTACCCAGTATATTGTATCCGTTTTCACAGCTCAAGGTCAGCATAACTGTGTCGTTTTGCAAATTTTTGACGTCATAAGTTCCATGTTCAGGGTATGGTAATGGACAATTTTGGGACCTGAAATTGTGAAGGTTAAGCTTTTAGGCTTACTATCGGCCAAGGTGACGAAAATTGGGAGAGGCCTATGTCGGCTGATAAGATAATGAAGGTTTTGAGATGCAAGCCAGAAATTGTTGCATGAGATAGTTCTTGTCAGTTCACTACTCATGGCTGGAGTTTAGTTAGCGAATTGGCTGTAGGAAAATTGCCGAGACCTTATTTTGCTTATTGACGTAAATAAATTATCTGATCTGATGACGATTGGGTTTAATTATGAAAGAATAAATGTTTTTGATTATAGAATACAGCGATAATGTTGTTAAATACTACGCCTGGCCAGTCTATCAGCGATCGCAATGGAAACATAATATCATAGAATGCTGCTTTTTGTTCCATGTCCAACAGTTACTTGGTAGTTTATTATAGGTTATCTTAACATCGGAAGCCCGGAGGCCACTAAGACCCTTAGGTCTTTTCAGCTGTTAAGAGACATCGCCTCAATGACCGTCTTCTATCGCCTTTACCACGGAGTGTTCTGAACAGCTCTTTGAATTAATCCCACCCTCTCCCTTTTTACTACTAAAGTGCCACCCGCCCACAGTGCAATCTAAAAGTTCTCGAACCAAACGGTTCAGCACTTCATACTTTTGTCGTTCAATTAAAGCCTGGAACTCTTTGCCAGCGCATGTGTTCCCATCTAAGTTTGATCCTGGGTATTTAAAGCGGGGCGTGAAAAGCATCTCACTAAGCCGCCATAATAGAGGCCACCATACTAGTAGTTTGGCTATTGGGATGGTATCTGCCACTTCTGGATTCCACTGACTGCTTACCATCAGGCAGAGTGGAATCACTTTAGTAGGCTAATATAAAAAAAACATTCCTGGACCCCTTCACATCATCACATAAAATCTAGTCATTTTAGTAGACTAATCGTTTTCTCTCCGCCTTTTTCGCTGCTGGTAGGTTAAAACATTTTACATCGTTCGTGGTGCAGGCTCCAACTCCACAGTTAGAGACCTTCCTCAAGGAAGAGTTCTGGCCGAAGGGTGTCATAAATCGCCGTTTCCGCAGCCGGCTACTTGACACCCCGCAGCGTAACACGACGCCGATCTCTCGTGTACAGTTCTTAGTTTTAAATTATATTAAATATGTATTAGTATATAGTTTTTATTTTGTTATTTATGTATTGAAATTTTATGGACTCTAAATGCCTGAAATAAATGGTTATTGTTATTATTATTAAAAATGCTTACGTGGTAGTAGTTTCTACTATAGGAGTACACAGTTCATCAGTCTCATCAGATCCATCTGCGCAGTCCTGAACCTTAAAATAGAAGATTACCGTGAGATCGCAGTAGTATGATTGCTCAACTACCTTATGTGATAGTACTCGTCAGAATAACATCAAACATAAATAAACAAAATATATTATTAAAAATAAAAAGTCTTAAACAAGCTGAAAAGAAAGAAACCCTTTTTTATTCGTGGCGATGCTACATTGAAATTTTATACAGAGTGTATACGACGGTATGATATTAAATGCAATTACGTATAGTATGTGACATTATAAAGCGAGACAAAAAAAACAACTAAATATCTTCAATAGTTGGGACACAGGACTACTTATTTAATTTCTTTAATTATAAACACTCTCTAAGTACGTCAAACGGTCACTGACTTAAGTCTAATCCACGTCGAAGGATAAACGTTGCTCATTACAAGTCAGTGAACTTGTCATAATAAATGGTGTATTATATTGTTACTACTAAAATATTATTTATTTTGTTAAAAAATTTAAATTTTAGTTCTTCGTCAAATCATTTTTGTGATTGATTTGAAATCATTATATGGACTGGTAACAGCTGCCTTTTCATTTAATATCAAACCGTCGTATACACTCTGTATACCCTATGTTACTCTCACAATCAATACGAGTATAATGACACCAATCCATCAAGCCATTTAGGTTGTAGAGCTGCCAAAGAAATAGACATACATACATACTTACATACATACATACGCTCGAAAAACAATACCCTACTTGATTTCGGCAGTCGTGCAAAGAAAATAAAACCGTTGCCAATGATCAGGTTGCTCCATATAGTTTCAAATTCTTTGATTATGTATCGAAAAAGCGCATGAAGTTTGGTACGGCCATTACAATCGAAGTCCTGATAAAGATGTACTTGTGAAATGTTTACCTGAGTGCTGGGATACACTTGAGAACAAGAACAAAGGATATCTTATACAAAATTAACAGAGGTTTTGTATATACCTACGATCTCAATCGGGATTTTCAAGAATCTTGGATTAAAGTTTGTATATAGAAAACCACTGTTAAACAGTAGGTAATAACACTAAATGCCCTTACCCCATTACAGTCAACTCCTTGGTCCACACACGTACCATCATCACACTGGAAGACATTCAGCGGGCAGGTCTTGTTCATACTTGCTGCAAGAGCCCTAGACAAATGAATGGCAGTTACAAAGAGTACTGGTGGCACATGACGTCATGTCAAGGTTAATCTGATGGTAGGTGATAAACCCTGCTTTAAAATTAGAAGCACCTTTGAAGGCGTCAAAATAAAATGTTTCTGTGTCAAGGTGTCTGGTGTAAATTTTTGTGGCTTTCATCATTATATCAGCTATAACGTCCACTGCTGGGCATAAACCTCATCCAAATCTTCAAACAAAAGAAGAGAATCCTCCGACCAGGCTAAAGGTCTTTTATCATCGTTATTTCAGCTGAAAACGTAGACTGTTGGACGAAATACTATTAATTGATTGGGTCGTCAGCCGCTGACATCCGCTGTCCTTAACATTCACTTTCAGTGTGAAACAATAATTATAAAATTTATCTCCACGTCTTTTTTTTCGCGGCTCTGCTTCTGGAACGGTCCTAAACTTTATATTTACTCTTTAATAAACTCCTCATGTCTGCTGATCCTCGTGAAGGTGGTGTAGGTGTAGTCATTGCAGAGCTTGTCGTCATCGCTGGGCACGGCGGACACCACTCCGCGCAGGTAGTAGCGGTCGATGCCGAACTCTTTGTCTCCAAAGGAGAGACCACCTCCGCTGTCACCCTTACATAGCGCCGTACCTGGAGAAAATACGAGGATCTTCATCATATCAGCTGAAAGACGTACTGCTGGACATAGGCCTCCTCAATTTTCACCACCTTGACCGTAAGTCACCCTTATCTAACGGTTGCCCGCCACCCTTGTCAGGTGGTCGGTCCACTTTGTAAGGGGTCTGCCCATACTGCGCCATCGAGTTCGTGGTTACCACTCTAGAACCTTTCTGCCCCAACTGCCATCAGTTCTGCAAGCTATGTGTCCTGCCTATTGCTACTTTAGTGAAGCAACTCTGCGAGCTATGTCAGTTACCTTGGTTCACCTGCGATTTAGCTCGTTTCTTAAACAATGACACAGGGAGAATCCTAACATAGCCCGCTCGCCGACTTTGAGACTTTTTTTATTGCCGACAGTGGCAGACGAGCAAACAGCCCACGTGATGGTAAGTGGTAACTCTCATGGACAACTCAAGAGTCTAGGGACTCTGCGGAGCTACCTACCGTGGTAGAGTGAGTGATGAGTGAGGTTGGTGAAAGGATTGATGGAGGTGAGGAAAAAGGAAAGGGGGGAAATTGGGCCTACGGCACTCTCACTCACCGATCGAAAATAGAACGGATACTATTACTCTTACGTCGGTCTTCTATGAGAAGGTAGTACTTCCCCGGCCGATCCGGCGTAATCATGCTGAAACCAGCGTGGATCTACTACCGCGAAAAATTTTAATGTAAATCTTTACCGTTGGTATATCCAGCACAGAACTTGTCACCAGTAATGTACTCCCTGAAGGACTCCGGGAGGGTGTTGATGCAGATGTCTTCGTTGATGAACGGCATTTCAAGTGTCTTCAGGATCGGAGAGGGCTTGCCATTAGCTGATGTGAGGCCCCAACCAGCCACCTAGATTAAAAACATAAATAATATAATGTTATTCCTATCTTCTTATGAGGCGCTAACTGTTAAGCAAACTAAGAGTGTGGCTGGGCCATGGATGAGTGACTTCATAGTGGTATTTGATCTGAGCGTTTTCGTGCTTCGGAGGGCACGTTAAAAGCCGGTCCCGGCTCTTACCAAGTTGATAACAGTCGTTAGGTCAAGTCGGATGCCTCTATGGGTGACCTGAACAAATACTAACACTAAGTTAACTACTATTTACTTGACAAGAAGAGGAAGATATCTTGCTTGCTTACCTTGCCCAATTTCTCATGCTGCAACTGCCACTTATCAAAGTTCAAGTCAAAGTTGAGGCACACAGGTCTAACATATGTCATGTATATAATGGGAGTGGTCAGGATTAGGACTGCTACATCTTCCTGAAGGTTCGCTCCTTGACCTTGAAATAACTGCGGGATTCTTATTTCTTTAACCTGTAAACGCAAAATATACTCTACAATCCTACTAATATTATAAATGCAAAAGTTTGTGTGTATCTATATGTGTGTGTGTTCGTTACCACTTAGCGCCTAAACAGCTGAACCGATTTCAATGTAAATTGGTTTGTAGATAGATTCAGTGCCGGAGACGGACATAGGCTACTTTTTATCCCGAAAATCGGTCTGACTCCCAACGAAGATGAAAACCGCGCTTTGGGAAGCTAGTATTATTTGTTATTATTTTTTTTGTGTAATGCATGTCCTCTGCACTTGTGGACCACTCATGCACAAAAGAAGCATCTATTTAGGACAGCACCAGGCGCAACCACATGAGATACAGTCTCTCTGCTCAGACAATCTGGAGGTTCCTAGTCTCTATAGGACTAAGCAGAGAACTATAAATAACAAGGGCGCTACAAAAGATCAATTCTGGTCGGGTAGCATAGAGGCCGCTGACGGCCTCTACCTCAACCACTAATAATAATATTTATTTTCATATTGTTACTCACATCAGATTTCTGAGCACTGAAATCTCCTTCGCTGTTCCATGGACGATACACCTTGCCCATAGCCACTGCGTAGTCAGAAGCAGGCAGGCGTTTCTTGTAGTCGCTCCAAAAACAGTGGGCAGCTGTAAGAAGTGGAATAAGGGTACCATGACTCTCAGCAGGTAAGGAGTTAGTTAATCTAAGAGTGGTAGACGCTATTATAATACCCATCATGGCAAAGTGAGGGCTGTAATATAACCGCCTCATAATGCTTATTGAAAAACTCAGATTCCATTGGTGCAATATTTTTCCCAGCAGACAAATGTTTAGTGTTGCATCTTCACAAGCCTCTTTAATTTTACAGATTTTGAGTTGCTCTTATATACGATTATACCTCTACGTCTACCCAAAAGAGGTGTCAAAATATTAACGCTGTGGACCTCTCATGAGGTGTGATGGTGCGATGCAAAGTTGAGATGGCACCCTTTCAGGCTCGGACATTAAAAACGTATTATTTTTGTGTTTGACGTCAACCTGTATGTATATTTTTCTTTTTTCTTCTTCCTACGTGTGTCATATGATTAAAGGTTTGCAATAGGTACCGTACCTTATTTGCATTAGTGGCCTGTTTCCTACTTCGTCTAGATAAATCACAAATCAGGCAGAAGACGGTATCAGTATTAAACGGATTTTCCGGTAGTAGATCCACGCTTGTTTCAGCATGAATGGACCGGATCGACCGGGTACTACTCTCTCATAGAAGAAATCGACGTAAGAGTAGTAGTATCCGTACTACTGCGTTTCGTTTGGTGAGTGAGAGCGCCGTAGGTCCAATTTCCTCCTTTCCTCTTTCCTCACCTCCCTCATTTCCTTCCCCTACCTCATTTCCAGCCGCCATATTGGAGGCCACCATACCAGCAGTTTAAGACGATGGCTTTTGATATAGTGGCCACCACTTCTGGATTCCATTCCTGACTGCTTACCATCAAACGGGATGGAGTCACTTTGGTTAAAAAATCATTTGTGAGATACTACAGTTTGTATTCCTGACAGGAACAGATGGGGTACTGTCATATACTAGGGTCACCAGAAACTCACCAGATATAATCACATTATTGGAGACGAGGGATCCTCCACAGATCTGCATGTAAGGCTTCGTAGTCTTCACAAAGATACCGGCATGCCAGGGTAGCTCCCCACGCTTGGCTCGGTCACCACCTATCACCAGCTGTTCGGCTTTGGGAGTCACTCGGCCACATTCTGACAACATTTAGATCTCTTAAGTGATCTTTAATACGTCGATGACATTGCGCAAAATTTCTGTACTTCTGTTTTAGCCTATCTGCAATAGTTGACTGCCTTCGTGGCGCAGTGGGAGCGCAAGCAATTGCTGTGCACGAGGTTGTGGGTTCAATCCCCACAGGGGACAAAACATTGTGTGATCTATAAATATTTGTTCCAAGTCTGGAAAACGTGTCGTACGGACCAGTGCCGTAAATAGCCTTTTTTGCGCCCTGTGCGAGCTTCTATAATTGCGCCCTTGTTTTTTTAGATATTATAGGTACCCTAGAGCAATGCTATGTATAGGCCTACTTTATTTCATTCAGGGTGATAAAATAAAGCACAAGGAACTTGGTGTCGGTGGACCAATTATCTAATATTTTGGAAGAAAAATCTTTTTTTTTAAAGAACTGATGTTTGCAAACAAACAGACGAGCCATCTGATCTTAAGTGGACCCTTCGCCTATTATACCACCCACTGTGTCTCACTCACTAAAACTCAATCGCAAGTTCACTAGTGCAAATGCGTTGCCCACCCCGATGCTTAAGATTTAATTTTTGGGCCACTATGGTTTTCATACTTCTATAATAATTAAAAAAACCTTTATAGCGCCCGCCGCTTAGTCTCCGAACTCTCCGACCGACCGTGTAGCCGGCCAGCGGCCTAAACACAAATACGCTCCTGCGCTGCCAAAAAAATGAGCGCGATGTTTTGTCTAATTTAATAGACGTTTTTGATTATACTGGCATGTAGGTACGTATGTGTTGGAATCGAGCACTAGGGGCGCAGCGGGAACTTATCAGGAGCAAACCGAAAAAATAATAGTCCTGCCTGGTCTGGCCATTCTTGCGCCCCCCAGAGTCTACGCCCTGTGCCTGGGCACCGGTGGCACCGCCCTATTTACGGCACTGGTACGGACACATTTTCCATTTATTGCATGTTTGTAAGTACAGATGTCTTTTTATAAAAAAAAGTTTATATTTATGTCGCAAAGTCGCAATTTTCTTCTGTTTCTCCGCTAACATCTAAATCACGGGATGAATTTTGATACAATTTTAACTGTTATTCAGAGAATTTATTTCGAAAGGTTCATAGTTGTTTGCCTCTTTGGTTCGGCGGTACTGTACGGACTGTCACGCTCAGTGCAAATATTTGTTTGCATTAACATGTTTATTTGCATTGGTCTAGGTGAATCTGTATGTATCTACAAAAAAACAATTAAGTATGTACCTATATTCACATTCTAGAACCCGTAACACAAGCTATAATATATGTTTACTTTGGGTCTAGATGGCGTTGTGTGTAGTTGTTGTGATATTAAGTATATTTTTATATAAAACATTCAGGAACAAACTGAGAATATCAAAGATTTGTAATTACATCGTAAAAACATTTTCGTACCCTTGAAGGTCGAGAAAACTCTAGAGCATACCTGCTTTACACTGAGCAATATGATCCCAATACCCAGCTAAACAGCTCATATATCGAAGGCCTTCAGTAGAGTAGTAGATAGGAGTGTTACAGACAGGCTGGACCCTAGTGCCAGGAGGCACGTAGCCCTCGCAGTCTCGGAATCCCGCTCCTGGCACGTGACAGGTGTACTGAACGCTGGAGTCTGGGTTTAATTGGCAGAATCCTGCAAAAAGTATGGATACAGTATTTTATATTATTCTACCAAAATGACTCTCTTCTAATTTGGAAGGAAACACAGTGAGCAATCAACTGCTAAGACAATGGTCGCGGGTTCGATTCCTGCACAGTAATAATAATAATAATAATAATAATAATATGTGGACACTATCACACACTGTCGTCTAGTCCCAAGCTAAGCAGAGCTTGTGTTATGGGTACTAGATAACTGAAATATAATACATATACATACTTTTTTTTTTTGTAAATACATACTTATAATACATAGAAAACACCCAGACTAAAGACAAATACAAATGTTCATCACACAAATATTTGCCTTCCGCGGGAATCGAACCCACGACACCCGGCGTCGCAGTCAGTTACACTAACCACTAGACCAACGGTGCAGTCATTTTGGTAGTGCTAATATTTGTGTGCATGAACATAACCATTCGCATTGGTCTTGGTGTTTCTATGTATAATAACTTAATTATAAAAGTATCTAACTTAGTAAACATTGTAGAACTCATATCACTGCTCTCACGCGTACTTTGAGTCTCTGTGTTATTATTTTTATTATCATTCATCAATCCCACCCACGTGTTCATCCGTAACTCCTGTAAGCAAATACCGAACTTTACACTAAGAAGTCCAGACGACTGCTAAACTTACTTTTTGGTCTTGGGTCTTGGAACCACCGAATGTAACCACAAGTAAATGAAGGAGTTAGAAATAAAAAAATGTCCGATAATATTATTACTGTACTTACGAACGCATTTAGGCATGTCCTGCGACCAATCTCCTTGGGCACAAAACACAGTCTGCACGCCAGTCGTGCCTCCACCATTGGCTGTCACAAAGCCATATCCTCGTCTACACCCCACTGTTAACTTGAACGAGTTGAATGGCAGGCCTGGTGATGCGTTCGGCACTCCTTTGACTTTGTACGTGCCGTGAAATGGGTATGGAGGGAGTATACAGGTACTGGAATTTAAAATTAATTAGATTATTAGTCGTTAAATGTGGATAAGTATTTCAAAGTTAAAATGATTTAAGTCTCACAAAAGTAATTACAAACTAGAATCAGTACTCGACAATAAATCGACTGGCCTGTTGGTCTAGTGGTTAGTGACCCTGACTGCTAAGCCGGAGGTCGTGGGTTCGATTCCCACCCAGGACAAACCTTTGTGTGATGAGCATAATTGTTTGTTCTGTGTCTGGGTGTAATTTATCTATAATATGTATGTATTTACAAAAAAAAAAAAAAGAAATATTTAAGTATGTATATCCGTATTCTAGAACCCATAATACAAGCATATAATATGCTTACTTTGGGTCTAGATGGCGTTGTGTGTAGTTGTTGAAATATTATTATTATTATTATTAATACTAGGGTATTTTAAGATCAAGCTGCTCCTATATAGTCGATATGAGCTGTGCCAGTGCGTGTCTGTTCAGTAATTGTGCCTGTAGAAGGCGTCTTTATGTTCTGTAATAACTTTTCACGGTAGTAGATCCACGCTGATTGGACCGGATCGACCGGAGAAATACTGCCCTCTCATCTACGTCAGAGTAATTGTATCCGTACTATTGCGTTTCGATCGGTGAGTGAGAGTGCAATGCTAGGGTCTCTGAGTCGTCCATGAGCGACAGTTACCACTTACCACCAGGGGCCTGTTTGCTTTTCAGCCACTGTCAGCAATAAAAAAATAAAAAAACTACTTACTCTGTCACTTGACGACGTTGCCTCTGTGGTCCGCAGGTTACATTAGAAGGTAGAGATCCTGTATAGACCTCACTACAGTCAGTTTCATTGCCACATTTACTACCCACGCAGGTATGATCATTGTTACTTGCAGATACTGTAAACGAAATGTAAAATTAAATTTATCATTTTGAAGCCTAAAGATGTCCACTGCTGGACATAGGCGTCTCCCAATTATCGCCAGCTTGGCTGATCGTAAGCAGCTCTCCCCGCCAGTTTGAGCCGTCTAACAATACCCATAATTAGTGACTAAATTAGGTAAGTCTAACTAATATTCAAAAAGATTTGATTTTTTGTATGTTTGTTGCGATTTAACTCAAGATATATATATCTGATTCAAAAAATCTTTCATCTTTAGAAAGTTACAAATATGACGGATATTAATTATGTTTAACATATTTTTTTAGTCATTTTCAGAATTTCAATATTTAAAGCGCCTTTGTAAACTTGAATGATGCAATACGACACTGATACGACTTGCTATGATGTTTTCCGTAGGCGTTTGTTGGGAGACCGAATGAAATTTTTGATACCGAAGCGAAGCGAAGCGATATGTCTTTATGAGCAGAGACTAAGTAGTCGCTAACTATGGGCCTTGTTAGAAGGCTCAATGTCCCTCAAAGGGCGAGAGCGGGCTATGTTAGGCGTCTACACGATCGTATAAAAAACGAAGAAATCCGCATGCAAACCAAAGTACCCAACTGCTATAGCTCGCAAAATATCTTTACTAAAGTGACAATGGGCAGAACACATAGCTCGTAGAACTGATGGCCGTTGAAGCAAAGATGTTCTAAAATAGCCCACGATATTTTGTATCTACTTACTGCACTTAAACTTATGTGTATGAAAAAATTAATGAATGTTGAAGAGGCAAAGTGTTTGAATCGCAGCAAAATGGCGTTCTACTTATTTTTGTTCCTGACTTACGAGGGCCAATTTTGTGAGAAAACCTGTAGTAAACAGTACATTGAACCAAAGGATTTATTAACAAACAATACTCTCAATCCAAACAGGAAAATGAATATAATTAATAGATAATTTTAGACTTACCAACACAATATATGACTAAATATAATGTTTTAAACATTGCAAGCATTCCACATAATCTTTATTACACTATGAAGTAAATAAATAATAAGTTTATTAAATACTTTAAAACATATTTTATAAAACGGCTGTTCACGTCAACATCTTAGCAGTAACTGTACTATCAAGTATGGGTATTACCGGTTTTCAGTTCTACAACATACATAATATAGTAAGTATGTAAAGCCGCTATTTTTCCTGTTTGGTTTCGTCGCTTTATTTATTGTTTTCTAAAACGAAACTCTTCTTTATTTCTTCTTCTTGTGTTTTTGGAAAAGAGTAGTCTACTACAATCAGGCTAATCAGAAGTTAAGATAAAAAACTTTAACTTAATTTGATTTGAATTTAAAACTCATCAACTTTCATCACCTAGACGTTCATTGCTAAAGGTCACTTCGATTGCAGCAAAGTTCATCCATAATAACCTAAACACGATCTCATTTATCACGGTTCGTTTTCAGTGTTAATTTATCCCACGTACTTACAAGAGTTACAAGCTCATAAACGAACTACCAGCGGTGTTTCCCGAGCGCTATGACATGTCCTTCGGTATTAGTTTTTTTCCAAGTATGGTGATTATCAATTAAACCTAAAATTTGGATCAGTTTACTTCTACTATGGTCTCATCTCGATAATAGTGTGTGGCTTGATATGGTTCAAATTGTATTTACCTACTTAGTTTTTTCAATATTAATTTTAAAATTTATTGTTTACCGCCATCAAATTAATTGTGTCAATGTATTATTAATGACGAGGATCTTGTGTCATCTAGGGTAAATTTCCATGCGTTTAAGCGTTTCTGCCATACATATTACTGGAGTCAGATATAGCTCACATAGATCCTTTAATATTACTTGTCCGTGGTGCTCTCTTTTAATAGGTCATAACCATATACAGATTAAATTTGTCTCCCGCTTTGCAATAGAGGAAAGTGGACATTTTATTTCCATCTCCTCCTGTTACTTCTTATTAAATTCGTTGCGGGGTCCAAGACAGTATGTTTAGCAGTCCCGGGACTCCCGAGTGCCAAAGCTCGGTGTCAGTAAGTGGAATCCAGAAGTGGCGGACACCATTCCAAAAGCCAAACTACTGGTATGGTGGCCTCCACTATGGCGGCTTAGTGAGATGCTTTTTCACGCCCCGCTTAAAAGACCCAGGATCAAAATTAGATGGGAACACTTTGCGCTGGCAAAGAGTTCCAGGCTTTAATTGAGCGACAAAAGTATGAAGTGCTGAACCGTTTGGTTCGAGACCCTTTAGATTCCACTGTGAAAGGGTGGCACTTTAGTCCCGCACGTGTTGTTCTGGATAAAAAGGGAGAGGTTTCTTCTTGGATATCACTGTTAATCCTGGCTTACAGGAGTCACAGTGATGGGCATGTGGGTAGGATTGTCCCGAAAAATGTATTATTAATTTTTGCTTCATATTCAATTTGTACCATGCTATTACGTTTTATATTTAACTGCTTAATACCGGTGTTGCCACAGTAAGGTTAAGGTCAGACTTGCGTTAGGTTGTTTTATTTATTTAACATCTTTGGTTACTGCTCTGCTCCCGTCGCCAGTAGCGTGATGTTACATAGCCTGTAATCTTCCTCAGGAACTGGGCTATCAAACGCAAAAAGAATTATTCAAATGCGACGAGTGGTTCCAGAGATTAGCGTGTTAAAACAAATTAATTAGTGGGTACATATTTATTATTTTATGTTTGTCTTCTATGCATATAATAAAATTGGAGTTTCTGTTTGTAATATTGAAATAACCGTTTTTAACTACATGTATATGAATATATATACGGTACATACACCAAAATAACATTTTTTACAATTTTTGTTTGTCCGCCTGTCTGTTTGTTCTGGCTAGTCTCTGAAATGGCAGGACCGATTTTGACGGAACTTTTATTGGCAGGTAGCTGATGTAATAAGGAGTAACTTAGGCTACGTTTATTTTAGAAAATCTTTTATTTAGGAAAATAAAGTAATGTTGTTCGACTGTTAGGCGGAACGTAGTGCACCGGGTCAGCTAGTCTAAAATAAGCTTATTAAACTATAACACTATTACATTCAATTAGGTACTAACTTTATAGAAAAATATATAACAAAAATATAATAATAATAATAATATTTCAACAACTATACAACGCCTAGACCCAGAGTAAGCATATATCAATAGCTTGTACTATGGATTTCAGAATGCGAAAATAAAGATAAATACTTTTTTTTACATATTATACATGAAAACACTCAGACCAATGAAAATAGACATGTTTATGCACACAAATGTTTGCACTGAGCGGGAATCGAACCCGCGGCCTCTGCGTGGTAGTCAGTTACCTACCAACGAACCACAGAGGCAGTCACCCATAACTTCACCACCATAACTTTCACACTCTTTAGTTTATAGCTAACGTGAAACACATTTCGCTTGTGTTGTCCAAATCATGTTAGACTTATTATTCAGTCTACCAATTTGAATTTTTCAATACAAAAAAGTTAAATAAACCAACATCACGTTACCCGTTCCGGAAATCGAACACGACACTTCTATAAAGCTTAAATCATTGAACAACAGAGTCACAGTATTTTATTGCACCTACCAGTAGTCCGACTCTTTTGTTGTTGATAACATGCCGCCATTGCGTATACCTACGCACAAAAACTTAGTCGAGGGTCAGGGTTGTCACAACAAAACCTACTTAAATTTTTTATATAAATTTTAATTATAAATAAGGAAGGTATATAGTCATATACGTAATATACAAAATTATAAATGCGTAACCGATAAATATTCTCTACTTATTTTATTTTTAGATGCTTTTAGAGTTCTGTTGTTAAATTTGACTACTAATAAAACAACTTATTTATTCATTATTCGTCATTCGAATAAATTTTGCCCATCTAAATACGAGGAGACATGAACGGATCGGTGATGCGGCGACTTCGATGGTCCGTGTCTCACGTAGACAGACAGAAGTTTATCTGTGTACGGCGTCTCACGGTCTGCTGCTGCTGCTGCTTCCCGTGTGGTCCCATTCCAATTTGGTCCAGTTCTGACAATGACGCGCGCGCGCGCGCGTGTGTGTGTGTGTGTGTGTGTGTGTGTGTGTGTGTGTGTGTGTGTGTGTGTGTGTATCTCTGTGTCTCTCTCTGTGTGTGTGTGTGTGTGTGTGTATCTCTGTGTCTCTCTCTCTGTGTGTGTGTGTTAGTGTGTGTGTGTGTGTGAGTGTCTCTGTGTCTCTGTATGTGTGTGTCTGTGTGTGTGTGTGTGTGTGTCTCTCTGTGTGTGTGTGTGTTAATTGAACAAATCCTGACTCATAGCTCGTTGCGCTAAGTAATCGGTAAGCGATTAGCGGGTTAAGCAACTTAGAGTGCGGCTGGGCGATGGATGGGTAACCGCACAGTGGTATTTAATCTGAGCGTCTCCGTACTTTGGAGGGCACGTTAAAAGTCGGTCCCGGTTGTTACCAACCAAGTTGATAGCAGTCGTTGTTAGGTCAAGTCGGATGCTTTAAGTTGTTGATTATGGGCGACCTGAGCAAATCCTGACACTAGGTTGACCACTAACCACTCGATAAGAAGACGATTACACGCGTATCACCTGCAAAGAAACTGACAGCAAATATTTCTTAAGTTTTAAATTGTTTGATGATAAGGAATTGATATTAAAATATATGTTTAAAAATTCAAATCTTTTATTATTTGCGTTAACAAAGAGCACAATTAACAAGCACCCGCGTAACTGATGTGTGTGTATGAAAAGATTAATGAATGTTGAAGAGACAAAGGAGGTATGTTTGGTTCGCAGCAAATGGCGTTCTATAGTCTCTGCTTACCCCATTAATAGGAGACAGGCGTGAAATAATGTCTGTATATTTATCAGCTTTCCAAAATGTGTGTACCCTGCCTGTAGTACATGGTAAGCAGTCAGTAGTCAAAGAGTGGTGGATCATCTCTAAGTAATGTGTCAAAATACTCAATGACGCGGTATAGTTGGAAGGAAACACTTGCTAAAGAGCTTCTGGTTTAATTGAATGACTGAAATATTAAGTAATCTGAGGACAAGTGGCATAAATGTTATGTGGCAAGTGGTTAAGTGGCATTATTGAATAGATTAAAAATGTATGGGATTGACATGTTAGTGTCAGCTTATATCAATACCATACATTTGTCTACGCCCTCTGGTTCTATTCAATTCAATTCAATTCAATTTATTAATAAATATAAATTACATACAATATACAATATAAGTAGTTTCCCTTTGGTCCCAAACTAAGCCAGTGCTTGTATCTTGGGCACCATCAGGATTACAATTAATAAATATAAATTACATACAATATAGGTAGGTTCCCTTTGGTTCCAAACTAAGCTAATGCTTGTATCTTGGCCACCATCGGGATTACAATTGTTTTATACATATTTTAAAGACTATCTACATACTTATAATATAGACTAAATACGATTTAAATAAATTACAAAGATAAAATTCATACACATACAATAATTGTCTAATAAACAATATATTTTTTAAATTATTTGTGCAGTTTACACATTACAAAGTCTACTAATTATCATATATGAGATACGAGTAAATCTGAGAGGTCAGCAATATTAAAATCTAGGTTGGTACATAAATCACGTACGAAATTAATATACAAAAATGCTAAGTCAGAAATACCTATGTTGGCGACAAGAAGGCTGGTTAATTAATTTTATTATCTACGCTAAATGATTTTATATAATACAAATGTTATCTAATGCTATTTTATATATAACTACAAATAAAAACAACACAGTTTTAGGTACACTCATAATCTATGGAGTTGATATACCGGTGTTCTGCGGCCTTTTTAGCAGGACATTCAGGGTCTCCCGTTTTGTGGTCGCTAGGTTTTTTAAAACGTGAGCATGTTGCACACTTCGGTGGTTCTGCCTTCTTTAGACATTCAGAGATAGAGTGTCCCGTTTCGCCACAATGTACACAAGTAAGGAGTGCTTCACGGCATGATTTTGCTGCATGGCCGTACTGATGGCATTTGTAGCACCTTGTCACCAGTGTGTAGTCTCGAACTGGGCAGGACGTCCAATTTATAAAGATCCGATTTTGGTTTATTAGGTCTTTTCGTATGTTAGCTGACACTTCAACAATGTAGTTACAGCTTGGAGCGCCTTTCTTGCCAGATTTGTGGCTGAGCTTAAATAAGGTCAAAAAGGATTCAAAGTCCATCGATGGATGTTTGTCTGCTATATTTTGTTCAAATATACATTCGAAGACTTCACGTTCAGACATATTAGCAGGCACTCCTATGATCACTATTCGTGGTTTGCGTTTGTACGGCTCATCGGCAATAAGACCTGAAGTAGAGACTTGGACTGCATTCTTCAGTTTCTCTGCGTCAAGTTTCGTCTCTGTACTAATGATGACTCCTCCTTTTATTGTTTTACGTACGCCTCGTACTTGCAGCTTCATTTGCTCTGGGCGTATGATTTTTTGCACGAGATTTTTAGTTTCGTCACTAGTCTTAATGTTATCCTTGGGATAGATGGCTACAGAGCTTAAATTAAAAGGCCGTACGAAACTGTTTGAGCCCTTTTTTACCATGTCGGCAAATGAAACTTTTTTCGAAGTACAGGACTCTTTAATTGTCTGCTTAAGGTCCGAGATATGTTCTATTAGGTCGCATTTCTCTCTAAGGTCTTCAATGGAGCGCGACGCCTGGACAGCCTTTTGTTTTAAGGACTGATAAAGAACTTATAGATATTATCTATAAGTTTGAATAAAAAATATTTCAGTTGCTAAATTTTTATGTAAGACCCACATAAAATTGTCACTTTCATATGAATTTTGACATGGCATGAGACTTAGGGGCCTCATGAAGTTGAGTTATCCTTCAGTATTTTGACAGGTGCATTAGACTTAATTTATATTTATTAAGTTCAGTTTTTCACTATGTTTTCCTTCACCTTCAGTCAGTAAATAAAACTAATATTCAAATAAATTGTTTAATAAAATCCTTATTCTCAAACACGCTGGTAAACATATAATAAGCGTCAGACGTTTCTACACAGTACATACAAGGGACCACGTAAGCCATTACCCCTTGTAGGTAGTATTGTGTACCGGTTGATTGCACCCGCGGTAATACCATACCACTGCCTGCTAAGCTTCTAAATACACGTCGATCTGTAAAGAAACAGGTACTAACATGTATTAGTTTATACTTTTTGTTATTTATGTATTGAAATGTTATGGGCCATAGATGTCTGAAAGAAATGATTATTATTAATATACTAGCGTCCCGATCCGGCTTCGCACGGGTGGTATATTTTTTAAACATTTTGGGATAAATAAAGATACTTTTGTATGGAAATATGGAAAAGTTTTTTTTTGTTTTTCATGCAATTTTTAATAATTTTCTCTCTGTGAGAACCATCCTCGTACTTCAAGGAATATTATAAAAAAAGAATTAGCGAAATCGGTTCAGCTGCTCTCGAGATTTGCGCTTAGCTTAGAGCATTAAACCAACAGGAGTGGACACGCGCTCTATTTCCCTTGCGCAAAAGTCTGCCACTTTCGGCGGGGGACGGGGTAACGCGAGCAACGCACACTAATTACAATGTTAACTACTAATGCATTTTTAAATGTCGTCGTTATACACGCACACAATAAAATTATTACACACTAGCTTAAACTAAACACACACAATCACATTCACACACAGGGACATCTATTAGTTTACGCTTCCTTAGCGTAAAACAGTTAGAGCTTGACTCTGTCGATATTTAGTATCGATGTATAGGATTTCATATAAGTACGCGAAAGATTTAATTATTTTCATGATTATTATGTTTGCTTATTAAAATGAGCATTATCTTATATTATATAGAACAGTTTTAGGTAATAATAATCTATTATAATTTTAAGGTTTTTTTTATTTAAGCACTTTGAAATAGATGAAAGTAAAGTAAATAGTTCATAAACATGAATTAACTAGAAGTAATTCTGTTAATTCATGTTTATGTCAATATTACAGGAAGAATAAAACAGTGTTTCTAACTAGCACACTTTTTTGTAATTATTATCAAAAAAGCCCGTCATACGGTCGTGCTAAATTTATTTGTTAAACATTGTTCGACAAACAAATCTGGTTATGCGGTCGGGCTCTCCTACTATGTTTACTAATGTTTATTCAATACTTCCGATCCCTGATAGTACGGAACCCTCGGCGCGCGAGTCCTACTGGCATTTAGCCGTTTTTTTTTTGAAGTTTTTTTGGCGCGATTGGGAAAAATGATGAGTGAATTTTTACGATGCGCGCGCACACCGACAGAAAAAAGCAACACCCTGAAGTTAGTTGCGAACCTTTTACACACTGAAGTTAGTTGCGGATCTTTGTGTGTCGTATCAGTACAAATAATCTGTGTAAATAAAAAATATATTGGCGTTTATATCAATTCAAATATTTATGTATGTATGCGTTGTATTATTATTTGGTATTTTTGGATTGTTATGCCAAAGAAGTATAACTTCTTACGTGCGTACATGGGTACCCACTCTTTTTTTTTATTTTACTACTGCGCACATGGATGTATGTTCAATAACCACCACCTGTTGAAATCTGTTCTAGTGTGGATTAAAGATTGTAATTAATTATTACGTGTCAATTTTACGTGTATTACTCCTAAGTATGTATGTATATTCAAACCAAATAATACTTTGAATCAATTGTCTGTTGCTATTAAATTTCGTTCCAACTAAGCAGAGCTTGTAATTGGAGGATTTTGTTCTGATTACATAGTAACAAGACACTGACATGAGAATGTATGAGTAGATTTTTATTAGAGAGATATTTTATCTGTTCAGATAACAAAAAAACAACAGAATATATTTCAGAAAGTCTTTATTTAAGTAGGTATAATAAAATACTGAAAAACTGTGCAATTTAAATTAACCTTATAAATCTAGTTTAACTAATCCTAGGTAATGCAATAAGAGGAGGTAGCGCACAGCGAGTTTACTTGCTAAAAACTGAGCTCTCCGCCGCTTGGGGGGTAGGGAGGAGGTAGCAGTGCTGGCAGCACAGAAGGCTTCGTCTTTTAAGCTGTTAGTCAGATACTTGTACGCTTAGGAACCCACTTATATGGTTCCTACAATATTGGACCCAAGCGACTCGAGGCGCTGCTTTTTTTGAAAATCTAAAACAAACAAAAAAAAATTAATTTAATACTGGAAAACCAATATCGATATTTGTGATTAAACTGTCTCATCTCTAATTATGTTAAAGTGTGACCAGTTTCTTAAAAATAAATACGCTTATTTTTGTAAGAAATGAGCAATTATGTTTCGGAATAAAGTGCACTAATCTTGTATATTTGGATTTATAATCTCATTTTACTTGTTCATTTAATATTATTTTGTGCATTACTTGGTAAAAAAAAGATTGGTTTTAATTAAAAATAAATAAATATGGGAATGGTGACACAATAATGTACATCCAAAATGTAACTTATTAGATATGTCAACAAGGCGAGATATAAAAAAGGAAAGGTTAGTTTTTATGTTAATTCAACTTAAAATATTACCCCAGATTGGAGTATTGATGATAAGCCTGGCAACACTTGTTGATTAGCATTTTATTTGGTTAAATTGCTAATTTAATGCCTTATTTAATAATATTAGAACAAAATAATACTTACAGGTGGAATGTAATATTATCCTTTTGTAGACTTGATGTCGCTGAACGCTTTTTACACCAAAATGCACTGCAATTCGGCATTTCTATTGAGACGCTATTACGCATGCACTGATAGGTGACTTATGATGCGGAACGCGCGTCAACTAGTTTTATATAACGGGTATGACCGGTGGGCTGGTACCTTTGGCAGAGGGGTACGCCTGTAAGTGGCCTCTCCGGTTGGTTTAATGCTCTAAGGCGCTTAGCAACACATTCAGCGATTCATTTTTATATTATAGATTATTAAATACATATGTGTAATCTTAATGTAAAACCCATATCACTGCTCTATAACAAGCTAATTTTGGGTTTAGATAGCGTTGTGCTAATAACATAAAGTAAAATGTATAAGGACTTGATGTTTGAAACTGCACCTATAAAAAATGAAACTGGAACAAATACCTGCTGGGGTGCGGTTGGACTGAAATTTAGAACAAAATATCTCAAAAAAGTCAAATTATAAAAAAAAAACTTTGGAATGATATTGCAGCGCCGCCAGACAGCCGTGAGATACTAGCGGTCTGACAAATGTACCTAATGAACTGGGGCAATTTGGCGCAGCCGTAAGAAACATGATGAAGCATCTTTTGTTTTCACGGAAGATGGTTGTCATTTAATTTCATCCACATTTTTTCTATTTTTTATCATTGTAATATACCATTAATATCATCAACAAGAATATTATTCTAAACTTGACGCTGGCAGAAATAGCTGACACAATCGTCGGCTCTGTTGCCAAAAAAAAGGAGAAGAACAAGAAGAAACATGATGTTTTCGAGTACATTTTAACATTTTATATTTTTGTTCTTGAGCTATATTGTTTAACCTGTGCAAATTTGTGTGTTTTCTCATAAAAACCAATACTAGCTCACCTTTAGCATAACCCGCACATACTTTGTCTGCTGTATTAAATTTCGCGAGTCCTTCTGCCAGGGTGTTATTACATATCTTTAAACTTAAGTAAGTCATGTCAACAGCCTTCAAATTTTGGAGACGAGGAGACTTATTTGATGAGAAACTCCAGGCAGCTACCTGTGAATTGTAAAGGATGTTTAGTGGTATTTACTTGGATGTTTAGCGGTATTTGATAGATGGATGGATCTTTATTGGTATAACTGGCCGTGGTAGATGCTTTAATTCAATAACTACATATTTACCTTTATTATGCACTAACGACCCGCCCCGGCTTCGCATAGGTATTATGCTGATACTAAATATAGTACAGAATGTCTTTTTAAACAACGTTCACAGCTTTTTTGTCATTAGACAATACAAACATGTTTTCTTTAGAGGCCGGCAGCTCCCAGCCGGTATATACCACCGCAACCGCTATGTCCCTGCATTACATTAGTAACCTCTAAAATTACCAGTGTTTCTCTACTATATTTTGCACGTATTATACATATAAACCTTCCTCTTGAATCACTCTATCTATTAAAAAACCGAATCAAAATCCGTTGCGTAGTTTTAAAGATCTAAGCATACATAGGGACAGACAGCGAGAAGCGACTTTGTTTTATACTATGTAGTGATAGTGAAGAATTTATGAGCCCAATTCAAACACGGTGTAATTTGTATATTTTTTTTTTATTGCCGACAATGGTAGATGAGCAAACAGCCCACCTGATGGTAAGTGGTAACTGTCGCTCATGGACGACTCAGAGTCTCTGGTATCACTCCAAAATGCCAGAGACTCTGCGAAGCCGCTGCCTACCGTGAAGGGATTGAAGGAGGTGAGGAAAAAGGATAAGAGGAAAATTGGGCCTACGGCGCTCTCACTCACCGAACGAAACGCAGTAGTACGGATACTACTACTCTTACGTCGATCATCTATGTGAGGGTAGTACTTCTCCGGTCGATCCGGTCTATTCATGCTGAAACCAGCGTGGATCTACTACCGTATATTTGAGGTATAAGTATTGTGTGTTTGTGTTTACCGCAACAAAGGTCTCGTTTGCGTGTAACTTAAAAAATTGAGAGTAATAGATTAAAATCTTCGCTTAGCTTTATTGCTAGTGAAGTTATTCAGTTTTAAAAAAATACAAACCCTTGCCAGTATTCCTTTCATCATTTCTTCTTTTTCGAAGTTGTCAAAATTGAGGCATACAGGCTTAATGTACTCAGTGAACAATATTTGTATCTCCAAAATTAATACTGCTAAGTCTGCTTTAAAATCTTTCGCATCTTTTTGATTGTATAAGTTTGATATTTTTATTTCTTTCACCTGAAAAAACCAATCTTTTAATGAACTTAAATATTTGTGGTAACTGACGCTCATGGACGACTCAGAGTCCCTAGCATTGCTCCTGCAATGCCAGGAACTTTGCGAAGCCGCTGTCTACCGTGAATTGAGTGGGGTAGGTTTAACTATTTTTATATTAAACTAGCTGTCCGCGGCGCGGTTTCACTCGCGTATTTGCTTGCTGCTCTGCTCCCGTCGCTTGTAGCGTGATGTTACATAGCCTATAACCTTCCTCGAGAACTGGGCTATCACACGCAAAATTCAAATTCGACTGGTAGTTTCAGAGATTAGCGCGTTTAAACAAACAAACAAACTCTTCCGCTTTATATAATAGTATAGATTAACTAAATAGTTAAGTAAATATTTGGTTAAAAATTCAATCTCTTTTTATTTTTATTTTTCTTTCTGTTGTACACTTCACTCGTAATCACACTAATATTTTTCTTCTACACTCTGGGTTTGCTGTTAGATAAATCATTATTGAGTTAAACTCGCCTTTGCACATCATTATGTTTTGAGAAACATTATGTAAATGATTTTATTTGTGGACAATAAGAATTAAAGAACTACTTCGCAAACAAGCATGGCTGCCGTATCATGTATTTAAATAAAAAAACATTAGAATAAAATAACAAAAGGCTTTTCCTTGTTCTCAATAATTTATCACTAAATCTCGTTATTTTAGGACAAGATAAATGTTTCAAATTCAAACTTCGTACTCATTTCATACACTTATATTATTTATTATTTATTATTATATTACAAAATGACAATCAATTAACCTACAGCCAGTTCGCTGACGAGGTAGAGCCATGATAGTAACTTGCAAAAAACTTAGGCGACTCTTTTTTGATTACTAAATTCGTACTATTTCAAGTACTGCAAAGTTACGAAAGTAATACAAGTACTAAAAACTATACTATACTTGTCAGTGGCGAAGGGTCCATATAACCCGATTCCTACCGGCTTCCCTTTGAGATAAATCACAAAGACTATATATATATCTATCAAAGTGTAGAAATAGACCATACGTCGTGCTTTAAGCTAAGCAATTTTTGCGCCGGCTTCCCTCTTACAAAACGTCACTCTTCGCCACTGATACTTGTCAGGGTAACCTATTGAGGATACGCTAATACACACGATCACATCATGGGGCAACCAGGTACATCTTTACTTTTATATAAAGCGGAAGAGTTTGTTTGTTTGAACGCGCTAATCTCTGAAACTATGACGAATTTGAATAATTATTTTTCCGTTAGATAGCCCAGTTCTTGAGGAAGGTTATAGGCTATGTTACATCACGCTACTGGCGACAGGAGCAGAGCAGTATTTCAAGATGTAACTTAATGCGGGTGAAATCGCGCTGCGGGAAACTAAAGTGCCATAAAAAAGCAATTGCTCTGCAGTAACAAGAGTAATACTTACATCAGACCTTTGTACTTCGACGTCGTTCTCATGATCCCAGGGTCCATTCATCTTGCCACTAGCTACAGCATAATTAGAAGGTGGTTGTCCATTCCTGAAGCAATGAGCCGCTGAAAAGCATGAGAAAAATTAAAACTGTAAACCACGAAGTCAGGCAGTATGTAGGTACATATATATGGTAAGTAAAATATTGTGAGAAAACCATGTTTTATAATCCATACTCCATACTAATATTATAAATACGAAAGTAACTCTGTCTGTCTGTTACGCTAACACGTCTAAACCACTGAACCCGTTGATGAAATACCTTTAAGACAATACATGACTTTGACTCATAATGGAACTACTGGTTTCAAAACGGCCTAATCCCTAGATTTAATAATATTACAACAACTACACACAACGCCATCTAGACCCAAAGTAAGCATATTATAGCTTGTGTTATGGGTTCTAGAATGCGGATATACATACTTATAATAATAATAATATCAGCCTGTTTTAATGTCCCACTGCAGGGCAAAGGCCTCTTTTCATATAGGCATAAATAGCATTAATCACAACGCCTACTCAAGGCGGATTGGCAATTTCAGACTTTTAGGTCTAGGTTTCCTCACGATGTTTTCCTTCACCGTTAGTGAGAAATGTCCAAGATAAACTTAGAAAGTACATATGATTTGAAAAATCACATTGGTGTACTTGCCCGGATTCGAACCCACTACCTCGTGTTTACGAATCGGATGCCTTATCCACAGGGCTATTTCGACTTTATATACTTTTTACATACTTATATATACTTTTTTTATTATACTAAAACTATGGAAGAAACAGTTTACACCTACCACTCAGAACAGCATATCTGGATAAAATATTTCCACCGCAAATATGTTCGTATGGGTTCTTAATCTTACTGTAGACAGCAGCATGCCATGGCAGCTCACCACGCTTGGCTGTTCTATCACCCAGCACCAAGGGTTCACTATCAGATACTTGACCACAATCAGTCGTGACTGGAAATTAAAAAAAAATCAACAAAATTTTTTTTTTTTTATTCTTAGCAAAGTGACTCCACCCCGTCTCATGGTAAGCAGTCAGTGGAATCCAGAAGTGGTGACCACCATACCAAAAGCTATCGTCTTAAACTGCTGGTATGGTGGCCTCCACTATGGCGGCTGGGAATGTGGTTAGAGGAAGGGAATGAGGGAGGTGAGCAAAGAGGAAAGGGGGGCAATTGGGCCTCCGGCGCTCTCACTCACCGAACGAAACGCAGTAGTAAGGATACTACTACTCTTAAGTCGATCTTCTATGAGAGGGTAGTACTTCTCCGAACGATCCGGCCCATTCATGCTGAAACCAGGGTGGATCTACTACCGTCTCTTATCTAAACTTTACAATATTTTTTCATATGGATTATCTCATGGTAAGTGGTATGGACATTATGGCTGTGTTTTCTAAGCATTGTAGACATTTTGAAAAAACGCTCAAGCCATTGCCGACCATGTAAGGAGAAGAGAATGAAGAAGGAAAGGGAAAATGGAGAGAGCCGAAGGGGTGATTTCGCTGAGTTCTCGAAGACCTCGCTCGAAGCCAGATTTCTTACATGGTCTCTGGTAACTAACCTTCCCCAATTCTGACTATGGGTATGTGGAAACAAGTTAAAAGTTGCAGATTGGCTGCGTATTATCTTATTATTATGCACGGTAGTAGATCCACGCTGGTTTCAGCATGAATGGGCCGACCGGGGAAGTACTACCCTCTCATAGAAGATCGACGTAAGAGTAGTAGTGTCCGCATTTCGTTCGGTAAATGAGAGCGCCGGAGGCCCAATTTGTTTCCCATATGTTGTAATTAAATTTCTCAGGAAATATGTAGGGAAGAATTGACTTTCTACTTATCATCCGTATCACTAAAATACTGGTTTTAGCAGTTACGTTTATTCCCATATAGTCAAAAAGAACTACTGGGCATAAACGAGCAGTTAGTTAACAAGAAGCATAAAAATACTTACGCTCGCATTTCGGCACATTCTGATCCCAAGTCCCATTGCTGCAAGACATCTGCAGACTACCACCGATGATACGACCCTCAGAGTTTATCAAGTCATAGCCTTTCTCACAGTTTAGCAACAGAACAGCTTCAAAGAACTGGCCAGAATTAGGTTTGGATGGTTCAGCTCTACCATTTTCAATGGTTGGAAGGACGCAGGCTGATCTTAGTGATCTGTTATTGTGGAGAAAAAAATATACAGGATATGGTCCATGTCAAGCAGTGGAAGTTTTAATGATGATCATGAAGGGAAACTTTTTGTATATTGCTGGTTCATATATTCATGGTTGGTAGTGGTTCTACTGGTTCCTATATAAACAACAATACAACAACAATTACATTTTAAGTAAGTATAACAATTTAAATACTATTACAATGGTTTCGAAACACACTTTAAATTCTCATTATTTATTGATTTTAATATAAAAACCTAAACTAATGCCATTTACCAGCCACAATTCCAGAGTTGGTTTGGGCATGCGGCGAAATGTCTAGGAAAGATGGTACGGGTCGCCCTAGACATAATTACAAGCACCTGTAACCGACATGTGTATGAAAAGATTAATGAATGTTGAAGAGTCAAAGGAGGTATGTTTGGATAGCAGCAAATGGCGTTCTATAGTCTCTGCTTACCCCATTAATGGGAGATAGGCGTAATTCCGGACTTCACGCTAATACTGAGAATTTTCAGGCAGAAAATATCAATATGATTTTACCGGAGCCCCTTCAGCAGCCCATACACAGTACTATTGCTGAGGCAGTCATTATTCTAACATTGAGTTCCAAATGTGCTAGCATTATGATAGTATAGAAACTTACGTGCTAGATAAATCAAAGCCAGGAGTACATAGTTCATTAGCTTCATCAGATCCGTCAGCACAGTCTTGTTTCTGTTGATAAAGAAGTAAGTTCTAAGCAATTTTCAAATTTTAATTCTACTTTGGACGCGTCGTACCCGCATACGGAGCCTTCACTTTCCCTTTGGGGCCCATTCCCCTATAATTCAGACATTAATATCATACCAACTAGTTAAAGCTATTACTTTACCCCATCACAATCAGCTCCCTGGTCCACACAGGCTCCATCATCACACTGGAACAAGTATGATGGACACGATTTATCAGCACTGGCTACTGATCTTGAACAAAAATCACATGTTATTAGTATTGTTCTGGCAAAATTTATAAAATTAATATGGAATAATACATTAAAGTGAGACTCGAATATTTTGCTAGGGATACCATCCAGCGCATTACTATATACTAGTACTATCCGAGTTATTTCTACCTCAAAGACCAAATATTCAATTTCTTGGCAAAACTAACAACAATTTGGGGCCACCACTATCTGGCCATAGTGGAAGCCACCATACCAGCAGTTTAAGACGATGGCTTAAGATATAGTGGCCACCACTTCTGGATTCCACTGACTGCTTACCATCAGGTTGAAAAAAAAAATTACGTGGCTGGTAATATAGTATCGATGGATGTGAGTGAAAACCTATCAAACTGGAGATGATCGGGGAAGACCCATGTCCAGCATTAAGTGTTTTCCGGCTAAAATTGTATATGTATTACTGCTTAATAAACTCCGCATGTCTTGTGATCTTCGTGAAGGCGGTGTACGTTTCAGCGTTGCACAGGTCATCACTCGACGGAGCTGCAGACACCACACCTCGTAGATAATATCGTTCGATGTCCAGCTCAGTATATGCTGAGAAGGCTAGACCGCCTCCACTATCTCCTTTGCAGAGGGCTGTTCCTGATGACAATGAGAGCATACTATGATGATGAAAAGGTTTTTATACAACTTTGGTGGCAAACAAGCATGGCCTACCTGATGGTAAGTGGTAACCGTAACCTATAGAGATGGCTGTGTTTTGCAAGCATTGCAGAAATAATGCTTAAAAAACAACTGGACTTGTCCACATCACCACGTCACGACATCGTCGCCGTAAAACGGTGCGGTGCCGTAGCGCAGCGCGTTGCCGTGCCTTGTAACTTTTCGGTATATTCTTTACTAAATACCAGATAAATAGTAGTCTCGTTGTAAATATGGACCGCACAAAACGTATTCTGCTTCTGTTGTTATTAAAAAATCTATGTTCTCCGACATTTTTTATTACACACAAGTACAACTAATAATGACACATCAACTGATCGAGTGCATCGTACCCGCGTCGGCGGCTTACGCGGCGACGTCGTGCCGTGGTGATGTGGACAGGCCCTAAGCCATTATTGACTATGAAGGGAGAAGAGGATGATAAAGGAAAAAAAGAAAGAACACTGTCCCCGTCGTTCTCATACGCAAAATTATGGAGCCTACAACTTTAAATCGAAATTCTACGAGCAGTTAGATATTTTTCCTGTCGTTTAGCTCAATTTAGGGTAATATCAGTAATAATATACATTAACCCTTTCATGGACACTACTTTAGACACAATAGTTGTTTTATTGACATCACAGCCATATACGTTTACTGTTCCGGAAAGTGTTAAGGATATCAGTAACCTATTCTTGCAACATTGATATCCTCGTCGAAAGAGGTATAAAGAGAGCATTAATATCACGGTAGACAGCGTCTTCGCAGACTCCCTGGCATTACAGAAGTGACTGAGTTCACTCGTCTACCACGTTAAGCAATAAAAATAACCTCCTTTAAGACCGGCATCGACTTAGTTAAGTTTTTCTAAAATAAGTACTTAAAACATAGATTTTTCCATAGGTTGTGGTGACCATTTACTACGAAACTTAAGCTGCTTTTGGACTTGTTAAACAAAAAACAATATGTGGCGCTTACCATTAGTATATCCTGCACAAAACTTATCAGCCGTGATGTACTCCCTGAACGACAGTGGTATGGTGTCGACACAGGTCTTCAAGTTGATGTAAGGGATCTGCACAACCTGGAGTACTTGAGACGCTTTGCCGTTAGGTGCTAGAAGACCCCAGCCAGCAACCTGGAGGAATAAAGACAAATAATAACACAACAAGTACACGGCGCCATCTAGACCTAATTTAAGCATATTATGTTATAGCACTGATACGTGTTTTACAATGTGGATAAACATACTTAAATACTTTTTTTAACTGTAAATACAAATATACATTTAAACACCCAGATCAATGCAAAGTCATGCTCAGGTACACAAATATTTGTATTTAGCGGAAACAGTACCTGCAACCTGCACAACTTAGTCTGTACACAGCACCGAAAAACAACAAAATCTACCTTGCCTAATTTTCCGTCCTGCAGCTGCCTTCTGTCGAAGTTCGAGTCAAAATTGAGGCAAACTGGTCTGACGAAGGTTTTGTAAACCACCGGTGTGACCAGCACTACAACTGCTATGTCTTCTTGGAAGTTCGCTGATGAGCCATAGAATAATGGTGGTAATATTATTTCTTTTACCTGAAAGACAATATTTATAATACATATAAATATCTAGTTTTTTTTTACTGACAGTGGCAGAAAGTAGCAGACGCTCAGAGTCCCTAACATTGCTCCTGCAAAGCCAGAGACTCCGCGAAGCTGCTGCATACCGTAAAAGAAGTGGAGAATGTGAAGGAATTAATAATTTTAGATAAATTGATTTCGCTGTTCTACTTCCACTCATCCATCTCATTTCAAATTTATTTGAACAATTTCGCTAGCAAATAGTGTAGCATTATGATTTTTTTTTTATATTATAGCCTACCAAAGTGACTCCACCGCGCCTGATGGTAAGCATTCAGTGGAATCCAGAAGTGGCGGCCACCATACCAAAAGCCATCGTCTTAAACTGCTGGTATGGTGGCCTTCACTATGGCGTCTGGGAATAGGGTTAGGGGAAAACTTAGAAAACCATTAAGCTTTTGACATACATCGCAATATTTTACACGCTTGCAAAAGTTGGATTGGCAATGTCAGATCTGATCCAGTATTATCCAGGTACTTACATCAGACTTCTGTGCATTCAGGTCTCTGTCGTTGTTCCACGGGCGGTACAGCTTTCCGACTGCTACTGCGAACTTGGATGCTGGTAACTGCATCTGAACATCCTTCCAGAAGCAATGGGCGGCTAAACAAAATGGTATCGTGTTTATTTGATTCCTTATACTTCAGATGGGACAAATATATTGTGTTCCACAAACAGTAATCTTGATTCTAGTTGTTTTTGTGTAATTTATTTATTAGCACTTGATAATAAGTGTGTATATTGGCGGACTTAATGCCTAAGGCATAATCTACCAGTCAACCAGTACAGGTGATGCAGAGAAAAACAAAGTAGGTGCATCTGAAGAACAGACGAGGCAATTTTATAGAACAAAATATATAGATAAGCATACAATACAAAAATAAATATATTAATACTTATTTAAGCTATGATAACCATTAACGACACACCTTCCAATTTTGAACTCGAGTCTTTTAAGCGCAATGTAAAAATGTATCTTACAATGCCGTTATTAAATAGTGGATGCCACTATGTTATCTGGCCTGGATTTTATTGACCGTTTACCATCAGACAGTGTGGAGTCTTTTTAGATAGTTAAATAGACTTTATTTATTTTACTTTAATCAATAAAAATTTTATTTTAATGTGTGTAGGTACTTAAGGGATAACCTACATTAAATATTTGTACGCCGTTGGCGGCCTGACACAGTAAGCTATGTCATGCAATAATTTGTAACACCTTTCTACGTATGTTCAAATAAAAAATTTTGATTTGATTTGATTTAATTGTACATTTGTGATGTCTCATGGCCCTCCTTTCCTTTTTCCCCTCCTTTCCCTGACTCGTCTATTAGCGACAGTTACCACTTACCATCAAGGGCTCTTTGCTCGTCAGCGACTGTCGGGAATAAAAAATATAAGTCTTCTGCAACACAAGGTTCTTAAACAAAAAAAGAGAATCTTACCAGATATAACGACATTGTTGGAGACGAGGGATCCACCACAGATCTGCATGTACGGCGTCGTAGTCTTCGTATAAATGCCGGTGTGCCAGGGCAGTTCTCCGCGCTTGGATCTCTCGCCGCCTATCACCAGCTGCTCCCCTTCAGGAGTCACGCGACCACATTCTGAAGATATAATGGTTTTGGACTTGCTGGAATATTAAAGGCTTTTATTTGGTATAGACTTTTTATAGGCTAGGGTCAACATGTCTTTTATAGGTGACATTGTGGGCTCAAGTGTTAACTGGACTTAGGTGAAGGAAAACATTACGTGACAGTTGTGATACCTAAGTGTTGTTGGATTTTGATTATTTGATAATAATAATAATAAAAAAATTTATTGCCACAACTACATATTCGTTTTTCTACTGTATAGTATTAATTAATAAATTCAAAATATAGTAGGTTAACCACTCAAACGTCCGGCCCGCGCGACTAAATTTATGTCAAACGTCCGACTACTCGCCGCCTCAATCCGCTTAAATCTGTGCCCGTTGCTTCATAACAATCATAACAAAAACCTTTGTAACAGCTAAAATATAATAGCTACAGCGAAGATATAAATACTGAAAAATAGCTAGATGTTTATAGATTGAACTTATGTATTTTAAAATTTGATAGTGATAATCTATAATACCTAAAATGAGTTTTCCCCGAGTAAAAATAGAGTAAAATAATAAATAAAGCATTAAATACAGCAATTCTTAACAACAAAAAACTTAAAAACAAAACTAGGTTAATTTCCCTTTAATATGATGTAATTTATTGATATGTATTGTAATTTTATGTAGCTAAACAAATCTAATCAAAATTCATTCTCCCTGCAATTTTACAGCGGCCGCCGCAGTCGTCGCGTGTCTAAATTATAGCAAGATGACCGCCCATCTAACTAAGTACAGTTTAGTAAAAACTCTGTCTCTTAAACTAGGCAAAGCCTGTGACTCAAGATGCAGCATTCGGCCTTAAAGTATTTCATCTTTACGTACTATGAATATAATTTAATGAAGATGGTGCGTGTCGAAAGTGTGGTAGTTGGGTGATGATAGCAGTTATATGTAAACAATGTGTTCTTTAAGTGTTGTGTCGTTGCGTAACTTGTGTTGGGCGTTTGTGTGAATGTGTGTGTGTGTGTGTTTGGTGTGGATGTGAGTGTATGTGAGGGACTGACGGATGAGTGATTGTGTATGTGAAGGATGTGTGGATGTATGTGTAAGAAAGTATGTGGTATGTACATGATGATCAGAACCTTTCGTTTTAAGCACCTTAGTGCCACATTTTTAAGTGCAGTCTTCCATCATATTACCGTTCACTTCGAGATGCTCTGAGAACTTAATTTTTAGATGTTTAGAAGTAAAATGTGGAAGTTACACATAATTACACGAATCGGTAGACACTGCGTGTGGTGGCACCCTGATAAGTAGACCTGATCAAGATGGCAACTGATAGATTAGAGTAGAGAAACACATTAGCATGAAAACTAATATTCTTACGTCAATCTATATAATAGTACGGTGACTCAGAACCGTCAAAGTATTGATGCCTAGGTATGTGCGTCAGTAAAAGTGATTCTGCTAAAGTGATGATGAAGCTTAAGAGTAATCCATCAATCCTGGTTTACATACAATAGCTTCACGCACATCCCCGACGAGGTCGGTAGGCATAGGCGTGTAACTGAGCCGAGCCCGTTGCCATTTACCTGGTTTGCACTTCGCGACATAGTCCCAAAATCCAGCGATGCATTTCATGTAACTCAGGGTTTCTGGATTACTATAGATAGGACTGTTACAGACAGGGTCGACAGTAGTTCCAGGAGGTACATAGTGTTCGCAAACCCTGTACCCCACTCCTGATACTTGACACATATAGCGGACGCTGGGGTCTGGGTCTAGTTTGCAGAATCCTGAAACAAAAATGGAATATTAGAAGACTGGGTAACTGGCGTCAGGCTGTCTACGATTTGAAAACAAGGAAGTACCAATGTGATTTATTACATACTTAATTTCTAAAGACAGGGTCCCACGGCCCGTGTTATGATAGGCCAGGCCGGATCACAGGCGCAACTGTGCGTCTGATTGCGTCTTGCGCCGAGCCGTTCCCACGGAGTGTGTCGGCCTTTGCCGGCTTGCCGTTACCGTCAGTCCAACATGCTTACCACACACATGTGTCGCTGTATGTGTGCTCAACATGAACAGAGAAATAAGTACAGAACTGACGCAGACGCGTCCGTACAGGCCGCGCCAGGTCAGGCTGTCGCACCACGCCACTACGCGCCTTCGATCTTACCGACTCCGGATGGTTCGTACGGGCGACGCCAGGCCTCATCGAATGCGACTGTTCCCACGGTCTGTCGGCCTGCCTTGGCGTGGTCTGGCCTATCAAAACACGAACCGTGGGAACCCGGCTTAAAGTCTCTTTGACTTTGACTTTCTCTCCTTGACGTATGGTGAAGGGTGAAGGAAAACTACGTGAGGAAATATGAACTTCTGAAATTGCATTTGGCATTTGCAATTGGGTCTTGGTGGTCATTTTCATTTTGTGTATGAGAAGGAAAGACCATTCCCTTGTGAGGGCCCATGTACCATAATATTATGTGTATAATACTCACGAACGCATTTCGGTATACCCTGTGACCACATTCCATTAACACAATACAGCTTCAGTATCCCAATTCCACCTGTCTCCAAAAACCCATAACCTCGACGACAAGTGATTCTTAATTCGAGAGAATCGAAGGAATCTCCAGGACTAGCATCTGGGACATTGGTGACCTGGTAAAGTCCATGTTCTGGGTGTGGTGGAAGCACACATGGCTTTTGTTTTGTTGATCTGTAAAATAGGAAGAGGTGATATGAGTACATACCAGAAGGGAAACGCTACCGAAAAAGAAAACTGGTAAAAAATTATGTCCTTTTTGTTTTTTTAGCACAGGCTCTTTTTTTGCTCGGCAATTGTCTCGTCTTTTATCTAAAACCAAATTACTCCCTCTAGGTCCACTTTCTTTGCTCCCACATCCCCTTCTTCCTTCACGGTCGACAACGGCTGGTTGTGTATCCTTGACATTGTTTCCGTGGTGCTTAGAGGACATCACCAAAGGTTTCGATTACCACTTACCATCAGGTGAATCGGACTTTATAAATCCATATTTTCTTACGTGATATGAGAGCGCTGGCCGCCTAAATACCCCCTCGGTCCTCTGCCGTTTCCCATTTCCTTCCTCATCTCTATTTCCGTGGTCGACAACGCCTTGGTTGTATTTTCTAAGCATTATTACTTCTGCAATGCTTGGAAAACACAGCCATCTGTACAGGTTACGGTTACCACTTAGCATCAGGTGAACCGGTTTAGTATAAAGATTTTCATTGTATTCTTACAGTGGCACTAGTATTTGTCGACGGTCTCTTGATCCTGATGATATATGACGCTCTGGGCTGGCTTCATCAGAACTGGTGGTGAGAGGGAAAGCAGCTGAAACATAAGTAATAAATACTTCTTATTCTTTTATTTCTTTAAAGACGACTTCCTTACTTAGGGTACAATCCTTGTGTCCTGTGGTACTTTACAGACATACCTACAAGTAAGTGGGTGGTTAAACACCTCTGCCTACCCCTGGGATAAAAGGCTATGTATGGAACTCTAAATCACAGAAATAATGAAACATCATAATATACAGCAATAAACCTTCTCCCACGGCAGTTATACGCCTTGCCGGGTTGTTTTTTACGTATATCTTGCAAGCTGACTGGCCTGTTGGTCTAGTGGTTAGTGACCCTGACTGCTAAGCCGGAGGTCGTGGGTTCGATTCCCACCCAAGACAAACCTTTGTGTGATGAGCATGATTGTTTGTTCTGTGTCTGGGTGTAATTTATCTATAATATGTATGTATTTACAAAAAAAATAAACGTATATATGTAGTATATCAGTTGTTTAGTACCCATAACACAAGCAAATGTAATTGCTTAATTTGGGGCTAGATGGCGCTGTGTGAATTTGGTAGAATATTATTATTATTATTATTATTAAGCTTTGAGTTGGATCCCTTAGAAGGAGCCCGTTGCCATAAACAGACTAAGAATTCTACAAAAGTATCCAATATCATTTTACTTATCCCGGAAATCGAACTCGAAACCCAAAAAGTAGTACGACTGATAGACTTGCTCTGTAGTTCGGTGGTACTGTGTACGGATTTCGATCCCCGGGTCAGGTAAAGTGATTGGGTTTTAATGTCGAGAAATTCTCAGTATTAGAGAATATGGCAACAGGCTCGCCCCCTGTTACATGAGACCCAAAAATAAAATGCCAAAATGTGGGTGCTTAAACACCTCTGCCAACCCCTTCGGGGATAAAAGAAGCTATGTATGTAAAAAGTACAACTAAACCACAGAGCGAATAAAAAGATGTTTTATGTGTAAGTTAAAACATACAATTAGAATCTCAAAACCAGTTTTATTACATTGTAAAGATACAAATAAGGTGGTAGACAAAAAATGAACATTAAAAGCGAATATTACTAGTAGTAACCTTGAACAAAGGCACAAATTTCATCAAAATAACATACATTTAGCGCCGTGTAGTTGCTGTAATATTATTTTTTGGATTTTATACAAAAATTAGCGTTTCGGTTTCGCACTTATTGTTTAACTAGCTTGCCGCGGCGCGATTTCACCCACGTCTTTGCTTACTGCTAAGTTCCTGTCGCCAGTAGGGTGATTTTACATAGCTTATAACCTTCCTTAAAAACTGGGCTATCATACGCAAAAAGAATAATTCAAATTCGACTGGTAGTTTCAGAGATTAGTAACAAACAAACTTTCTAAAAAATATTTCCGCTTTACTTAATAGTACCGATAAACTTTATGAAAAAATGTCTCATTAGTAAAAACCGTATTGAAATCCATTGCGTGGTTAATAAGTTAGCGGAAAAACAAATAGAAGGAAAAGCGAGTTTTCTTTATCCAGAAATAAATAATAATAAACTGATGGACTCATAAACTGCATCAAAGTTCAGGATTACTTTAAAATGATTTTTATTAATAAGTATGCATACTTTTTAGAATAAATTATATAAATATGGAGAGACTGGCTCTTTATCTTAAAATAAAAACAAAATTTAAAAATAGAACTGCAGTAAAACAAATGAATATAGCCGGGGAAAAGAAAACTTACTCGTAGTATCAGATTTGCGTGTTATTTAAAGCAAAGTTTTAAATTGATTCGCATTGATTTTTTATTCTTTTGTCAATTGAATTATTGTTACCAGCAGAATTGTTGGGTTAGTTTTTTAACTCATCGAGAGTTTTTGAATCATAATATGGATACTTCGTCCGAACAAGCGGCTCAAATTGTAGCACTGGTGCGGGAGGGCTTGGATCAACGAACGATTGGTTGAAATTTAAATTTAAACCAGTCTACGGTTTCTAGAATATACAGAAGGTTTGTGGAGACAGGTTCTTACAGAAGGAGACGTGGTACAGGCAGGACTCGAGCATCCACCGGTCGTGATGACCGATTTATTGTTACAACTTCCCTGCGAAATCGTTTCCTCACGGCAGTTAACATCAAAACAGAGCTTAATGAAGTGCGTGGAGTAAATGTGAGTGCACGAACAATAAGAAGAAGGTTAAAGGAAGCGGATATCACCCCTTTTAGACCAGCAAATGGTCCAAAGTTGTCTGTAAATTTGCGCGTGATCACCTAAATTGGACAGAAGAGCAATGGGCCTCCGTATTGTTCACGGACGAGTGTAGGACATGTTTATATGGTGCAGATGGTCGCAGAAGAGTCTATCGTCGACGTGGGGAGCGATATGCTCAAAGTTGCATTGAGGAGCGTGTTCCTTTTGGAGGCGGTTCGTGTATGGTCTGGGGTGGCATATCGATGAACGGGCGAACAGAACTTGTGTTCATAGACATGGTCCGTCAAAACGGTAATAGAGGGGGTTTGACTGCACATCGCTACATAACAGAGATCTTAGAAGATCACGTGGTGCCTTACATGGGATTCATAGGCGAAAATTTTACTTTAATGCAGGATAATGCCCGGCCGCACGCTGCTGCACAAGTTCGACAATATTGCGAAGAGGTTGGGATACGTACAATGAATTGGCAAGCACGCAGCCCGGATCTTAATCCCATTGAGCATGTTTGGGACAATTTAAAAAGAGCTGTATATGCGAGAAATCCTGTGCCCACGACAGTGGCAGCACTAAGAACAGCACTTTCAGAAGAATGGGACAATATTCCGCAAGATCTTTTAATAACCCTAATAAAATCTATGCGGAACCGATTAGAATCCGTAATAAGGGCACGTGGAGGTAATACACCTTATTAAAACATAAATAAACCCTTGCATAAAGTTTGTGTCTATTGTTACAACCATCTTTTTTATTAAACCAATTTTCCTTAAATTTCTGTTTTTTCTTCAAAAAAGTCTTAAGGTCCTTTCCAGTACACAAACTTAAACTTAAGGATATGACCCTACGCTGTTTTAAAGTTCACGAACCAATCTAGAGGTTTCAATTTTAATCTGTATAGAAAGTTTGCATACTTGGTTAAAATATTTATTTCAAAGTCGTCTATTACTTTGATGCAGTTTATGAGTCCGTCAGTGTATTAAGTATAAATAAAACTTACCAAAAACAATTAAAACAAATACAAAACACGACGACATTATAACAAACAGTCACAACTAAAAACACTCAAACATCTTTTTAGTTAAAGAAACATATATATATGTAGTCTTGTTCTGTTCATATTTTTAGTTCGTATGATCTGAACAAGGACTTAAAAATAATGACAAAGAAACTTGATTTGCTAGTGTTACTAGTTAATAAAAGGATTTTACCTGATTTTATATATGGGTATTTATTATTAAAATTACTGAAAATTATGAATTAATTGTTTTTGCATGACTGCCGAAGTCAATAAGGGTCAATATATTAAAAACCAAAGAGCCCACCCCCCTCAACCGTGTAGGCCAAATTCCGCGAATGGGCGCACCTAAAACTAACTCAAAAGAGAGAACCCCATTTTTTTCGTGCTGACGCTACATTGAATATACAGAGTGTATACGACGGTTTGATATTAAATGAAAAGGCAGCTGTTACTAGTCCGTATGATGATTTCAAATTAATTACAAAAAAGATTAGACGAAAAACAAAAATTTAAAATTTTCTAACAAAATAAATAATATTTTAGTAGTAACAAAGTAATACACCATTTATTATGAAAAGTTCACTGACCTGTAATGACCGGCAACGTTTATCTTTCGACGTAGCTTATGACTTAAGTCAGTGACCGTTTGACCTTACAGAGTGTTTAGAATTAAAGAAATTAAAAAAGTAGTCCTGTGTCTAAATTATTGAAGATATTTAGTTGATTTTTTTTTGTCTCGCTTTATAATGTCACATACTATACGTAATTGTATTCAATATCATACCGTCGCATACACTCTGCATAATATACTATATGTCACTCCCACGAACCTAATGTCACCTCATATGTTAAAATCTATTAAGCCAGTTAAGCAGTAGAACGTCCCAAAGAAATAGACATACATACATACATATACATACATACATACATACGGTCGAAAAACATTACCAATGTTACGGTAGTAGATCCACGCTGATTTCAGCATGAATGGGCCGGATCGTCCGGGGAAGTACTACCCTCTCATAGAAGATCGACTTAAGAGTAGTAGTATCCGTACTACTGCGTTTGGTTCGGTGAGTGAGAGCGCCGGAGGCCCAATTTCCCCCCTTTCCTCTTTCCTCACCTCCCTCATTCCCTTCCCCTAACCCCATTCCCAGCTGCCATAGTGGAGGCCACCATACCAGCAGTTTAAGACGATGGCTTTTAGTATAGTGGCCGCCACTTTTGGATTCCACTGACTGCTTACCATCAGGCGGGGTGGAGTCACTTTGGTAGGCTATAATATAAAAAAAAAAAAACCAATTTTAAAAATACTTTACACCGATATTTTTATAAGAACAGTACCTACTTTCTACGTTGCGGCTTATTTAGCAAAGTTCTATTACCGTAATATTTTCTTCTCCGTTTGTATTCTCTAATTTATAGCCAGGATAATTTTTTGAAGATACCTTCTCTTCGCAAAAAGGTTAAGTAAGGTAAGTTATAGTCATTATTAAGGTAAAATATTTAAACTGGCAACATTCTATATTATATAATAGAATCTTTAGAATATTTTACGTTTTATTATGCGCAAACCTGTTGTCAGTTGTTGCTCGTCCATACTAAAAGGCAGTCACCTTGACGCAAACAAATGAAGTGATTCAAAATGTTATTAAATATTATTATTTTGTGTTTTTTAATTGTTTTTTGTAATGCTGAGTACGAAGGTGAGTTAAATGCTATTTTGCATACACTTTATATCTATCTCTGTCTGTTTTATACGTATTTATGAGACAGAAATACTTTTTTAAAGTTAACCGGTGTTTAAATAATAATAACACAAGCACTAGGCACTGCTATTTAGACTTAAAAGCTAAAGCATAATGTTAAAGAGCAGTGATATGGGTTCTACAATGCGGATAAACGGATTTTTGTGATTATATACATAAAATACCCAGAAAGCAAGTCGTCATGTTCATGCACATATATTTGCACTGAGCGGGTATCGAACCCGCGACCCTTGCAGCAGTCGATCGCTATACCGCTACGAGATCGTAGAGTGTTTTGAGTAATATAAACAGTCAGGTTTATAAGTGTTTTAACACACAATACCTTCCTTGACCTGGCCAGACCAGCAATCGAGCAAAAATGTACTAGTACATATTATTATATTTTTTTCGCTAAAAATACCTAAATAAATATTGTTCATTGTTTCAAAATGAACAGCGCCCCTAGTTCTTGCTTTGAGAATTAAAATTTACGGTGACGTTTATGTGACGGATCGACCAGGGAAGTTAATTCTCACAGAAGACCGACTCGGCTCTCGGTGCTCTCACTTCCAAGACGAAATGCTTTATATAATATATTTTTACTAATCTAGAACATATCTCTGTATAATACATTGACGATTTTTCATACAAACTTTCATCCCCTATTTCAACCCCTTCGAGCAATTTTTAATTGATTGATTGATAATTCGACAAAAGATAGCCTATGTTGTTCGCCAAGGTTTAGTCTATCCCTATGACAAATTTGATCAAAATCGGTTCAGCCGTTTAGGCACTGAGTGGTAACCAACACACACACATACATATACACAAACTTTCGCATCCTATTGATATTATAAATTTGTGTGTATGTATGTGTGTGACTGTAGATAAATTCGGTGCCGGAGACTCACACAGGCTACTATTCATCCCGAAAATCGGTCTGGTTCGCCGGCAGAAACCGTGGGTCGAAACTTGTATTTATTAATTAACGCGATCATGCATTAGGTATTTAAATATCTTATTTTGCTTGACGTTTTGACCAGGTTACGTCGGCCGTGACGATGGCTGGACTTTAGTCACAGAATGACGGCACAAGTTTCCTTCCCTGTCTTGGACTTCGTCAATGCGTTTGCCACAAAGAATATTTCTTTAAAAATTATTCCATCTAAGTTACCTTGATCTGGTTAATGAATCAATAAAACTCCTTGTACATAGCTTCACGGTTTTTCCCCAAAAGGGATAGGTAGGGGTGTAACTCGCGTTCAGACAGTTATGTTGGGTTGTCTTCCATGATATGTAACTGTTCCTGTAAGTTACATTTACATAATTTATCAGCATATCCATGGAGGACCTCTAATTTCTCATTCGTTTTGGTAAAAATGGGCTGTTTCAGAGTCCAGAGTGAACTGATTTAACAAGTTGCCTTAAAAAACAAAATATTCTTATGATAGATGCATAATGTTATAATAATAATAATAATAAAATTTTTTTTTTTTTTTTTATTGACACAAGCACAAGTAGGTACATGGTAGTGGACAACTTAATGTAGGTACAGAAGTCTTTAATAATGTACTGCTGGTACTTAAAATAGGATAACCTGAGCTATAAGTACCAGCAACCTTCCAGTTGCTCTGTAAGTTATATATGAGAATCTATTGGTTACAATAAACCTACTTACATTATTTAACGTGTGAGTGAAATGAAATTAAATTAACCTATTAGGTACTTAGTTACATATCATGTTAAAAATTTATTTATTTTATTATTTATTACGACAATACGGTATGTGTGTGTGTGTGTGTGTGTGTGTGTGTGAGTGTGTGCGCGTGTGCGTGTGCGTGTGCGTGTGCGTGTGCGTGTGCGTGTGCGTGTGCGTGTGCGTGATGTGTGCGTGTGCGTGTGCGTGTGTGTGTGTGTGTGAGTATGTGTGTGTATGTGTGTGTGTGTGTATGTGTGTGTGTGTGCGTGTGTGCGTGCGTGTGTGTGTGTGTGTGTGTGTGGGATTATGTAGCATGTATCAAATAAATATAGTTTCTCATTTGACTGGACATATAAGTTTTTCAGTGTCGTCATACGAGAGTGTTTGAAGCCATTTTGTTACTTTATTCTTACATTGATATCTATTATCTGAATCTATGTCTAATACTTTACTAATTTTGATGTAAATATATCGTCCGAGAAAGCAGTAAAACCGTTCGCTGAATGTGGTCCTATGCCTATCAGCTGGCGGCAGCTTTAATGTACGCAGTTTGCGCTGCAAGGATGATGATGACCCATCTTTTTTGTGCATTGAATGCTGTTTCATTACAATTTGCAGAATGAACAACTGTCTTACTGTCAGAACCTCGCAGAATTCATACAAATCTTTTGTGGGAAAGCGATACGGTTTAAAAGTACTTACTTTTAACACGGCTCTCTGTGCTCGCTCAAGCTTTATTAAAGATGACTTACAAGCCCCACCCCAAGATAGTATGCAGTACCCTAAGAGGGATTGACAAAAAGCGTAGTATATGCTTTTTAGAACTGTTGGTTTTGCCACATGTCTCAGGTGTTTAAAAATATAAACAAGTTTCCTTATTCTCCCTGTAAGTTGGTCAATGTGCGGTGTGAAGTTTAACTTGTCGTCTATGATCACACCCAAGTACTTTATACTATTGACATTATTTAATCTGGAACAGGCGCATGTTAAATTACTGTCAGTTATGTGGTTATGAGCAGTAATGAATTTATCAATATTGGCTTTGTTAGATTTTCTGATACCAAATTTTATGAATTTAGTTTTGTCAATATTAAGAGACAATGTGTTATCTGCTAGCCACTCAGTTACTAGATTGAACCCGCTTTGTGCCGCATTGAAAACCCGGTCCCACGTCTCACCTGTAAAAATAAGTGCGGTGTCATCTGCAAAAGCTAATAATTTGCCATCAGTAATTTTGAGATTGCACATCTCATTGACATAGACAAGAAAGAGCGTGGGACCAAGTATACTTCCCTGCGGCACACCAAACTCAATAGGAAGTTCTTTGCTGATGTACTCATTGATCTTTACGCACTGTGTACGGTTAGTCAAATAACTTTTAAAAAGTTTTAACTGCTGGTCTCTTACACCAATCTGCTCCAATTTAACAATCAGTTTGGGGATGGAGACCGTGTCAAAGGCCTTGGCCAGGTCTAAAAAGATTGCAACACTTTTTTTACCTTTATCTAAAGCCTGTACAATATAGTTGGTTAGTTCAAAAACTGCATCATTTGTGGACCTGTTGTTTCTAAAACCATACTGATTGCTTGAAACTATGTTGTTATCTTCCAAATATTTCTTTAGACGATTGTTTATTATTCTTTCCAAGACCTTAGACAAGCAAGGCAAGACTGATATTGGCCTATAGTTATTTACACGATCTGCATCCCCTGCCTTGTGTATAGGATGAATCAAAGCCTTTTTAAATAGGTCAGGAAATACACCCGATTTTATGCACAAATTAAATATAAATGTCAATGGCCGCACAAAGAGTCCCCTGTACTGTTTAATTACATTGGATGATATACCGTCAACGCCTATCGCACAATCACTCCGCAATGTTTGAATCAAACCGTCCACCTCTAGCTCGTCGGTTTCCAAGAGAACTAGTGACTTACATGGAGTATTTACAGGCATCTTGTTAAGCGTGCTAGTACCACTATCAAACGTTCTTGCTACCTCCTCAGCTAAATTTTGCCCGATTCTAACAAAAAACTTATTTACTTCCTCAATAGATTCATCACTAGAACCTTTTATCGAAAGCAGTGGTCCAGCGGAAACAGTTCTTTTTTGAGTGTTAGTGACGCTTCTGATTACATTCCACATTTTCTTTGTATTAGATCCAGCCTTGTTTAGCTCAGACTCCTCGTACTGCCTTTTAAGGTTTTTTAGAATACGGCCACAAAAGTTTCTATACCGTTTATAAGTTATGCTAATAGTGTCATTGTCCGGTGATTTTTTAATTTTTATGTACATTTTATCCCTATTACGCATGCACCTCAGCATACCTGGCGTAATCCACGGCTTTATAGTCCTCAGACGGTGTGGTACACTGTATGTTATGGTACTAAAGTGGATAGCTCTAGTGAGTGTATTATTGAAGTATTCCAATGCATTATTCGGATTTGTGCACCCGAATATGTAGGAGAAATCAGCAGTGTTTAGTTTATTCTCAAGCTTCATGTAATCTATTTTATTAATTATCTTATTCACGTTATCAATTTTAATTTTATTTAGTGTTAACAAAACAGCGTTGTGGTCCGTGACAGTCGATTCCAAAACGACAGTTGAGGCGCTGAGTTTAGTTTTCAGTAAGACATGATCAAGTGACGTTTTACCATGTGTAACCAGATTATGGGCTGGTAATAAACCGTGAGAAGCAGTAAGATTTAAATATTCTAACGTTTTATTATCTATGTTACCACTCAAGATGTCCAAATTAATATCACCCAAGACTGCTATGTTAGGGCAAGAAGAGTTTAGTGACAGTACTTGATCTAAAGAGGAAAGAAAGTTGCATAAATCTCTGAATGATGGAGGCCTGTAAACTGCAAGAATACAAGTGGATTTTCCAATTAATATCTGTAGACAACTAGCATCTATGAATAAAGGTTCCGTGACAATAATTCTAGTAAGATTACTCTTAATGTAAACTACGACCCCGTCATTTTTATTAGTCCATTTAGTTGTGGAATATGAATTGTAACCATCAATTGCAGGTATGTGTGGGTTGCACGACAGCCAGCACTCTGTGAGTATTATGATATCTACGGATATGGACATTCTAACCATTAGTGTCGTGAAATTATCAATATTTGCAGATATACTGCGGATATTTTGAGTAAGTATCTTCAGACTGTCTAGTGCGATTATACTTTGACAGTTCTCAGGCTCGCATCTGCAAGAATCGGAAACTTCAATCTCATCTATTCTATTTGTGTGATTGTCTAATAGAGAATCGAATTTGGTGTTATAAGATACATGTACATTATTAGGGCACAGTAATTTGGAAAGTGTAGTAGTGTACGCAGTGTGAGTTTGTATGGTAATTCTGTGTTTCTATGACGTGTTGTTGTAATTCTAATGTTGTAGGTGATAGATACAAATTGTAGTATAAGTATGACGAAAAAGTAATATGAAAGTTTAGATCTGTGTTTGCTAAATGAGTTTTGCTGCGTGATAATCAGGTTTACATAAAATTTAGGTAGTATAACAACTTGAACTAGTAGATTAGTAAGAAAATAACTAATAAATAAAATATGAATCTTGAAAAGTACATAAAACAAAAACGTAAAAATACTAAAAAATAAACATACTAAGATTAGTCATTGCTTTGATCTAAGTTTAGACAGATCTTCCTCGGTCTCAATGCGGATGACGAGTTCTCCTTCAGTTTTTCGTAAATAGACCGTACCCCTTGAGGTCCAACAAAATGAGTAATTGTATTCCTTCGTAAATTGTCGTGCCATGTAGTATAGTTTTTGTGTTTTGAGTGTTAAAGCCTCAGAAACGAATATAGGTTTTATCTGTCCGGGAATCCCAAAGTGTTTAGTGCTCAACTTGTCAGCAACAGGCTTGTTTTTATTAAACTGCTTTACAGCTTGTATTATTTTATCCTTTTTTAGGACACTGTTTAACTCGATTATGACTGGTTTTATAATTTCTTTGTTGGTAGTTACTCTATAAGCATCTTTTATGTCGCAATCATTGAGACTCACGTCCACACTTTTCACTAAGGACTGCACTATGCCGTAGATATCTTCCTTTGTTTCCCTTTTCTTGTTTTCTTGTAGATTAATCGGCACGTTGCGTATCTCTATTCCTGTTGATTTGGATTTACGCTCCATAGACTCTAATCTTTCTTCCAGCCTTGCAATCAGCTTTTTATCCTTCGCCCTATCTTCTTCGACTTTACTAAGCAATTTAAGGATGGAGTCGTATTTGTCAGACATAAACTGTAAGTCGGTCCTTAGCTCGGTATTCTGCTGTTTCAATTCCGTAAAGTATTGGTCAAGTTTGTTTGATAACATTGACATTTCTTTCCTGATTTCTCGACGGTCATCGTCGCTCCCACGTCTACGCTTTTGCCGTGTGGTGTTAACATAGCTTCCTCGTTCAGAAGGAGTATCAGAATCATACGCCTGTTGAGGCGTAGTAACAGCAGATAAGGCGGGCGGAGTACGACGTAGTGACATGATGAGGTCAAATTACAGGTCACTGCTTTTGTATCAATTTAGAAGTCCAGTTATGGCAACACTGGTATGACACTGACAGTAACTGTAATGACAGATGTCGATGTTAATAAATGACAGCTGACGTACCAGTTTCTCCGTTGACGTTGACTTGTTACAGTTGCTGTCCTTTTTTCCCTTGCTAATGTCCTTTTCTCACAACTCTCGACGGGTTATGTGCGCCTGGTACCTCACTGAATTTATTTTAAGTAATTTTTTGACAAAAATTAGGAATAAATTGGGTTATGGATGCACACGTTCACTCGCTTTCGCGGTCCGATGGGAAGGGATAATGTTGATTATAGTTTCATAAATAAAATATGACTAATTCACTAACACTTGAAATAAGGAAAATCCTAAAACTAAGTACAAATTGCACTTTATAAACCAGTTCGAGATTGAGCTACTGACGTATGTCCTATTATTATTATAAATGCGAAAGATTGTGTGTGTGTATTTGTTACCATAAACGGCTGCGCCGATTCGATGAAAATTATTATGTAGATAAATTTGGTGCAGGAGACGGACATATGCTACTTTTTATCCCGAAAATCGGTCTGGTTCCAGAGGGAGACTAAACATATTTTAGGGCGGGCGAAACCATGGGGCGCAGCAAGTTGACAATAATTTGATGAGAAAAGGGGTAAGCAGAGGTGTATAACATTCACATTTCGCCAGATATGTTACATTAACAGAGGACAAGCCTTTTTTTATATTAACCTACCAAAGTGACTCCACTCTGCCTGATGGTAAGCATTCAGCGGAATCCAGAAGTAGTGGTCACCATTCCAAAAGCGATGGTTTCAAACTGCCGGCATTGTGGCCTTGACTATGTTGCAACGAGGGTTTTCTAAAATGGCGCCCACGAGGTGGCAGCACTGAGGCGTCAGGTCCAGGCACCTGTCAAAGCGCTTTCAATTTTTATAGATAACCGTGAACGATTCTATTGATTTCAAACTGTGATTGAACTTTGAATTTTTGTGAATGGAAGACCTTTCACCTAAGTGGCGTCAACTGGTAGCAAAAATTTTCCTAAAATCCTTTATTTACTTAGCATAATGCCAGACTCCGGATTAATACTGATAATTTCTCGACAAATAGCTTAATATTGTGCCCGAAAAAAGCAACAAGCTCGCCTCTCTGTTATTTATTTATTTAAACTTTATATACAGAACATATGTATAAAGGAGGACTTAATGCCTGAAGCATTCTCTACCAGTAAACTTAATGGGTGATGCAGAGATGAAGCAAGGTAGATGTATAAATTAGAACTAAAAAATTGAAAAATGTGTAATATTATATATATAAATATGCAATACGTATATAGATTCACAATATAAATATAATTTACAAATAATACTTAAAATTATAATTATATATAAAGATATATAAATATATATTATAAGATCGGACGTGGAATTTCAGTAAAAAAACAAACACGTAACCTCAATTTTAATGTACTTCAGTTTTAATAACAATTGTGATTAGGAAACAGAATCAAGACTTACATACTAAATCACAACACATATAAATAAAAGATATGAAAATAATCTCACGACAATACAGATGACACCTGACGTCATGTAGGTCTGCGCGCTGTGGTGGTCAACGATCCAAAGAGAGCGCGCCCGTTCTGGCGCCCGCTTTTATAGGCTTCTTATTGGTTCATTCAGTTGATCTCTTACACGGCCTCTCCTGACCATGCGTCGGCCTCGACGGCGTCTGATATATCTGGCAAGGCCGGTGCTGGGGTGTTAAAGTCAGCTGTAGTTGGACGGGATGGACCTGCCTCCACCTCTGCCATGAGTGCGTCTGTGGGGTTCTGCATCACCTCGTGGTTTGGGGTAGTGATGTCCTCTGTCAAGTCGGCTTCTGTATAGGTCTGTCATAGGAAATCACTCAATCATGTAGGCAAACATCCCGCAGTCTGTCTGCTAAAAGGAACGTCCCGCAGTCCGTCCTCTACATGAGTTTGGTACCCCGCAGTTTACCAAACATCTAACATAGACATACCTGTATAGATCTGTCAAAGAACATCACTTAATCATGTAGGCAAACATCCCGCAGTCTGTCTGCTAAAAGGAACGTCCCGCAGTCCGTCCTCTACATGAGTTTGGTACCCCGCAGTTTACCAAACATCTAACATAGACATACCTGTATAGATCTGTCATAGAACATCACTTAATCATGTAGGCAAACATCCCGCAGTCTGTCTGCTAAAAGGAACGTCCCGCAGTCCGTCCTCTACATGAGTTTGGTACCCCGCAGTTTACCAAACATCTAACATAGACATACCTGTATAGATCTGTCATAGAACATCACTTAATCATGTAGGCAAACATCCCGCAGTCTGTCTGCTAAAAGGAGCGTCCCGCAGTCCGTCCTCTACATGGGTTTGGTACCCCGCAGTTTACCAAACATCTAACATAGACATCCCGCAGTCTGTCTAATATAGAGCATCCCGCAGTTTGCTCTCTTACATCATCACCTTTCCTTTACGAGATCATAATAAAGATGATCAGTGCGACACTGTAGGTACTCACGCTCAAAGAATGCAGCACAGGTGTCAGACACCACTCTCCTTTCCACGGGACCATGTACTGGGCTGCAGCCTGCGTAGTTTTCCCGTACGAACCGCTCAACAGTCGTAGCTCGTACCGTCCGCCAGGCAGTGCACGAACGACCTTGTAGGGGCCGCGCATGCCGGGATCCAGCTTGCCAGTAGACTGTGAAAACTTTATTACGAAGACCAGATCATTAATATTGAACACCCGAGGTGGGTGCCTGTTCCGGTTCACATACTCGTCTTGACGGATCTGATTGCTTCGAAGCAACTCGACAGCACGGTTTCTGCGTAACTCTCTTCGTGCTTCGCGATTAGGTTGGGAATCTTCTAGCGCCACGTCTCGAACAAGTGACCGAATCACTGGAGTGGTAGCATCGGTAACGTTTACGAGATCCGATTTGAGACGATTCGCGAGATTCGCGGCGTTTACGATGACGTTGGTGTGATCTGCTTCGTGATCTACTTCGCGAACTATGTGTTCTTGGCATAGTTGGTTCGCGGCACAGTCAACACAACAAATTTTACGATGAGAAAAAAAATAATAAGAGGGTAGTTTTGATTCTGTTTCCAAGTATGATTTTGTTAAGTTGCCAAGAGTTTAGATGAATTTTAGCGGCCAGTAGGCTTTTGGATTGGAATCCCACTTCTGATATAAGATCGGACGTGGAATTTCAATAAAAAAACAAACACGTAACCTCAATTTTAATGTACTTCAGTTTTAATAACAATTGTGATTAGGAAACAGAATCAAGACTTACATACTAAATCACAACACATATAAATAAAAGATATGAAAATAATCTCACGACAATACAGATGACACCTGACGTCATGTAGGTCTGCGCGCTGTGGTGGTCAACGATCCAAAGAGAGCGCGCCCGTTCTGGCGCCCGCTTTTATAGGCTTCTTATTGGTTCATTCAGTTGATCTCTTACAATATAATATATAATTACCTTATTATTGTGATGATTCTGCTAATTTGCTTAGAAGTAATGACTTAACTTTTGCCTTAAACGCGATACGACTGGTACACATCCTGATTTCTGAAGGCAGAGTATTCCAAAGTAGGATGGACTGTATTGGAAAAGAGGAATTAATGAAATCGGAGGTGTGAAAAGGACACAGAAGAAGGAGATTGTTTGTAGAGCGGAGATTGCGGTCATGAGTAGAACATAGATACTGAAACTGAGGAGTTAAATAGGAGGGAGTATGGAGCGATGTAAGAATGGAATACAGGGTAGAGAGAGCGCGTAGACTACGTCGCTGACGAATTGGAAGCCATTTCAGTTGTGAACGATAAGTAAACACATGGTCATACTTGCGAAGATTAAATATGAATCGAATGCAGTTATTGAGAAGATGATCGAGTTTGTTGAGTAGATCTGCATTCAGGTCATAATAACACACATCACCATAATCGATTAACGGGAAAATTAAAGTCTGCACAAGCATTGTTTTAGTCTTAGTCGGAAGAAAGTTTTTCAATCGATACAGAGCACGTAGGATACCGGTGACTTTCTGACTTACCTGTGTGACTTGAGCTGCCCAATTTAATGTTGTATCAATATACAACCCCAGATCTTTTACTGTTGTACTCAAATCAACGTTGATACCGTTGAATGTGATTGAAGGCAGAGAGAAAAAGTCAAGTCTGCAGAGTAGACGCTGGCTGCCAATGATGATGGCTTGACACTTAGTTGGGTTTACGATCAGGCCAAATTTATCCGACCAGTTCTTGATATAAGCTAAGTCCCCATTCACCATGTCCACCGCAGACGTAACGCAGCTAACACTGGCTTGAGAGTAAATCTGCAAGTCATCAGTATACAGATGATACGCACACTGAAGGTTAGGACATATGAGATTAATAAAAATTGAAAATAATAGAGGAGATAAAACGCCGCCTTGAGGGACGCCAGTGTCAACATTAGCCCAACACGAAGTTAAATCTTTGTAACGAACCGACTGCTGACGACCTCGAAGATAACTTGAAAACCAATCCAGAGAATCGGATGAGACCATATAGTGGGAGAGGATAGATAAAAGGATGTCGTGACTGACGGTATTAAAGGCGTTCCAAAAATCAATCAAAGCCAGCACTGTGACCTTGGTGTCTTCCATAGCCTCTCTAATATCGCCAGGCACTTTTAGGAGCGCGGAAATAGTGTTAAGACCAGGTCTAAAGCTAGATTGCAACGGACTCAGGAGTTTATTTTGATAGAGAAACTGGTAGAGCTGTTTGTGTACACAGCCCTCGAGTACTTTAGACAAGAAAGGAAGAATGGATATGGGACGCAGGTGACTGGGAAGAGATGGGTTTGCGATCTTGGGTAGGGGAATTACACAGGCTTTGCGCCACAAGGACGGAAAAACTCCAGTGTCAAGGGAAAAATTAATGATGTGGGAAATAGGAAAAAGGAGGTGATTTCAATGATGGTAGTGATCATGCGTCGACTGACGTTATCGCAGCCAACTGCATGGGATTTGATAGAGAGGATAACTTTTTTGATCTCATCTTTTTCAACTGGAGAAAAACGAAAACTTTGTATGTTATAGCGAGGTAAGGAAGCTATGTAACTAACTGTTTGACGCTTGGTTTAGTGATCCATCAGAAATGTAGAGGAGAAATGACGATTGATATCGTCCAAACCAAATGTCTCCTGTAAATCAACGGGAGGCTGTCTGCCGATACCTAGTGTATTGAAGAACTTCCAGATATCGGAGGGAGAGGCAGAAGAGATGTTATTTAGAATATGTCGGCGTTTGTTATGTGGCTGTTACATGGGACCCAAAATAAAATGGCGAAACGTGGGTTAAACACCTTTGCCTACCCCTTCGGGGATAAAAGGCATGAAGCTATGTACTCGTATAATAATAATAATACCAGCCTGTTTTACTGTCCCACTGCAGGGCAAAGGCCTCTTCTCATAGAGAAGGAATGAGCATTAATCACCACGCTTGCTCAAGGCGGATTGGCAATTTCAGACTTTTAAGTCCAGGTTTCCTCACGATGTTTTCCTTCACCGTCAGTCAGAAATGTCCAAGATAAACTTAGAAAGTACATATGATTTGAAAATCACATTGGTACTTGCCCGGATTCGAACCCACTACCTCGTGTTTACGAATCGGGTGCCTTATCCACAGGGCCAATGTACTCGTATATCTATATATATAATATATGACAGGACTATTCCTGTCCTATATTATTCGACACCGGGTTTGAGCCCAAGACCTTTGTGTGACAGTCCGTGGAAACCGATCATGAAACAATAATAATATCAGATACTATTCCACTGCAGGGCAAAGGCCTCTTCTCATATATAGAAGGCATGAGCATTGATATCATGCTTAAGTTTTTTTTTCCAGGTGATTCATGCTTACGTAGTGGTCTGACCGGGACTTGTGTCAAAATTGGCGATTGTCCTTCAGCCTTATCAGATATACATCGTAGAAGAGAGGATCCAAAGGTATTTAAGATTTATATACTAAAGTTTTTTTAGCTGATTCATGCTTACTTAAGGGTCTGACTGGAAAGTGTGTCAAAATTGGCGACTGTCCTTCAGCTTTATCAGATATACATCATAGGGGAGAGGATCCAAAGGTATTTAAGATTTATATACTAAAGTCTATATTATATGCCACAGAATATAGCACTTAATATATACAGCTTGTTCTCGCTCGCCAAGCGTTAGCGCTTTAATCGCAAGAGTTCGCACTCTTTTTACTAGGTAATATCAAACATTTAGCGTTTAAAATCAACCAATCACAGCCGTGCTTTTGCTAAGGTCCTTTTCGAGCGATATTTATTTTACACAAACATTTTTCAATGAACACTATGAGGACTCGATTTACTCCATGCCTATTGTATCCTTACTATGATGACTTTTGGCTACTTTTGTTAATTGTCTTTTTCAGATTTGCGGCTTTATTGAAGCAGTGCCAATAGTATGCTGTACTGATAATAATAATGGCAACAGAATCAACTCGTACAAGCCTTTAATTACCACTACCAGTACTAAAAGGTAAGAAGTTTATTTATTAAGATTGGATGGAAGTAGGATAACGAAAGAGATTTATAATATAATAATATGTGGACACTATCACACATCGTCATCTAGTGCCAAGCTAAGCAGAGCATGTATTATGGGTACTAGATAATTGAAATATAATACATATACGTACTTTTTTTTTGTAAATACATACTTAGAATACATAGAAAACACCCAAACTGAAGACAAATACAAATGTTTATCACACAAATATTTGCCTTCCGCGGGAACCGAACCCACGACACCCGGCGTCGCAGTCAGTTACACTAACCACTAGACCAACGATGCAGTCACTTTAGATTTACACATAATTTATGAAGCGGGAATGACTGGGAAAGTTACAAGGGTCACCCTAGACGAACATACGCGGACCAAATAGTTGATGTGTGGACAAAAGGCACAATTACAAGAACTCGTAACCGACGTGTGTATGAAAAGTTTATTGAATGTTGAAGATGAAAGGAGGTTCGTTTGGATCGCAGCAAATTACATTCTATAGTCTGCTTACCCCATTAATGGGAGACAGGCGTGAATTTATGAATGTATGTATGTATTTAGATAAAAATGGAGGACATAACTATATTTATGAAACAGGGTCTCCCCATACCTCTTTACCCGACGTTTCGGTCGAATTACACCGACCATGGTCACGGGCTGACACGAGCTAAGGATTACACCTTATAATAATTTTCTAACACGAGTAGACTCGTTTCATAAATATAGTTATGTGTACAAATCGTGTGAGTTTAAAATATTTAAAAAATGGAAGATGCTAAAAATGTACTATGAAATTGCCAGCATGCCAGTAATTTGTCACGAGGTAATTCGGATAGTTTCCATTCCTGGACTTCACTGACTACTTACCATCAGGCAGAAACCAGTTAAAGTCAAAGACATTTATTCATTAGGGTTCATTGAATTAACACTCGCGGCTCGCTCTAATTTTCTTCTACCGCGTTCACTAAAAGAGCTTAACGCTCTTCTGGACCTAAACCCAGAATGTGATTTATTTGCGGATGGATGGATGGAATGTGTTATTGTCGGAATGTATGAAGTACTGTTAGATGAAAGTGTGAGTGAAAAAGTAGTTTTAGTTTCTTGTAAGTATTTATAATTTATAAATATCTATTTAATTCATTATTTAATGGTAATTGGTTAACACCGTTCTGTTTAATGTAAAATAAATAAATAAAATACTAGTGGACGTTAAAATTACAAAATGTCCGCCAATTAACCTACAGCCAGTTCGCTGACGTAGGGTAGGGCCACGAGAAGAACTGGCAAGAAACTCAGGTTACTCTTTTTAATCGCCAGGTTATTACAAATTTTTGTAAGTTACAATTTTAGGTAGCATGCAAAGTGACGCAGGCATGGTAGACTCTCTCCCTTCTCAGTTATGTGCCTTACTGGGTGGTGGGGGTCACCCTTCCTTATTCATTTTGTCAACTTCGATGTAATCTCGATATCCTCGAAAACCCCGCATTCCTATCCTTGATTTTTATTTTATTTTTTATTTTATTTTTAAGGAACATAATACAGTTACACACCGAGGATATACATGACAACCAAAATGGTATACATAAAGTTTGTAAGAGTGTAACCCACACCAATGTTCGAGAAATAATATCAGCAATGATAAAAAACTAAAAACTCACGCATAAATAGAGAGCGATAGTGGATTACTTTATTAAGTAATAAGACAGGTTATTTCAACGTTTCAATAGCTAGTCTACGAAATTTTGAGTATGGAAGTGCAAGTATGTCCAATTCAAATAGGTGTGTGTTATAAAGTTCAACAACCTGATAGCTACACTTCCCATCTTGTTAGGTAGGCCACTGGATCTTTTACCAGAGCAGGGAGACTATCTATACTATTACAAAGCGGAAGAGTTTGTTTGTTTAAACGCGCTAATCTCTGAAACTACCAGTCGGATTTGAATTTATTTTTGCGTATGATAGCTCCAGTTCTTGAGGTTATAGGTTATGTAACATCACGCTACTAGCGACGGGAGCAGAGCAGTAAGCAAAGGCGCGGGTGAAACGGGTAGCTAGTTTATAAAAAGTATGAGTTTGTATGTGACTTCTACGTTTTTCAATTTCTTGCAGGCCTCCACAAACTGATTCCGTGGATTATGAACCCTTAGAATATGAGTATGAATACATAGAAAGCAGGATAGATGGATGTCAACCAATTCCAGCTGCGACTGCTAACAAAACTGGAAGAAAAGCTTTTGACAGTAAGTTTTGATGATATTTCTACAATTGAGGGTAGGTATACAGTGAAATGCACAGGGTTTAAAATTGCAGCTCTAAGAAGGTTTTTTATATTTTTATACAACTTTGGTGGCAAACAAGCATATGGTCCGCTAATGGTAAGTTAAATGCTCTATAGATTTGGCTGTGTTGGAAAACCTATCCTGCGACGTCTTATAGTTCATGGACTTTTGATATAAGTTTGGCCCCCAGAACTTGTAATTTCCGGCGCAACGAAAAGTCGCTGCCTATCGTGAAACTAGATTTAATGATAGGATTAATGCTCTTTTAACTTGTTTAAAGAAGGATATATCATAGCAAAATCCGCTGATAGTTCATTCCAGAGTCAGTTTATTAAATTTTTTATTTATTTCAGAGTGTATAGAATATCAGGAGCGTCTGGTGTACCCTTGTAAGAGAGGAGTAGCCATCACTGGTGAGCCAAGTCGCAGCAACAACTGTCATCATAAAGGTGACGAATTGATATTTGGAGGTGAAGATGCTAGTAAAGATGAGTTTCCTCATATGGTAAGTGTAAGTAAGGTTGGGGATTTACGGTAGTAGATTCCTTGCTAATTTTAGAGAGAGCCCACTAACAGTGATAAGCATTAATAACAATACTTTTTGAAGTTATACTTCTTTTGGCGCGATTGGGAAAAATTATGAGAGTGAATTTTTACGATGCGCGCGCACACCGACAGAAAAAGCAACACCCTGAAGTTAGTTGCGAACCTTTTACACCCTGAAGTTAGTTGCGAATCTTTGTGTGTCGTATCAGTACAAATAATCAGTGTGAATAAATAAAAAATATATTGGCGTTTATATCAATTCAAATATTTATGTATGTATGCGTTGTGTTATTATTTGGTATTTTTGGATTGTTACGCCAAAGAAGTATAACTTCTTACGTGCGTACATGAGTACACACGCTTTTTTTTATTGAGAATTATTAAGACAGTAGTCAGCAGAGTTGCTTCTCTAAAATGGCAATGGACAGGACACATAGCTCGCAGAACTGACGGCCGTTGGGGCAGAAAGATTTTAGAGTAGCCACGAACCGGAAAACGCAGCGGGGGCAGACCCCTCACAAGGTGGACCGACGACCTTATATGAGTGGCGGGCAACCGATGAATGAGGGTGGCTCACGACCGGCCAAAAGGTGGTGAATATTGGGGGAGGCCTATGTCCAGCAGTGGACGGCTTTCGACTGATATGATGATGATGTGTCAGCAATAGCATTACATAACCCTAAAAGTAGTACAGAACTACGAAATTGATATCACATAAGTATATATCTGAATCAAAGCAGCTACCCAACACTTCGACCACATTTTCTGATGATCTCTATTTCATTTTCCATCAGGCGTTGCTCCGATATGGAGAAAATGAAGAAGACCAGCTCTGGTATTGTGGTGGAGCCCTCATCAGTGATCGTTTCGTGTTGACAGCTGGACATTGTACTTCGACTAGTAAACAGTAAGTTATATTAGCAGATACTGCTAGAAGGGTGGCGGGATGAGGGCGGCGAACGACCGGCTTCGGTGGCGAAAACTGGAGGAGGCCTATGTCCAGCAGTGGACATCTTTTGGCTGATATGATAATAAATTGATTGATTCTTGCTGAATTCATCATGTGGTTTTTTTGTGTGATTTCACTGATGGTATGCAGTCAGTTTATGAAAATTTTCGCCACCAGTAGGCGCCACTTAAACTTTCTCATTGGGCCAATCAGAGGTCAACTTTTAAAAAGCGCTTGACAGCTAGACCTGACGCATCGGTGCTGCCACCTCGTGTTCACCTTTATAGAAAACCTTCTCAGCAATTTTCTTTTGTCCTTATGCACGTGAATTATCCATTTTGCAAATTATATATTTAAATTTCCGAAATGAACATTGAAAAATATTTGTTTTGATAACGCTGTCAAAATGGAAGGCTTTTTGAAGTAGCACCAACTGATGGCGATAATTTTTCTAAACACCCTCATTGCCATCGTGGCTGACTACTAACATAGTGGCCTTCACTATACGTACTTAATTTTTAATCCACAAAAGGAGGAAATACTAAATTAGACTGTATGTTTATTATTGTATGTTTGTCAGTGATTGTAGGTCATCGGGTAATGGCCCGTGGTCCGACTAATGTGTCCTACTGGTAGGACTACGGTATTCCACTATGTACCCGTGGTTCTACTCATGACGTACCATACACCGTCCGTACCCCTGGTGGTAGACCGGGACCCAACCATATAACCAAACCGAGTTAGTGTTGTACTGGGCTAGGAGCGGATTGTATATCGTTGTGTCGGTATTTTTATTCGATAAATAATTAAAATTAGCATTTTCACTTCATTTTCCCCATACTTAAGAGGTGTACCAAAATAGGTTGGTAAAGTGCGTTTGAAAATCAAAAAATATGTGTACAGGCATACACAGAGAATAGTTTTTAGTGTTTTTCAATGCGATTCTTGTTTATAACTTTATAAAACTTGAAATTTCTGTTCACGCTTTCAGAGTAGCAGTGACACACGTAGTAATTGGAATTTTGGCTCGCAGTGAAGAATCAAGTGCCAACAGATACAAGGTGAAGAGAATCATCACACATCCAGAGTACATATCTCCTCATAAATATCATGATATCGCTTTACTGGAGATCAATAAGTAAGTATATTCATTGCTCATAAAACACAGGTAATGTGTTAATACACGATCGCCAGTTAAACTTAAGTTAAAAAATTTCTGGCGCTGTGCACAAAGGGTTTTGAAGTTATAGATAATCTATTGTTTGTTTGTTTGTACGTGCTAATCTCTGGAACTATCAGTCAGATTTAAATAATTACGTTTGCGATTAATAGCCCAGTTCTCAAGGAAGGCTATGTAAATCATGCTACCTGGCGACAGGAGCAGCTGCGGCAAGCTAGTAAAGGAAATAAAAATGCTAAAGCTAAAGTACTACAAAGTAACTATATTATAGATATGGTAGGTACTACCACCATGATAAATAATATTGGAAAATATTTTGCGGCTGCTTTTGTTTTCATCTTTTTTAAGATAGGTATAATTATTTATACCAAAGGAGAATGAAAACATGGTATTTCTCGCGAGAACCGTGTAGAAACACGAGAACACGTCCATTAAAACCACAAAATATCTTAAAATGTACATAGGTGCTTAGTAAAATAATCATTGTCCCGTGGCATTGTACGTAATTAACTGTAAAAGTTATTAACAAAAGTTCGAGCAGATATATCTTGTGGTGACTATAGCAAATTGTTCCCTTTAGAATCATCAGAATCATTATCCAATTGAAAATTCTTGTATTTCCAGGGTTAAACTATCACAGTTCATAGTACCAGCCTGCCTGCATATTGGAGATCCAGTGAATGATGACAAGGTGCTGGCTACGGGCTGGGGTATTATGGACAATAGAGGGTCATTGGCTGATGTACTTCAAAGGGTAATTGTAGCAAGATATTTATTATTAGTTCGTGCCAACGGCACATCTGTGCCGTTTCAGGAAAGGGGCAGGTACCTACGTTTCGTCAGAGTCTAAAAAAATAAAGAGCTCGATCACACACGTCTGAGCCCGTGCCGGCAATGCACCGGGCACGTATGTATTAAGAATTGAGTTCTGAGTATATGTTGTTTGTCAAGAATAAAATTCTGAAATACTGAAGTTGTACATACCATTACGCAGGATTCCTACTTAATTAAGAACTCCAAAAACCATTTAATAAAGTTCAAAAGCAATTAATCAGTAATATACCTAGTGTAATAAGCTTCATTATTTGTAATATTTGCAGGTGATTCTTCAAAAGTTTACGATAGAAGAGTGCACGCGCGCGTTCATACCACACAGACATATGCAGAGAGGCATCGACTCCCAGACACAGGTGTGCTACGGTGATAGAAGCAAACCGAGGGATACGTGCCAGGTTAGTGAAAAAATGGGATCGCCGATCTAGAACTTTGAATACATACTCACCCCAATCACGGCAACGAAAGTGCAAAGTAATTGCCATACCCATAAAAAAATATAATTGCCTTGGGACAGATGGGAATTCAACTATTTGCCCCATTGATAAAGAAGCCTGATGGAGCATTTGTACCCCGTAGTACGGTTAAGTTGTCCGGTCAACCGGACTATGGGTAAAATAAATTATCCATGGTACAGTTAACCGGACTACGGAAAATTTGTTTTGTTCCGTAGTCCGGTTGATCGGACCACGGAAGATCTAGTGCTTATGGTAGGTAACCTTTTTGATAAAATATTATTGTCTAGTAAATTTTCTCATCTGAAACTATTTAATATTGACTGTTGCACATTGATGTATTTATTGCAAAAGGAAAATTTATGTTGTGAATTAGATTCCAAGTTGTGTTACGTGATAAGCTATTCTACGTACCGTACCGTATATCTGTCATAATGTTAGCACGTATCCCATATGGTACAGTCGGGCACTGATAAATGTAATCCGCGAAAAGTCTAAGTTACATAAAAAATGGAAATTATTTAAAAACCCTCGTGATTACGACGAATTTAAGTTACTTAGAAATAGACAGCGCCGTCTGCAGCGTCATTGTTTTGATAACTTTACACTCAATGCACAACAAAATATAATATCAGATTCAAAGTATTTTTGGAGATACATTAAATCGAAAAAAGGTGTCTCTTCTTATCCTTAAGAATTTAAGTTAGGAAATCAAAAATTCAGTAACGGACAGGTTATATGCACAGCTTTTAATAATTTCTTTGACAGTGCATTCATTAGAAACCCTCCACGTAATCCTGCTAACTCGCAATCATCAGTGCAAGGTTACTCAGGCTGCGATACTATATCCAATATTACGGTATATAAAGATGTTGTGTATAATTATCTCTCTAGCCTTGATAGAAGTAAAGGCGCCGGACCTGACGGTATCCCGCCTATGTTTCTATCATCGTGCGCGAAAAGTCTTTCACTACCAATTTCATTTCTCTTCCAGCGTTCTCTGGATACATGTGTATTTCCCCTTCTATGGAAAAATGCCCACATCATATAGTCCATTCCAAATCTAATTTCGGACAATGTAAACAATCCTCCATATTGCCATTGTCTATGGTTTCATGAATTTACTAGTGATGGGGAAAAGGATGATAAAAATAAAATTAATGTCATCCATCATACATAATTAAATAATAATTTCTCATTCTTTTTTTCTAACATTTTTAAATAATATTACGTTTACTAATACTCTATTTGCGTAATCGATTAATTCTATTTGATTTGTTATTTTTATTACTCCAAATACTTGTATTTATGTTAAATATGGTATTGTATTTTATTGTAACCGTTGACTTATAAACTATAAGATAATAAGACAAACAATTTACCTAATGTATAAATAAATGTAATTTAAATTAAGCATTGACCTCTAATTACAACTATTTATTTGACCACGGACTGAAATGGAATACTGGGATACTTTTGAATATTTTCCCGCCTGATAAAAAATTGTGAAATATTGATTATATGGAATTTGTATGTATGTTACGATTTTATTATACTATATTACAATAAAACAAATGAACTCAGACTTGCGAGGGCAAATGACAAAATATTATGTACCTATGATATGTATTGGTTAAACTTATTTCTTCTGATAAATTACAACATTGGTTTTCAAAGACAGTATAGAGTACAGAAAAAATAAAACTGTCAATCATTTTGACGTCTTATTTCGACCGCAAAAAGTAATTCGTAATTTTATTAAATAAACTAGATTTTATTATTAATCATTAGTAGAAATAGTTGCAAAATGAAGTATATAGTGAACAGAATGTGTATAAACCCATGTGTCATCGTTTATGGAGTTTTTGATAGAAAAATATTGAAAAAACTGTTTGTTTACATTGTCCGAAAATGGATTTGGTCGATACTATACCTATTCACAAAAAAGGATCTAAATGTGAAATTGATAATTACCGTCCCATATCCATTTTAAATTGTATTGCTAAAGTTTTCGAAAAGATTATTTTTAAATATATTTATCCCGTTATCGCTCTTGGTATTCCTGATTCTCAGCACGGCTTCATGCGTGGACGTTCTACAGTATCAAATCTTGCCTGTTTTACTAATTATGTGATAGATCAAATGGAAAATGGTGGTCAGGTCGATGTGGTCTACACGGATTTAGAAAAAGCCTTCGACCGAGTAGACCACATCATCCTACTCCAGAAACTATCCTCTTTAGGAATTCACGGCGACTTACTAAGATGGGTCAAATCTTATCTAACTAACCGTTCCCAGGCAGTCGTACTTGGAGGCTTTAAATCTGACTATATATCCATCCCCTCTGGTGTACCCCAGGGTTCTCACCTCGGCCCTCTCTTTTACAATGCCTATATCTTCGATATCTCATTTTACATAAATAACTCCCAACATATCTTATACGCAGATGACAAAAAAATCTATACTACTATTAATACCGTTTCCGACTGCATGACGCTACAAGATGATCTTAATTTACTATTTAATTATTATAACAATAACAACATCACTGTAAGCGTTAAAAAATGTCAATGTATCTCTTTTACTCGTAAAAAAACCCCCATAATTTACCAATATAATTTTAACGACATTGTAATCGAGAGGGTTGAGGTGGTAAAGGATCTGGGTGTTATGTTGGACTCCGAAATGACAATGCGACAACACATCGATACGATTACTTGCAAATCGCTCCGTAATCTTGGATTCGTTATAAGATCTTGTCAACCTTTTAAATCCTTGTTGAGCTTAAAAATCGTATATTTCGCCTTTGTTCGGTGTACATTAGAATACGCCTGTCAAATATGGTCTCCCTGTTACGCGATACATAAGAACAGCATTGAACGTATTCAAAAAAAAATTATAGCTCATTTGAACTATAAATTCAATCGCTCTGCCAATGACTACAAAGAGAACTGTCGCTTGTACAATTTATTGACTCTCGAAGAAAGGCGTATTATGATGGATATGGGTTTGCTATTTGACATATTGCATGGACGCCTCGACTGCCCTGATCTTCTGCATAACATACACTTTAACGTTCCCAAAAGACGCACGCGACACACTGCGTTACTTTCTGCCCCGTTTCACTCAACGAACTATGGTCAGAACAGTGTATTAACACGCATAGTTAACTCATACAATAAACAATTTAGTAACATTGATATATTTAATGGTTCTAAAACCAGACTGAAAAAAGAAACATACGATATCATTATCGGTACCACACCATAGCAAACTACATATTGAACACTTTTAGGCTCTAATAATATTTATTGTTATATCGTATTTATATTAATATATTTTATCTATATATATATATATACTTATGTACTTAGTATTATATATACTTATTATATATACATAATATTATTTATTTATTATTCATACATACATATATATTATATTATGTTAAGTATATCTATAAAACCTTGCACACTAAGAAAAAAACAAACAAATAAATATTAAAACATTACATTACTAAACATTAGATAAAATTATTTATAAAATTGTTGAGACTTTGTTATTGCAGAATGACACTCCCGTGTCTTCGTGCACTTTATAGATACTTTGATACACAAGTTTTCACTGTTACCGTCAACTCAACTTTATAAATTAATCAAGCTACCTACTATTATTAACATTTGCATGTACATTACATACCTATACTCTTTTATTTACCTTTTTTTAACATATGTACCTAAAGGAAATTTCATATTAATATTAATATTGTGCCTACATTTCTTTTTTTTGTACCTTCACAATACATGTTCCACTAGTTAGACATTTAGCGGATAACTGTAATTGGCTATACTACGTTATTTGAACTATGTTACCTAATTTATTTGTAACAGCTGTTGTTATTCCATAAATAAATAAATAAATAAATAAATAAATACAAAAGTTAAAACAAATGTCTCAACCTTTAAACTTCGTCCAGAGAAAAGGTGGTATAGTGTTGTTACATAATGGGCATCAATAAAAGCTAGCAAATATTAAATAACTTGTCTAGTTAAGCCCGTGCCCCTCATATTGTATGCAGCTGATCAGTGAAAATAAAAACTTAAAAACGTATCGAAATGACAACCTCCTTCATTTTTTTAGTTGGTTAAAATGCTAGTTCTCAGTGATCACTTAAATACTCTCAGAGAATTAAATTGTCAATAACGACAAGTCCAGGCATAAAAATCTAACTCTTAACCGTTAAAGAGTCTTCCATCATCAGCTCAGCATCAGGTGATGATCGAAAAACGTAGTTAACAATATTTGTAACATTAAAGGGTTACCCCCTCTTTAAAGAAAGTTTTGGTATATTGTATTTATTATGAAAATTCCCATAGACAAGGCAACCGGACCACGAATTTTTTCAGTGTCCACACTGAATGATAGTTTTTTTAATCGTATAACTACGGAAAAAAAATTTTTTCCGTAGTCCGGTTGACCGGACAAGTTAACCGTACTACGGGTAAAAGATGCTGATGGAGCAATCGAGAATAAATATATAAGACAGAAAACGTGCAAAACATCACCTCTAGACCCGATTTTTCTTTCTCGGATGAGAATTTATTCTGTGTCACTCAGGCTGACAACGACAACTTTATAAAATGACAACTTCCGAAAACGACTTCTTCCTACAACGTCTATTCTAAAATAGACAAATTCCGAAAATGACTATTTCCGAAAATGAAAAATCCTGAAAGGACAAATTCCGAAAGTGTCAACTTTAGTAAGTTGACACATTTTCTTAGTAATTTGTCTATTTTAGAATAGACGTTGTAGGAAACAGTCATTTTCCGAAGTTGTCATTTTACGAAGATGTCGTTCTCAACCTGAGGGTTCTGTGTCCATGCCCTGTAAAAATAGGGATGAGGCGATTACTGGGCTAAGCTACCCCATTTCCCGCAGACTCTATTTGACTGAATACCTGTGGACCTACCATGAAACTTAATTACGAAGTTTCGGATCGAAGTTTCGTGCCATTTTTACCATGAAAGAAATGTGTTTTATACTAAGAAACGATGTGTGTGTGGTGCGAGGGCCACTTTGTTAAAACTCTTTAAAAATGTCCTTATGATTTAGTGAATATTCCCAAAGAATTGTGAAAGTTGAAACCAGATTTTGTGAAAGTTAAATAAGCGAGTTATGACCTGTATAGTTGGGCCCTCAGTTCTCACATAGAGGATTGAGGGCCCACCTGTACCAGATAAAGTATGGCCACTGCAGTAAAAGTGTTTATGCCAAAATCTAAGCTAATGCCAATAAAAATTTGTGAAAACTAAATAATAACGCAAAACACTGTCCTACTTCGTAAATTTTCGTTCAAAATGGGTCCTCAATGCTCATATACGTCAAAGTTTATAACGTAAATAAAATAAAACCACTAACATCAATGATATTCTATTCATTGACTAACATATAACTACTGATTGAAATCCTACATGTTACTTTGCAACGGGAGAAGGAACTAGGACAATAAAAAGATAAAGATCTAAGATAAAGAATTTATTGTCACTCTACCCACACACTCAATGAAAAAATAGTCAATTTCAGAATCTATTAAGATTTGTACTTTTATCGTAAGTCTTATTAGAAACAAGTAACACCAATTTTATGCACATTTTTTTTCACAAAAATACACAATTTTATGTTTGTCTATCTTTCATACGTTAAAACACAATAAAACAACATACAAAAGAAATGGAGGATTGAGGGCCCGAGTTTTCTCAAGGTCATAACTTCCAAACAACAAGAAGCTGTGACTTGTTCTTGCTTTCACAAATTTTCACAATTTCTTCAGTAGCATGTAGGATTTCAAACAGAGTTATATGTTAGTAGTTTTATTTTATTTACGTTATAAACTTTGACGTATATGAGCATTGAGGGCCCATTTTGAACGAAAATTTACGAAGTAGGACAGTATTTTGCGTTATTATTTAGTTTTCACAAATTTTGATTGGCTTTAGCTTAGATTTTGGCATAAACACTTTTACTGCAGTGTCCATACTTTATCTGGTACAGGTGGGCCCTCAATCCTCTATGTGAGAACTGAGGGCCCAACTATACAGGCCATAACTCGCTTATTTGACTTTCACAAAATCTGGTTTCAACTTTCACAATTCTTTGGGAATGTTCACTAAATCATAGGGACATTTTTAAAGAGTTTTAACAAAGTGGCCCTCGCACCACACACATTTAAAAAATAGTCAATTTCAGAATCTATTAAGATTTGTACTTTTATTGTAAGTCTTATTAGAAACAAATAACACCAATTTGTTGCACATTTTTTCACAAATATACACAATTTTATGTTTGTCTATCTTTCATGCGTTAAAACACAATAAAACAACATACAAAAGAAATGGAGGATTGAGGGCCCGAGTTTTCTCAAGGTCATAACTTCCAAACAACAAGAAGCTGTGACCTGTTCTTGCTTTCACAAATTTTCACAATTTCTTTAGTAGCATGTAGGATTTCAATCAGTAGTTATATGTTAGTGGTTTTATTTTATTTACGTTATAAACTTTGACGTATATGAGCATTGAGGGCCCATTTTGAACGAAAATTTACGAAGTAGGACAGTGTTTTGCGTTTTTAGTTTTCACAAATTTTGATTGGCATTAGCTTAGATTTTGGCATAAACACTTTTACTGCAGTGGCCATACTTTATCTGGTACAGGTGGGCCCTCAATCCTCTATGTGAGAACTGAGGGCAAAACTATACAGGCCATAACTCGCTTATTTGACTTTCACAAAATCTGGTTTAACTTTCACAATTCTTTGGGAATGTTCACTAAATCATAAGGACATTTTTAAAGAGTTTTAACAAAGTGGCCCTCGCACCACACACACATGTTTACTGGTGGCCTTAAAGAGGTTTTTCTTCCTGACCAAACTAATTAGACCATATTCCAAAATTCATTCATTTTTTAAACGTTACTAAATCATGTTTTCCAGGGCGACAGCGGTGGTCCTATCCAAATAAAAAGCAAGAAGATCCACTGCATGTATGTTATAGTGGGCGTGACCTCGGTTGGGAAGGAATGCGGCTTTGTTGGAGAACCAGCTATATACACCAGCTTGTCGTACTACGTTTCTTGGATAGAGAGTATTGTCTGGCCTTGAATCAGACGACCAGTCGGCTGACTAGTTGGCTGACCAGCTGGCTGACCGGTTGGCTGACACCAGTTGGCTGACCAGTTTACCATAACGTATTGCTTAAATTTGTGATTATATAATTATTATTATTTTACACTTATTTTAAGTACTTGCATTTTTATTTCACTGTGTGCTGTTGAAAGTTTATTTTTTATTCATTATTTATTAAAACAGTAAACTTTTAACAATAAATATATCTATACATATAATAAAAATGTAACCGATCGCTGTCTGTACATGGAAGATATATGAGAAAAAATACTATTGGGACCTATATTAACGCAAATAGAACCCAAAACAATGATTTTTAAAATTTTTGTCTGTTTGTCTGTTTGTCTGTTTGTCTGTTTGTCTGTTTGTCTGTTTGTCTGTGCGTTTGTGCACGCTAATCTCAGAAACGGCTTATCCGATTTAAATATGGTTTTCACTAATATATTTTGGTAAGCTTCACTTAACATTTAGTGTTTGTTTCATGTCAATCGGTTCATAAATAAAAAAGTTGTGCCAATTTAAAGAATCACATCTAACATTCGTTAATTTACTACGAAATCTTATAGAAGCAGATATTTTAACAGGTTGCGGAATAGCTGATAGTCATTCTAAACAGTCTTTCATTTAGTTTTAAACGAGTCCAGTTTCCAGTGTGCCTATGTTTTGCGATGACTAATTAAAGTAATTAATTAATTAAGTAATTAAAGTAAAGGTAAGACACTAAAAGTTGTGGGTGTGGATCTAAGTATTAGCTGTTTTTCGGTCAGCTTTATGTGGCTCTATCAAGTGTTAGCATTACTAGCAGCCTGTATGCTTTGATCCCTGATGGCTATACGTCTAATCCATATATCCATACATATTATAAAAGGCTTTGTCCTGACTGACTGACTGACTGACAGACAACGTAAAGCCTAAACCGCTGGTCGTAGCGACTTGAAATTTGGAGGGTGTGTTTGTCTTAATGTCTAGAAGTGTACAAAGAAAGGGTTATTAAAAATTCAACCCTTAAGTGTATGAAAAGGGATGAAATCGATTGTATGAAACGTCTTCATTTTTTAAGTTACAGCTTTGAAATTTTGTTTTGGAATACTTTTATTTAAATAAAAAATACGCTCATAATTTTTTTTTTACTGGGGTGGATTTATAGGAGTGAAATAAGGGATGAAATATTGTATGGAAAGATCTTTGCTTTTGAAGTTGGCGACTTGAAATTTGGTGGGAGGGGGAAGGGAGGGGGAGGAAGAGGAAAGGAAGGGAGAAGTCAGGGGAAAGGGAGGGGAAAGTCGGGAGAAAATCGAGTTTCAAATTCACGCTAATCTCAAAAACGGCTTATCCGATTTAAATATGCTTTTCACTGATACATTGTGGTAAGCTTCACTTAACATTTAGTGTTTGTTTCATGTCAATCGGTTTATAAATAAAAAAGTTATGCCAATTTAAATAATCACGTCATACATGTGGTATGTATTTAGCTTAGGTTAGTGTGTTTTTAAGTTAGGTTAACACGTCTTATTTCTTTATTAAAATGTAAATACTTCATCAGTTAAAATGTAAATAAAAGTTAGATTTATATTTTTCTGGACTTATTTTATTTTTTATGATAAAATCATGTTAACACGTCTCATTACGGAATAGGTGGAATTAAAGTAAATTACGAAATAGTAGTAGGTCGATTTACGCTGATTTCAGCATGAATGGGCCGGATCGTCCGGGGAAGTACTACCCTCTCATAAAAGATCGACGTAAGAGTTGCAGTATTTGTACTACTGCGTTTCGTTCGGTGAGTGAGAGTGCCAGGAGCCCAATTTCCCCCTTTCCTTTTTCCTCACTTCCCTCACTCCCCTAACCCCATTCGCAGCCACCATAGTGGAGGCCACCATACCAGCAGTTTAAAACGATGGCTTTTTGTATGGTGGCCACCACATCTGGATTCCACTGACTGCTTACCATCAGGCGGGATGGAGTCACTTTGGCAGGCTAATATATTTTAAAAAACCTTATGGCGTTTTTATTCCTCGGATTCCTCTCATTCCAAACCATTTCGCGGAGTTCAGTTTCCAGTGAGCCTATGTTTCGCGATGACAATTAATAAAGCCTAAGGTCAGACACTAAATGTTGTGACTGTAGATATAAATACTAGCTGTTTTTTGCATGGTCAGCTTTATGTGGATTTGTCACGTGTAAGTAATCCTAGCAATCTGTATGGCTTTGATCCTCGATGGCTATACGTCTAAAATCGTATATAGAGAAGTATTTACTGTGAAGATTTTTCTTATTCACCTAAACGAAGATGTTTATAATTCAAAACAAACCAAAAGATATATCCAAAAAATGCTGTCCAAAATCACTATTCCACGCGGACGAAGTCGCGGGCACAGCTAGTTACATTAATAATAATCATAACAGATATAATTTCAATAAATAAATTTCGCCTGAAATATATACAAAATCAACCTTGACTATACCCTACCAAATTATACCCTTAAATCATTTCAACGTTTAATAGCTCTCACCAAAAGTCCCAACATGCTTAAGTATTGCACGAATTTTGTTCACTGTTATCAACGTAGAGCCTCGGCTTAGATTTTAAGGAACTTCTAGAAAAATATTGCAAATTACTCGATTCTCAAAACACGAATTTAACAAAATCTAGTCTACTTTTGCAAAAATTTATCAAACGCATATGCAATGCGCAATTTTCGCCAAGTCCAAGAACGTCTATACACTTTTAGCAAGTTCCTGTGATTTAGCGATTACATCTTCGATTGTACCGACCATGTAAAATGCTGCTTCTGGTATATGATCCAGCTCTCCACGTAAGATCTGCGAAGAAATGACATGTTGCTGACTAAAGAATACAAAACTATTGTATACCATTTATTTGGGGATTATTGCTAAAAGGAATTTCTAAAAGTAGACTTGAATACTTCTGTGTTCCATTTGTTCTTTTGCTTCAATTACTTCCTATAGTTCATTCATGTTAAGAATGCAGTGAGCCCCACCCCCTAACCAATCAAATCTTTTCAATTTAATACACCTTAATTAATTATTAAATAATAATTAATTTAATACACCGCTGATGACTCAATAAATTCTTAACGTGAACGAACTAAAATTAAAGTTTTGGACTAAAATTTGTCAACTTCCAAAGCAGAGTTTGAGACTTGTCGATGCCAGTGTGAATGTAGTACTATTAAACAAAATATGGTACATCTACTGAATTCTACCGTCATGTCTATCGTGCCCAACTAAGTACTTGAACAATGGATGATCTAAACATTGCATCAAACTCTGCTTTGGGTTCCATTCCACTGAATGCTTACCATCAGGCAGAGTGAAGTCACTTTAGAAGGCTAATATAGAAAAATTAAAAAAAATATATAAATTGGTATTAGTGCAACAAAAAGTGAATGCAAAAGCTTGAGTATATCTTTTGCCATACCATGACGACGTCTGTGATTCGGTGGTACTTTATACAGACTGCCACGCAAAGGTCGAGGTTTCGATTCCCGCTAGCGATGTGTAACTCATGAGTGAATTGAAAAAAAGATGTACATCTTTCAAAAAGATTGATTAATTCACTAAATCACCCTTGTATAAAATACATCTTTGAATCTTTTGATTTAGTTTTACTTTTACTATTTCAAGTGTGAAGGATGTAGATTAAGACGACTGTATCAGAGTTATATTGAACAAAAATAGAGAGAATGATTAGAATAGTTGCACACGCATGTACTGATTTCTTTAGCCGCGCATAGAAAACTATTTCTTATGCCTTTATTACTAAGTGCATAATCAAATAAAATAAAATTCGTTATTATTTTATTAAATTGTTACTTTTTAAATGAGTGGAACATAATTTTAAGCTACTATTATTGCTTGCATTACGTTGGTTATTTTGGTGTGCAATTTTTAAAAAGTGTATATTTTACCGAATAGTGGAATAAGTAGACATTAATATTAGTTATCTAGTTATTTCAATTTTCAGACTTATTTTTAAATACAGGCAGTACAAAAAAAGAAAATTATCTCCATAGCAACGCAATCCAAACTAATAAAAGAAATGAAACAAACTAGATATGCTGTATCTACCTAACCTACTTAGACGATACGATATCATACCAACCGTATCAGTAAAATAATTATTAGATTTTCGTTCAAATACATCATGAGACCAATTGTAATTCAAAGATGTAAAAGAGTTACAGATTTAAAAGAGTTATATAAATCTTCAGAGGTAAAGGATGTATAAATCACAAATCTGTTAGATGATTTAGTTTGCGCATGGCTAATTCCCGCTCAGAAATATATATAAGTATGTATATCCGCATTCTAGAACCCATAACACAAGCTATTTTAGTATATGCTTACTTTGGGTCTAGATGGCGTTGTGTTTAGTTGTTGTGATATGATATTATTACCTATATATAAGAAAACTGTCTTGGATTTTCAAAGCGTATTGCTGAATGTCCTTCAAGAAACTGGTAACTTAAAAAATATATACACACCCTATTGAATCCTTTGATTGTCTCCTCCAATTTAACTAGCTTGCCGATGTGACCTGTGAACACTTCAGCGACCTGTAACATTTAAAATTAACTTTCTGGGTACTTAAATATTTAATTAATACATCCACAAATCTATACTCTTTATCTATAGGTACTATTATATGAAGCAGAAGTTTGTTTTTTGTTTACAACACGCTAATCTCTAGAACTACCAGTCAGCTTTTAAAAATTCTACCAATTTTGAGTATGTATCGCAGCCCCAGTTCTTGAGGAAGATTATAGGCTATGTAACATCACGCTACTGACGACGGGAGCAGAGCAGAACAGTAATCAAAGACGCGGGTGAAACCGCGCTGCGAGATTGCGGAAAAGCGAGGTTATAAGTCCGCGTATGTGATCAGTGATCACAGATTAAGTAAGTGACAATACAAAAATATGACAAAAATTATATGTCTCCTTTATTAACCGGATTTAGAACTGCTGATACATGGAATCCGTCTAATTTAACTTTTGAATCTACTGAGACTACTATAAAATATCTAAGGTACAATGTCTAAACACCATGTCGTAACCGGCACATACCTGGAAGGGCTGTGATAAGAATCGCTGTATCTTGCGAGCTCGGGCCACTGTTAGTTTGTCATCCTCAGATAACTCGTCCATGCCCAGGATAGCGATAATGTCTTGTAGTGATTTGTAGTCCTATTAGAAATACTGTTTAGTATTATTTTAGAACAGTTTAGACAAAATAATAAAAATATCCATATACAGTATACTAGCTGCGCCTCACGGCAAAATATGTTTTGTTGTATCCCTCGGGAACCAGACCGATTTTCGGAATAAAAAGTAGTCTATGTCGGTCTCCGGCACCGAGTCTATCTACATACCAATTTTCATAGAAATCAGTTCAGCCGTTTAGGCGCTGATTGGTAACAAACACACACACACAAACTATTGGATTTATAATATTAATAGGATAGATTCGATCTATAAAAAAAAAAACAACTTAATTACTAAGTAACTAAAAATTTCTCTAATGCCCAAACAAAAGGATTGAGGATTGAAGGTGTGGAAAAAGGAAAGAGGTGAACCCTTTTCTTTTCCTCGCCTCCCTCAATCCTTTTATCTACACCACTCCCTTCACGGTAGGCAGCGGCTTCGCAGAGTCCTTGGCCTGCAGGAGCAATACTAAGGACTCTGAGTCGTCCATGAGCGACAGTTACCACTTACCATCACTTGGGCTGTTTGTTGGTCTGTCACTATCGGCAATAAAAAATAATGTAGCAGTATGTCTAATTCACACAATGCCTACGAAGTCTCAAGTAAATCAATCAATTTGAAAAACGCTAATTAAATTAGATACAAGCTTATAAGACGCTCAATCTCTTTTGCCGATATTTACACACCAATCAAAAAATAAAAAGTAGAATCTGAACTTCGAGAAGGTTTTGTGGCGTCTAAGGCCTTTGGCGAACTAACCTTGTAAGGAATTTGCCTTTTGCGAATTAAGCCTTTTACAAATTTTGCAAACGAGTACTTGTGAAACGACAAGCAGTTAATTACTTTACTTATATATCGCTCAATCAAACTTAAAACTCATTACTCATTATTTCTATGTATAATATGTATGTATTTACAAAAAAAAAAGTATATAAGTATGGTATATCTGCATTCTAGAACCCATAACACAAGCATATAATATGCTTACTTTGGGTCTAGATGGCGTTGTGTGTAGTTGTTGAAATATTATTATTATTATTATTATTACCAACGTTTTGCAGCTTAAACCATTTAAAGCCATTAAGCAACAACTCAAACCTGCAATATCTTCTGCACCCCTCTCGCTACATTATAATGCTCGACCCCAATAATATTGGGGTCCATGACTCGTGAGGTCGAGTCCAAGGGGTCCACAGCTGGGTAGACCCCCAGTTCGGCGATGGCTCGCGATAACACCGTCGTGGCGTCTAAATGGGCGAAGGTAGTGGCTGGTGCAGGGTCTGTTAGGTCATCAGCTGGCACGTAGACAGCCTATAGTAATTATTAGGCAATTAAATAATCTTATAAAATATCGACGTAAGAGTAGTAGTATCCATACTATTGTGTTTCGTCCGGTGGGTGAGAGCGCCGAAGGCCAATTTCTTCCTTTTTTGCTCATTCCCTTTACCTACCTTACCTTTCAAGGTAGGCAGTGACTTCGCAGAGCCCCTGGCATTACAGAAGTACATGAGCGACAGTTATCACTTACCATCAGGTGGTAAGTCATCTGCTACTGTCGGCAATAAAAATAAATAAATGAGAATCAGGCAGCAAAAAAAAAATGACAAAATGTAAATTTTACTAGATTGGGAAAGATCTGCAAGCAATGGAAGTCTTTCGATTTTATTGATGATGCAACTGCAACCAGTTCGAAGTACTAAGTAATCTACTAAGTAATCTACCAAGTAATCTACTAAGTAATCTACTAAGTAATCTACTAAGTAATTTACTAAGTAATCTACCAAGTAATCTACTAAGTAATCTACTAAGTCATCTACTACGAAATCTACTATATAAACTACTAAGAAATCTACTAAGTAATCTACTAAGTACTATGCCAAATCACAATGCTGACTTGTAGACCTGTTGCCAGAAATCGTTGCTTAAAGAAGCTAAAGGTTACGGCTTCAGCTTTCTGTATGGCAGAGGTTCATCTTAAATAATTCTGTTCCAAGATATTATAGCAGTATGCTGAATGAGTTGTACAAGTTACTGGAGAGCATACCAGAGAGCTGGACATCCTCTTATAAAGAGTTCATTTTTGGATGGAAGTCATCCCAAAAACATTTACCTGTACACTAGTAATAGACCCAGTCTTGGTTGTAGTGATTCTCTCCTGCATAGTACCCATGTCGGTAGCCAAGGTTGGCTGGTAACCCACAGCGGACGGGATACGACCCAGCAAAGCTGATACCTGGAACGAAAACCAGTACTTAGCATACTTAGAAAGTTAGAAATAAATTAAAGCAGCGACGGTAGAAAGAATGACTTAAGGTGAATATTGTTTTAGTGCTCTGAAAGAAAACATATTTACAGTATTTAAAAGGGATTATACTTTTGGCTGGAAATACCTAATAAATTTTCTATTTTTTCTACGTGGTGATTGGTGACAGCAGCAGGCGAATGAGCCAGGATTACGACCAACTGAACCCATGGCGCTTGAGAATAACAGTACCTATTTGTCATTATAATGACACTACTAGTCTGCTATCATTGCTACGCTTAGCAGCCATATTTCGGATCATTGAAGAGCATATGTCGCTTGTTCACCACCATTACTTGATCGTATCAGACCCACTTAGAGGCAGGCCTCTCTCAGCCACTAGTCTTTCACTTCGTCATCATCATCATCATATCAGCCAAAAGACGTCCACTGCTGGACATAGGCCTCCCCCAATTTTCGCCACCGTGGCCGGTCGTTCGATGCCCTCATCCATCGGTTGCCCGCCACCCTTATAAGGTCTTCGGTCCACCTTGTGAGGGGTCTGCCCACGCTGCGTCTTCCGGTTCGTGGTCGCCACTCTAGAACCTTTCTGCCCCAGCGGCCGTCAGTTCTGCGAGCTTTAGCTTCGTGGTATACAGGAATTATCTTTGAATCTGTCTTACCTCAGAGCCCGCCTGCGTGAATCTAAAGATATTATCAATAAACAGCAGAACATCCTGTCCCATCTTGTCTCTGAAGTGCTCCGCCACGGTCAGACCGGTGAGAGCGACCCGAGCGCGAGCGCCGGGGGGCTCGTTCATCTGACCGTATACCAGGGATACCTGGTGGAGAAACTTAAGAAATATACAGGTTCTTTAGGTCTCCGCTCCTTCTTCTTCTTCATTTTCGCTCCTATTTATAATAGAATTCATATTTGGAGACACTATAACCTCGCCTTCACCTTCTTATATTCTTCTTGAGTATATTTTCTTAGCATTATTTATACTTAGAGAACATAACTATAGGCTATAGGTACAGGCTACTGGTGACAGCTGTAGGTCAGGATACCCACTTATTACTTAGCAACTTTTTTGAAGACCATAAAAAGTAGATCCTCTTCATAAGCTTGCAAACATGAAAGCGCATAATCGTGAACCTTAATGGCCTCAAATGTCACACTGGGTGCGTTCTACGGTCAAAGTAAAAGTGGCCTACACTTCATTATGTACATAAGAGAAAACATTGACCACTCCATATGGATTGCCACGCAAAGGTCGTGGGTTCGATTCCTTACAGTGCAAATATTTGTGTGCATGATAATGTCTGTTTGCATTGGTCTGTGTGTTACTATGTATAATATTGTATTTACAAAAAAAAAGTATACATGTATGTATATTCGCATTCTAGAAACCATGACAAGCTATACAATTTATGCTTACTTTGGTTCTAGATGGCGGTTAACTTTCAACTGACCGCAACTTGACCGCAGAACGCATCCAATGTAACAAATGCTTTATCCTGCATTACGAAGACACATATTTTATCAAGAAACAAATGACTTAACAGTTTCTCACCTTAGATGTCTTGTAATCATCAGTGATGACCCCACCAACCTTCATTTCATGGTACAAATCATTACCTTCTCGCGTTCTTTCGCCTACTCCAGCAAACACCTGAATACATCATAGTATTAATAATTTTGATCCTCTCCTGCTATGAAAAGGAAGGATTGTCTGACCAGTACAGGATTCAGAGAAACTTTCTCCCTCATACGATAACGTTGTGGAATAAGCTCTCCCTTGAAGTTTTTCCGAGAGACTACAACATGAAGTTCTTCAAGAAAAAATTCAAAAGGTATTTATATTTAACAGGGTTAGCAACGTGCTAGTGATGCTCCTAGTGTTGCAAGCGTCCATAGGCTACGGTAACTGCTTACCTTCAGGCCAAGAATGGGTGACCACATAGTGGTATTTGATCTGAGTGTCTCCGTGCTTCGGAGGGCACGTTAAAGTCGATTCCGGTTGTTACCAAGTTGATAACAGTCGTTAGGTCAAGTCAGATGCCTCTATGGGCGACCTGAACAAATTATAACACTAGGTTGATCACTAACCACTCGATATTTGATTTGAATACATCGAAATCACAAAATATCTTTGTCGCAAAACGTCTATTGAAATGAGCAAAATTCCATTATTTTTGTTTTCTATTATATAAAGTTGTAAGACTAGCCCTTAGAAAGAGAAAACTTACTGAGAAACCACCATGAGCCTTGGCCACATTGTTAATAAGCTCCATAATCAATACTGTCTTGCCAACACCTGCTCCTCCGAAGAGACCAATTTTACCTCCTAAAAGGCATTCAGAACTTAAGTTGCTTTTGCCTAAATGTGTATTTTAACTGTTTTTCTTTATATGGACGGATTCTTGTACAATTTGACACGTTTTTAATAGTACCTTAATAATAATAAGACTGCAGTTGAATACCTATGTGCACCCACTTGAATATTCGGCTAATTTTAGGTAATTATTTTAACATTTTTCAAAAATTTCTTATACGTTTTATAATAATAATAATTGTTTATTTGCACTAAAAATTACAAAAATACAGTTGTAAACAAAGGCTTATAGGTATTAACATGTATATATTAGAGGGCGTGTGCGTGCGTGCGTGTGCTTGCGTGTTTACTTACAAATGAATGACAATATACAACAAATAACTGTTTCTTGATTATGTTGACTCAGAAACGGTAGAATCAAAATAAAATATTCAGTTTTTATTACATAATTAAAGCTTAAAAATAGTAGGTAAATAATAAACTAGTAATCACATCATCAATCATTTCTAGAGTTAATATTTCCGGGATCAACAAAAATGTTTCTGTTCCGCTCTAGTAGCCAATAGCGTGATGTTAAATAGTCTTTAACCTTCCTCAAGAACTACAGTCCATTCCAAATCTAATTTCGGACAATGTAAACAATCCTCCATATTGCCATTGTCTATGGTTTCATGAATTTACTAGTGATGGGGAAAAGGATGATAAAAATAAAATTAATGTCATCCTACATAATTAAATAATAATTTCTCATTCTTTTTTTCTAACATTTTTAAATAATAATACGTTTACTAATACTCTATTTGCGTAATCGATTAATTCTATTTGATTTGTTATTTTTATTACTCCAAATACTTGTATTTATGTTAAATATGGTATTGTATTTTATTGTAACCGTTGACTTATAAACTATAAGATAATAAGACAAACAATTTACCTAATGTATAAATAAATGTAATTTAAATTAAGCATTGACCTCTAATTACAACTATTTGACCACGGACTGAAATGGAATACTGGGATACTTTTGAATATTTTCCCGCCTGATAAAAAATTGTGAAATATTGATTATAAGGAATTTGTATGTATGTTACGATTTTATTATACTATATTACAATAAAACAAATGAACTCAGACTTGCGAGGGCAAATGACAAAATATTATGTACCTATGATATGTATTGGTTAAAGTTATTTCTTCTGATAAATTACAACATTGGTTTTCAAAGACAATAAAGAGTACAGAAAAAATAAAACTGTCAATCATTTTGACGTCTTAATTCGACCGCAAAAATTAATTCGTAATTTTATTAAATATACTAGATTTGATTATTAATCATTAGTAGAAATAGTTGCAAAATGAAGTATAAAGTGAACAGAATGTGTTTACACCCATGTGTCGTCGTTTATGGAGTTTTTGATAGAAAAATATTGAAAAAACTGTTTGTTTACATTGTCCGAAAATGGATTTGGTCGATACTGTAGGCTATCAAACTCAAAAAGAATTATTTATGAACTGATAGTTCTAGAGATTAGCGCGTTCAAACTAAAACTCTTCCTCTTTATATAATAGTAGGTATATGGTATCCAATATACTTAAGGTTTACCTTTGACATAAGGAGCTAGCAGATCCACAACTTTAATCCCCGTTACAAGAATCTCCTGTTCCACAGACATATCTACGAATAGCGGTGCGTCAGCATGGATAGGAGCATATGCTTGAGTTTCTATGGGACCGCGTTCGTCTGTTGAAAAACATGTTTTATACAGCTTCAGTAGCCAAACAAACATCCAACTCATGGTAAGTGGTAACCGTTACCTGGTGGTAAGTGGTAACCGTTACCTGATGGTAAGTGGTACACGTAACCTGATGGTAAGTGCTGTTCGTAACCTGATGGTAAGTGGTAACCGTTCCCTGATGGTAAGTAGTAACCGTAAGATATGTACATAATTATGTTCTTTAAGCATTGAGAAAACAACCAATTCGTTGCCGACAGTTTAGGTATGATGGAGGGGATAAGGGAAAAAGTAGGAGGAGATAACTGGCCTGAAAGGTGCTCTCAATCACAACAAAAACAAACAGCCGTATGGTTCTATCTAGGTACCTACTTAAAGGCTATTTTTCTTGCAGTAAACATTTCGCATTTACATCCTGCATGACGTACTGTTACGTCATGCAGGACCTATGTAAATGCGAAATGTTTGACTGAGGCCTATTTTATGCAAGTGTTATCTTTTAAAACCTAAGAAAATAAACATCGTAGACCTTTTACCTAAAGAAAACTGTGACAAAATTGCCTAAAAATAACCCAAGTTTTTACAAAATAGTTTATTTTTTATTAGTTAATACATACATACCTATAGGCTCCCCAATAACATTCATAATCCTTCCCAGCGTAGCCTCCCCCACAGGTATAGTGATGGGTGCTCCGGTGTCTACTATGGGTTGCCCACGCACCAGACCTTCAGTACCATCCATGGCGATGGTGCGACAACAGCTCTCGCCTAAATGCTGGGCTACTTCCAGGATTAGGCGAGGTGCTGTAAACCATTAAAGAAGATTTAAGGCAAGTTTCTTGGAGTAAATATGCCAATACATTTTGGACGATGAAACAGAAGTTCATGCGACTTCTAAGCAATTATTTTTGTATGCAGATTCTCATATATTATACCAATACATAAAATCTTTTAATTTAAACAGATTAAACAGCTGGAGGAGCGGGATTTCCAAACACAATCATGTTATAGCTTAAATGAAAATCTTTTTTACCGAAAAAATGTATGAAATTGCTGTTAAGAAAATAAACATTTTATTATTTATTAGATTAGATAAATCTTACCATAATATAAATAATTCAAAATGTCCGACTAAGACGCTTAAAATGAAGCTTTATATGCAAAATCTTAGAAATATAATAGTAAAATCAAAGTGTCCACTCACTACGTCCAGGTACTTCGAGCGCGTTCAGGATAGGAGGCAGGTGCTCATCGAACTGGACGTCCACGACGGCACCAATTACTGTATCAGACAATATATCTTTGAATATCAATAAACTAACTATGACTGCCTTTAAGGTTCGGTGGTACTGTGTACGGACTGCCACGCAGAGGTCGCGGGTTCGAGACCCACTCAGTGTGAATGAACATGTCTATTTGCATTGGTCTGGGTGTTTCTATGTATAATCTGTATATTAACTGGCCTGTTGGCCTAGTGATTCGTGACCCTGACTGCTAAGCCGGAGGTCGTGGGTTCGATTCCCACCCAGGACAAATCTATGTGTGATGAGCATGGTGGATTCTTGTGTCTGGGTGTAATTTATCTATAATATGAATGTATTACAAAAAATGCATATAAGTATTATATCGGTTGTTTAGTACCCATAACACAAGCAAATAGAATTGCTTAATTTGGGGCTAGATGGCGCTGTGTGAATGTGTTAGAATATTATATTATATTGTTATATATATTTACAAAAAAAAAGTATTTGAGTAGGTATGTATATCCGCTAAAAAGCTTTTAACCTTTCTCAACAAACTTCACTTGGTTGTTTAATAAAAGTATTGACGAGTTTTCTTTATTGCCGACAGTAAGCAAACATGACATGGACGCCCATGGATGACTCAGAGTCCCTGGCATTGTTCCTGCAATGCCAGGGACGTGGGGTAGTTGAAAGGATTGAGGGAGATGAGGAAAAAGGAAAGGGGAAAAATTGGGACTCCGTTCTAATATTTCATACAAACCGGCAATAATCTGTCCTTTTGCGCCTGATGCTGTCGTTGGAGGCTTGGATGCCGCTTCCGCGGGTTTGGATGCTGCAGGCTTGACTGCCGGTTTTGGCTTGTCTTTCTTAGCTGCCGCACCCATGGATACAGCCGTGGTGTGAAACTGGTGGTGATAGAAGTGTTACTTTACTTACTGTGAATTATTTATTGGTGTCAAACAATAAACTGCATTCGAGGTGCAGTGGGAACACAAGGCAGGCGGGCTTTTTTGTTTTTTAATAATAACTATATTTTGCTTTTTATCGAGTAAGGCCTGACTTTAAGAGGCATTACCTACGCCTCATGAGTGGCAAAGTGGCAACGTCGTATTTTAGTGACATATTTCGTGGTTTTTAATTTTTATCTTTTAATCTTAGCTATATTTTAGAAATATGTTCTGCTAACATGCTGGGATTAGGTGAAAACTGTATAAAACGTAAGAAATCATTGCGTTTACAGTTCTATAAATGCCAATAAATACATTTAAAGCTTAGGTTGCGTTATTTTCATAGTAAAATAACTGTAAGCATTATGGTTAATTATTTTACTGCTTTTACATAATTCTAAAATGTTAGTAAAATATAATATTAAAATATTGTAAATATTGTTCCAATTAGGAGATAAAAATTGAACACCGCGAAATATGACACTAAATCGCAACGTTGCCACTTGTGACCCTTAAACGCTCTTAGGCCAAGTCACAAGGCTGCCAAGCGTGTTGTGGCTAAGGGCATGGTTTTTGACACCAGGCAAGCGGATTGGTGAACATGGTGAAATGATATTTAACTTACATAACTAATGAAGTGAATATTCCTTGAAGCGCACCAAATCTGAAACGCACAGAACGAAGTGCACCGAAAGTTTTCCTCGAAACGCACCCCAAATATATTAATTACTACTTACTACAAATGTGCTTTGAGGAAAACTATTGGTGCGTTTCAAAATTGGCGCGCTTCGAGAAATACCCTTCATTACCCAGTATTCTTTTATTCGCCTCTTACGATACTCGCAAGAAGAAAATGTTTCCATATTTCACCGAAGATGACACGAGCGACACATCTATCTATTTAAATAAATGAATCCCTATTTCCCTTGGTCATGGCATCACGCGTAAACGGCTAGATCAATTTCGTAAATTCTTTTTTTGTTGTGTTTGTTATTGTCAGGAGAAGGTTCTTATGAAAGAAAACTAAGAAAATTACGCTGTGATTTAGAAAGTTTAAGAATACTTAACCACCATATTAAATATAAACCGCTAAACCGATTTCGATGAAAACTGGTATGTAGATAGATTTAGTTTCGGGACGTAGGCTACTTTCTATCCCGAAAATCGCCCTGATTCCCGAGTTACATTAATTAAACACATAGCAATTTACGCGCGGGCAAAGCCGCAGGGCGCAGCTAGTACTATTATAAAAAGCGGAAAAGTTTGTTTGTTAATCGCTAAAATGCTAATCTCTGCAACTACGAGTCAGATTCGAAGATATATTGCGTATGATAGCCCAGTTTTTGAGGAAGGTTATAGGCTATGTAACATCACGCTACTGGCGACGGGAGCAGAGCAGTAATCAAAGACGCGGGTGAAACTGCGCCGCGGAAAGCTAGATACAAATAAACCTACCCCTTTAGTCGGTATCTTGAAACTGCCACAGGCGCCAAGCCTGAACATTGGCTTCTCATCATTCGGAGCCGCATTTGCATCTAGTGGAGGTGGTGGCAGAATCACCTTGCTGAAAATGTACTCCATCTTAGTACAAACATGGAGATGGCGCGACGAATTGAACGCCTATACTATACTTATATCAAGAATTGGACCAAACTAACCTTGATGACTAAAGAATGGATGATAAGTACATTCTGACATTTAGACATACTTATTCCGCCGTAAGGTGGTGAGGCATCCCTTGCAAGAGGAATATTAGAGGCTTTTTTACATTACTAAGGGCAGACAAGCAATTGGTTCAGATTTTTTTTTTTTTTTTTTTATATTATAGCCTACCAAAGTGACTCCACCCCGCCTGATGGTAAGCAGTCAGTGGAATCCAGAAGTGGCGGCCACTATACCAAAAGCCATCGTCTTAAACTGCTGGTATGGTGGCCTCCACTATGGCGGCTGGGAATGGGGTTAGGGGAAGGGAATGAGGGAGGTGAGGAAAGAGGAAAGGGGGAAAATTGGACCTCCTCAGATGATATAAAGTGGCTATCACACACTCGTCTAGTGAACGCCAGGGACGCTACGTAATAAATTGCAGTACTTCGGCCTCAGGATCATCAAACTATATTTTTCCTAATGTCCTGGTTCTCAATCTCATTAAATCTTGAAAGGTAAGGGTACGTTTCCAGCATATCTACTGGTTCGGAGTTGGAATTTTGAACACTGTGATTGGTCAAATTACCATCCGCTGCTGTCCACTCCACTCAGCTCCGCGTCAATGGAAACGCACCCTTAGAGCTGGCCTGGTGAAGTTTTCACGTTTCAGCAAAGACTATAAGCCATAATATTCAACTGTGATATCTTGTAAAACAGTACAGTACCCATCCACCTATATTCGGGATTGCAATAGCCTGATTGATTAATTGTTATGTTTGAACTCAGTCAGTTGTCTCAGGCGAGTAAACGGGTAACTATCGCCTATTTTCTCGTTTAAGAAACATACAATAGATATAACATTCCGTGTAAACAAAAGAGATGCATTATATTAATAGTTGATCGCTAACTGTTCACACTGCCGTCAGGAACTCGTTCCACTAGTTGCTCGCTTGGCGGCCAGAATCCACAACAAGACACCAACTAGCATTCATTTCTCTACAGTGCGCGAGTGGTCGCCCGTCGCACTCCAGCCTTAAGTACCTTAAAGCTAAAAGGCTCAATGCTTAAGGCTCTACTTACCTATGTCTATGTTGAGACTCATTATACCTTCTTGGAGGCACAAGGGTTGCTCTAGGAAAGATCACGTTTGGAATTGGCGGTGCCTTAGTCAAATCTTCCTGTGGTTGCTCTGGAGTATCCGAAGTAGGACTTATTGGTGCCAGTGGTTCTTTAGCTGATATATTGACTGAATGGTGATCTTTGGAAATAAATATAAAAAAGTCAAAGACATTTATTTGGGTTTTTTTATATTAGCCTACAAAAGTGACTCCACCCCGCCTCATGGTAAGCAGTCAGTAGAATCCAGATGTGGTGGCCACCATACCATAAGCTATCGTTTTAAACTGCTGGTATGTTGGCCTCCACTATGGTAGCTGGACATTAACGAGTTAGGGGAAGGGAATGAGGGAGGTGAGGAAAGAGTAAAGGGGAAAAATTGGTCTACCAGCGTTCTCACTCACCGAACGAAACGCAGTAGTACGGATACTACTACTCTTACGTCGATCTTCTATGAGAGGGTAGTACTTACCTTACTTACCCCGGACGATCCGACCCATTCATGCTGAAACCAGCGTGGACGTTAAAATTAAAAAATATCAGTCAATTAATCTACAGCCAGTTCGCTGATGTAGGGTAGGGCCATGAGAGGAACTGGCAAGACAGGCAGGCCACACTTTTTAATCGCCAGGTTATTAAAAAAAATTGTAAGTTACAATTTCAAGTAGGATGCAAACTGACGCAGCCAAAACACAAAAGGTGATGATAACATAAATTTACAGCGCTATCTAGACCCTAAGTAAACATATTAATTGTAATACTTTGTATGGTTCTTTGGTTGCGTTGAGTGTTTAAATTGTAACTCATTCAAATAACTGTAATTATCTGGCGATTGAAATAAGTGGCGTGAGTTTCTTGCCAGTTCTTCTCACAGCTCTACCTCGTCAGCGAACTGGCTGTAGGTCAATTGGCTGACAAAATGTAATGTTGACTTTTCATAAGCATCAAACTTTATGATCAAAATGAAATAAATGCTTTGACTTTGACTTATATGTTATAGCTTGTGATATGGGGTTTTTAATGCGGATAAACATACGCAGATTCATTTTGTAAATACATTCTTACTAATATTAAAGGCCCAATTATGGCGCATTTATATTGGTCGTTTACTCAGTCGTTAGCCCGTATGCGGGAGCACCCGAAATAACGACCAATGTAATTGCGCCTTTACATTGATTGTTAGCGCCTGCATGTGGGGTGCGAGAGATTTCTGTAACGTAAGCCCGCATGCGGGGAACCGTTTACATTGGTCGATAGCGCCCGCAGATCGTAAGCAGGTCGTTCGTCAGATAGCATTGCCAGTTAACTTCGAGAAAATGATAGGCAGACGTCCAGAATCCAGGCATGCTTGTTACCGACCGAGTTAACAACCGATGAATTTAAATCGTCGCTAGCCCGCATACGAAAAGCTTCCGCAGATGGGGTAACAACTGAGTAAACGACCAATGTAAATGCGCCATTACGTGTAGAAACATCCACCAATGCAGTTAAGTTCACGTACACAAATATTTGCACTGAACGGGATTTTATACACAAAATGTATTGTACAAGAATTAAGTACCTTTGACATCTTTGTTGGCTGCATCAGCCTTAAGTTCTACATTTTCCGATACGCTTAGGACATGATGATCTCTAGTAGGGAGTGTACAGACTCTCAATACATCCACACCTGCAAAATAAATAGCTTCACATCTTTCTGAGAAGTGCCAATACTGTTCATGTCTTAAGGTCCCATGTAACGGAAGGCGAGACTTTTGTATTTACCAAACAATTGCAAACTTTGAACTTTACTGAGAATTTCTCGACAATAAAACCGATATCACTTTGTCCGACCCGGGCATTGAATCCAGGATCTTTGCATGCTAGGTCATAAATAGTACCACTAAACCATCGCGTGCATGTAATAAAAATATCCCAAGCTATATGAGAGTCTACCAATCGCCACTCTTAGCAGGTTCATCGGCGATCGCAGTAATTTAAAGTTACTATATCATACTGTATTTGTAGCGAGTGTTTAAGTCTCGTAATCTATATAATTATAAAGTTAAAGAGTTTATTTGAACGCTCTAATCTCTGGAACTACCAGTCATATTTGAAAAATTCTTTTTTCGTATGATAGCCCAGTTCTCGAGGAAGGATACAGTCTATGTAACATTACGCTACTGGCAACGGGAGCGTAGCCGTAAGCAAAGACGCGGGTGAAACCGCGCCGCGGAAAGCTAATCGATATGACTTCAATATTGCCCCTGTAGATTGAAACATAAACACTATATTTGCAGTAATATTACAATGTTTAACTAAATCACTCACATTTATTTCCAAGATGTACTCGAAAAGGTACGACAAACTTCTTCACATTATTCATTAAATTCATCTTAAATTTTTGTTATCACTATTAATATTTAGGTCTCAAAATACGACGCCATCATTGTATTTCTTGAAAACTGAAATCTTTGTGTCTTTTAATAAAAAGGTTCTGTTTTCAAATAGGTTTAGTTTTTATTTTGATGTTTTGGTTTTAGTAAAGAGGTGGCATAATCTCTAAAATGGTTGGACCGATTTTGACGGGACTTTTATTGGTAGGTAGCTGATGTAATAAGGATTAACTAAGGCTACGTTTATTTTAGAAAAAATCTTTTATTTTAGAAAAATAAAGTAATTATGATAGACTGTTAGGCGGAACGAAGTTCGGCGGGTCTAGTTTATAATTTATGTAATTATTGTATTAAAGCCTACCGCGATTTGTTTCGGAGAGAGTCGTAAATTAAAACAATAATATTTTGCAATTTGTTAAGTGTAGGATAAAAATTAGATAATATTATAATTAGTTACCGTATTATTATTATAAATGCGAAAGTTTGTGTGTCTATGTGTGTGTTTATCTATGGGTCTATGCAAAATGATATTAAATGATTTATTATATTATTATTTGGCCAGTTTTAAATCTGCGATTAGTTGTCTAAAGTAGTCTTATGAATCACAGCCGTTTTATAAATACTTTATTTAGGAAAAGAGGCCTTTCCCTGCAGTGAAATGATAGCCGACTAGTTGCCCTACTAAATGTCTGCTTAGTCAAAATCAGAGTCGACAAGATCGATCGGATAAATAAAATGTTTAATAATCTTTAATATCTACTACTAATATTATAAATGCAAAAATTTGTGTGTGCGTGTGTTTGTTACCACTCAGTGCCTAAACGGCTAAACCAATTTCGATTAAAATTGGTATGTACCTACAAAGATACGGTGCCGGAGACGGATATAGGATACTTTTTATTCCAAAAAACGGTCTAGTTTCCGAGTTGTACTAATTAGTTACATATCATTCTCCGAGTTAACGAAGCTAGTACTTTATATTTATTTTTTTATATATATTAGCTTACTAAGTGACTTCACCCGCCTGATGGTAAGCAGTCAGTGGAATCTAGAAGTGGTGGCCACCATACCATAAGCTATCGTCTTAAACTGCTGGTATGGTGGCCTCCACTATGGCGGCTGGGAATTAATGGGGTAGGTGAAGGGAAAGAGGGAAGCGAGGAAAGAGAAAAGGGGGAAATTGGGCTTCTAGCGCTTTCACTCACCAAACGAAACGCAGTAGTACGGATACTACTACTCTTACGTCGATCTTCTACGAGAGGGTAGTACTTCCCTGGTCGATCCGGCCCATTCATGCTGAAACCAGCGTGGATCTACTACCGTACAAATATATACGTAAAAATATATTTGCAATTTTTTTTGACGTCTCTACAGTTTGCACTCTTCGTCAAAGTTTCAACATCAAATAACTATTTAATAACTCTTCAAGCGAAAACAATATTATTTGACGACTATAAATAGAGTGTACCGATATATTTATGGGTTTTTATTTCAGTTATTGTTTTAAAGAAATATTCTTTAAGGTGAACTTTAACCGCGAACATTCACCCGTAATGTAACGTTAATACATTCGATTTTGAGAATTACGATACAAACTCCCTCCTTTGCCGAGCATTCGCTTGTAATTTATCATTCCAAATCAAAATATTACACATCGTCTATATTATCTACTAGCGGCTCGCCCCGGCTTCGCACTGGTGGACATTTTTTTAAACATTTTGGGATAAATAAAAATACTTTTGTATGGGAAAAGTGTTTTATTTTGTAGGCAATTTTTAAATTTATCTTCACAAGAACCATCCTCGTACTTCAAGGAATAAAAAAAACGAATTATCGTAATCGGTTCGGCTGCTCTCGAGATTTGCGCTTAGCAACACATTCAGCGATTTATTTTTATATTATAGATAGATAACTATACTATTCTCGTAAGTTTAATTAAGTCTCGTAATTTATACTATTACATAAAGCGAAAGAGTTTCTTTGAACGCGCTAATCTCTGGAACTACCATTCTATTTGAAAAATTATTTTTGCGTATGATAGCCCAGTTCTCGAGGAAGGTTATAGGCTATGTAACATCACGCTACTGACGACGGGAGCAGAGCAGTAAGAAAAAACGCGGATGAAATCGCGACGTGGGTAGTTAGTTGTATCATAAATTTGTTGCTCTATTCGCCTTCCTCACCAATGTAATGCTTGAATTGTATCATTACATTTAAGTTTAAGTTATGACTGGCCTGTTGGTCTAGTGGTTAGTGACCCTGACTGCTAAGCCGGAGGTCGTGGGTTCGATTCCCACCCAGAACAAACCTTTGTGTGATGAGCATGATTGTTTGTTCTGTGTCTGGATGTAATTTATCTATAATATGTAGGTATGTATTAACAAAAAAAAATGTACATAAGTAGTATATCAGTTGTTTAGTACCCATAACACAAGCAAATATAATTGCTTAGTTTGAGGCTAGGTGGCGCTGTGTGAATGTGCAAAAAATAAAAAAAGGTGCGCACTGTAATGTTCGGTTCGCTTCACTCACGAATGTAACATTCCATCAGTCCGTATTCTTGTTCGCCGACAAAGTTGTATAAAAAAACTAAAATAGGTTCTACTCGATGCGTTATTTATAAACTTATAACACAAGTAGTCGCAGTACACCAGATAATAAGTACAAATAATACGGGCCGTGAGAATCCGCACGTGTCGGTACAATTAACCCCTTCAACCCCCAGCTTTACATAAACGCTCTGTCAGCGGCATTGGTGTGTTAAAGTGTGGTCCTAATAAGCGTAACAACATTATCCAAACTAAAATTATAAAGCTTGAATGTTTTTTTTTCTGTATGCTTGTTTGTTTATTTGCAACGATTTAACTGGAATCTTCGTCACCTATTTGAAATTCTATCACCTTTAGAAATGAATAAATTTATCGGGTAACATCCTTACTAATATTGTAACTCTGTCTCTGTCTGTCTGTCTGTTTTTCGGTCTGCCTATCTGTCTGTGTGTTTGTGTTACGCTTTCACGCCTAAACAACTAAACCAATTTTTATATAATTTGGTAAAAGAATAGAATAGACCTTGAAAAAATTGTAGGCTATATTTTATCGCGAAAGGCTAATTTTATGGCTTAAAAGGGTTGAAATGGAGTATAAAAGTTTATATGGAAAATGCGATATAACCGACATTTACGCGGGCAGAACTGCGGACAACAGCAAGTAAGTTATATTATTATATTTTATTATGTTTAACATAATATATAATTTTCAGTCATTTTCAGAATTTCAATATTTTAAGCGCCTTCGTAAATCTACATGATGTAAAACAACACTATTGCTATGATATTTTCCGTAGGGGTATTTTGTGAGACCAAATGAAACTTTTGATATCGAAGTGCAGTGAGGGCAGATCTTTAATTTAAAATAAACTATAGAAGTAAACAAGGTCTAATGATACATCATCGCCTATTGTAATTACTACTGTGTTTTCAAAAAAACCCTAGAGGATCGCAGGACCCGTGGAGATCTAATCGAAACATACAAGATCCTAACTGGACACTACGACATTCAAGACTTTGAACATATCTTCACACGTAACGAAAATACCCATCTAAGAGGCCATTCCTTAAAACTATGTACCAGTTTCTCAAATAATAATCCACACAAGCACTTTCTGAGTAACCGAGTGGTCAGAGCGTGGAATAAACTTCCAGAACATGTGATCACAGCTGAAAACATAAATCAGTTTAAGAATCGACTGGACAAACACTTAGCTGCAAATTAAAACCAGTAGAAATTGCGAGATACGGGCTTTATCAGTTGTTTCAACTGCCTGCCTGATTAAAATTATAATAATAATAATAATAATAATAAATTCATTGTGCCTTCAAATATTTATGATTTGTAGTTGACATAATTATATACGCAATTTGTATTTCTGTATAAACGGGCCAAATCATTTTGACCCTATAGAATCTTTTTGTGTTCCCTCCCCCTCTCCCCTCCCCGGGTTTTACTCACTCCTTATTCTTAGCGTCTGTAAATGCTAATTTATGATCTAATAAATACGTCTACGGCTTCGCCTGCGTCTAAAATGCTCTTGTCTACCTCGGAAACCAAAACGATTTTCAGGATGAAAAGTACGTCTTACTCCTACGTCCATCTTCGGCACCAAATCTCTACATAACAATTTTCATCGAAATCGGTTCAGCTGATTAGGCGCTAAGGGGTAACAAACACACACATGCGTACACAAACTTTCAAATTTAAAATATTAGTAGAATTAGTAACATGCCTAAAGTCTTCTCCTTCCAGATATTAGTATAGTTCCAGCAGGTTATTCTTCTTGCAGCTAACGCTTCGCATTTACCACGGTTAGATGAAAAATTGTCCAATATTTTTCTTCCTAAGTCCTGTACCTATTGGCTATTTGACAGGTCTATACTGTAGAGGTATTGAGTTAAATTCCTGTCATCTTCATCACTGCAGGAAAAGGCGTCTTCTCATACAGAGAAGGTATGAGCATCGATCGCCACGCTTGCTCGAGGCTGATTGGAGATTTCAGACTTCCTCAGAAGTCCAGGTTTCCTTAAGATGCTTTTGTTCACTGTCAGTCAGAAATATCTAGATAAACTTAGAAAGTAACCAGTTATGATTTGAAAAAACACATTGGTAATTGTCCAGATTCGAGCCCCCGACTTCGTGTTTACGAAGCAGGTGCCTCCACCACAGGGCTATTACGTCTTCCTGTAATTTAATAATTCCTGTAATTTAATAATAATACTTTGATGGATATCCTTAATTAGGTATTGTATGCTGCACTGCTATAATTTGTTCGATATTGCTCAGAAAACTTTCGTGTTTTTTATAGCTTCAGGTTAAAATAATATATTACCTGTTTTATAACACACCCTTAACCTGCTACACGATCGTTAATTGTCTGTTCGGAGTGACATTGTGAGGATAATTAACCTTTTCGCCCGATGTAATGACGTGGCAATCGGGGACACCACCATTACAACCCACCCCCTTTGAAACAGGTGATATTAAAAAAACATTGAAGCTTTTGTAAATATTTAATATATTTTTTAACAATTAAAAGTCAAATACTGGTATTTATTTTTATTTTGTTTCTGGGTTTTCATACAAGGGATAATATGCTCTAAGAAATGGGTTCTTCGCAAGGGGACCCACCAGCTTCGCGTTGTTTACTGCCTTGCTCCCATCGCCAGTAGCGTGATGTTGCATAGCCTATTACGACTGGTAGTTCCAGAGATTAACTCGTTTAAACAAACAACAATCAATTAAACAAACTCTCCCGCTTTATATTATAGTACAAATATGTATGTATTTACAAAAAAAGTATTTACGTCTAGGTTACGTTACATTTAGTGCACAATAAATGTTTGTTTTTTTTTAGATGCGTTCACGAAGTTGACAAGTAGATGTATGTTTGAGCTTCCAGTGTAAAGAAGTTAATTAGTATTCGTTTACACAAAAAATACTATAGATTGAAAAAGAAACAAAGAAACACAATAAATAAACAGAATATTAAAAATGGCTTAGTAATTTTGTAAAAAAATCCCAAATCTATATATAAAAATGAATCCCTATTTCCCTTGGTCATGGTATCACGCGTGAACAGCTAGATCAATTTCGTTTATTCTTTTTTTGTTGTGTTTGTTATTGTCAGGAGAAGGTTCTTATAAAAGAAAAACTAAGAAAATTACGCGGTGATTTAAAAAGTTTAAGAATACTTAACCACCCTATTAAATTTAAACTACTAAACCGATTTCGTTGAAAATTGGTATGTAGATAGATTTGGTTTCGGTACATAGGCTACTTTTTATCCCCGATTCCCGAGTTACATTAATTAAACACTTAGCTATTTTCGCGCGGGCGAAGCCGTAGGGCGCAGTAGGTATCACGATAAAAAATAACTAAAATTTCAAAATTTTATAACTTTAAATGATATTATTTTTTTTTGCAAAAAGAATAGCTTATTTATTGTTCTAACACAATAATCGGTATTTTTTTAATTACTCGTACAGAAAAACAAAATTTGTAATTATTTCGCGTTCGTCAACTTGTCGAAGTAATAATTAAACCTAAGCGAATATCAACATTTATTGATAGATAAAAGCGTTAAAATCACGTGATATAGTATATTTTGTGAACTGGTATCGTATATCCACATTCTAGAACTCATAACACAAGCTATATTATATGCTTATTTTGGGTCTAAATGGATGATCGTGGGTATGTTTTCTAAACACTGCAAATAATGCTTAGAAAACACAACCAAGCCTTTGCCGACCCTGTAGGTGAGGAAAGGAAAAGGTGAGGACTGAGAGGGGAATTGTACTACCGGCTTAGTACTTCTCCAGTAAACCGGACTATTCACTATAGCAGGTGGGAGGCAGCCATCTTCTAAAAAAGCTGTATATTGTCTGTAAAGTCGATTTCTGGACGACGACAATTTTACGTGATATTAACGTCAAGAAAACATTGATGAAAAATTGCATACTTTTATGATTTGAATTGAATTATTATCACTCAACTAGCTTTCCGCGGAGCAGTTTTACCCACGTCTTTGTTTACTGCTCTGCTCCCATCGCCAGTAGCGTGATATTACATAGCCTATAATCTTCCCTAGAAACTGGGCTACCATACGCAAAAATAATTATTCAGATTCAACTGGTAGATCCTGAGATTATCGCGTTCAAACAAACATACTCTTCCTCTTTATATAAAAGATATAGATTAGCATTATTTTGTATAATACAAAGAAGGAGTTTGCATCACAAGCCGAATGCTTAGGCCGATCGGGCCTCTCTATCGCTTGTGCCGCGCTCTCGCTTGCACGGGAACGTGACATTTTTATATGTGCAGTCAGCATACATAGACATATTGGACGTAATCACGTCAAAAATATTAAAACACCCACTCCATGTACATCCCTGTGCTAGTTATTCTTCGCTCATAATACGACGCCACCTCTGTAAGCGTCAATTATAACGCCACTACGCCAGCGCCATCTTGATTCTATTGGACTCTTTATACTTGAAACATCATGGAAAATATTTAAAAATATATTTATTTTCCTTTAAATGGTACAGGCGCAGCGTGGGCAGACCCATCACAAGGTAGACCGACGACTTCATAAGGGTGGCGTGAGGACCGGCCACAGTGGCGAAACTTTTTATGTTTCTTTACAACACAGAAAGCTGTAATTAATTACCTATAGAGTTAAGTGTATTGCCTGAGTCACTTTGCTACTTGAAATTGTAACTTACAAAAATTGTAATAACCTGGCGTTTAAAAAGAGTAGCCTGAGTTTCTTGCCAGTTCTTCTCATGGCTCTACTTCGTAAGCAAACTGACTGTAGGTTAATTAATTTAATTAATACCTTTAAGGACAGTAAACATATATGGTCGTAATGACAAATAATGTCAATAAAACATCTATTGTGTCTACAGTAGTGTCCGTGAAAGAGTTAACCTATATAAATAAATATATTTGTATTTTCATTTTAAACAAAATTGGGGGAGGTCTATGATATCGTAGAAAAACAAATTAGTATTAAGTACATGGCAGCCGAAATATAGAACGTAGCATATTTTGCTACGTGGCGTAGCAGATATCTACCGCGTAGCTCTAATATTAGCTTTCATAATAAAATCTAGGATATTTTAAAACAAATAAACCAAAGTCGACATTAAAAAGAGCCCTTCTGATCAAACTGAAAAGTTAATGCTACTTCATTTAGTATTCAGCGGACTTATTACATACCATGCCATAAGCTAGCAGTTACGCGCGGGAAAATACAGGCGTGGCTCAACCAATCGTATGCCAGTACATCACGCGATAATTACTCAACGGACCAATCAGGTGCGAGATTACAAGACGATAATTAATTAGGTAACCAATGAGGTGTGCGCGTGAAACTTACCTAAGTGACGGCGCGTTTCTAATAGTGGTGTAATTTTATTTGAATAATGTTAGTAGCGAGGAACGTTTTAAAAGTGTAATGTGGAATACGATTTTTGTTATTCGATTTTTGTGGTTATGAAACAAGGACTGTTAAGTTTTAGGTAATTTAAGGTTAATTTCAAATGAATTTCGAAAAGATTAATAACATCGCTCATAATTTTTAGAACCGCCAGAAACATGCTTTAAAGTTCAAGCGGCATGGCCATTCGATTGCTAAAATAACATCATTTTTGCCGCCACAGAGACAACTGGCTTTTAAAGACTTCCATCAAAATAAGTATAACAATAACTATTGTTTTACCCGCGTTAAGATGTTGTAGAACTGCTCCGTTCCCGTGTTTCATAGCGTAATGTATACTAAGTAGAGATAAAATTTTCTCTAAATTCGTGCTATCAAATGCAAAAAAAAAGTATTTAAATCCGAATTGTGGTAAGTACCAGATTAGTGCGTTCAAGCAAACTCTTCAGCTTTTTAATAGTACCTATAGATTAAAGTCCACTACCAAACGTAGGCCTTACTAATTTACTATACAATACTACTGTCTATACTATTAAATAACGCGGAAGTTTGTCTGTTTGTTTGAACACGCTAATCTTCGGCACTACCAGTCGGATTTGTAAAATTCTTTTAGTTCTCGAGGAAAGTTACAGGCTATGTAGCATCACGCTACTGGCGACAGGAGCGGATCAGTAAGCAAAAACGCGAGTGAAACCTCTAGTACTATTATATAAAGCGATAGAATTTGTTTGTTTGTTTAAACGCGCTAATCTCTGACACTTCCAGTCAATATGAATAACAAGAACACTAAGAACAGCCTATTGCTATTGCTATTAAATAGAACTATAATCTTTAAGAGGTTAAATACGAGAGTATTTAATATAAATTTTAGCTTAATAGCGCATTACTAAGAAAAGGGTTTGGCAGACAGACAACAGCAAATTGGTCATATAAGGGTTCCGTTTTTCCTCTTAAGGTACGGGTCCCTAAAAACAACGACTTTGTTTATCACTACATAGTATAAAACAAAGTCGCTTCTCGCTGTCTGTCCCTATGTATGCTTAGATCTTTAAAACTACGCAACGGATTTTGATTCGGTTTTTTTAATAGATAGAGATAAAAGAGGAAGGTTTATATGTATTTAATACGTGCAAAATATAGTAGAGAAACACTGGTAATTTTAGAGGTTTCTAATGTAATGCAGGGACATAGCGGTTGCGGCGGTATATACCGGCTGGGAGCCGCCGGCCTCTAAAAAAAACATGTTTGTATTGTCTAATGACAAAAAGCTGTGAACGTTGTTTAAAAAGACATTCTGTAGTATATTTAGTATCAGCATAATACCTGTGCGAAGCCCGGGCGGGTCACTAGTTCTATATAAAGATTAGTACAGGTTTAACTGCTTTGTATTTAAGAATAGTTCTCGATGGAATCGACACCATATCAGCCAAAAGATGTCCCTTGCTGGACATAGGTTCCCCCCAATTTTCACCACCGTGGCCGGTCATGAGCCGCCCTCATCCATCGGTTGCCCGCCACCCTTAAAAAGTTATCTCCATCTTGTGAATACCAGGTACTCAATAGATATGTGATCTTTTGAAGAGTATTAACAGAATAGTGTAAGTGGACAATGGAACAATCAGTGCCTATTTATGAACTGGAGTCAGTGGCGTGTTCAGCTCAGCATAGCAGCGCGCTAGCAGCATTGAGACTTCTCAGGAGTTATAACCATTTTTTGGTACCACCAGGTGAGTTTTAAATATACTTTCTTATATAACAGGTCGAGAACAGAAGAATAAATAATTTGTTCTATGGTCACTGTAACACAAAAGTCGAAATGGTCCAGGATAAGGTACTTCGTAAACACGAGGTAGTTTCGAATCCGGGCAAGTAACAATGTGATTTATCAAATCATATGTACTTTCTAAGTTTATCTTGGATATTTCTGACTGACGGTGAAGGAAAACATCGTGAGGAAACATGGACTTAAAAGTCTGAAATTGCCAATCCGCCTTGAGCAAGCGTAGTGATTAATGCTCATGCCTTCTCTTTATAAGAAAACGCCTTTGCCCTACAGTAGGACAGTAAAACGGGCTGGTATTATATGGTCACTGAATGCGTTTTATGTTTTCTGCACGCCTTTATACAAATTAGAAAATAAACAATATTTTTTTTTAAGCGAGCTCAGTTGACTAGAGAAAATAATTAAATAAATGGATATGTCAACTGATCCCGAGGGGTCAGTTTAGAGCGAGATCATTTAACCAAAGAGGCAATAATACAACCTTCTTTCTTCTGGAGGAATAAGGATATTTTGATATGCTAATAGAAAAAAAAACCATTACATATCGTCCAAGAAATATATATACAAGTAGTTTGAACGCGCTAATCTCCAAAACCACCCAATGGATTTGGATGCGGTTTTCACTATAATATTGTGGGTTTCTCGAGAACGGTTTAGGTATATAATACATCAACCTAATACCTATGAGAGCTTAGCAGTAACGATAATAGTAAGCGCTAGATATACTACTGTGGCGTCGTTCCAGTCAGCTTAAGGAAGAAGCATACTTTTAACAGCCGACGCGACGCAACGTGTCATCACGATCTGGCCAATCACCGCCAGTCTGGATTGTCCCGACACATGTTCATAGTGTGATACTAGTGTATAGAATCGGCACGCCCCGGCTTCGCACGCGTGGACATTATTTTAAACATTTTGGAATAAATAAAGATACTATTGTAATTTTTTTTATATTGTAGCCTACCAAAGTGACTCTACCCCGCCTGATGGTAAGCAGTCAGTGGAATTCAAAAGTGGTGGTCACTATACCAAAAGTCATCGTCTTAAACTGCTGGTATGGTGGCCTTCACTATGGCGGCTGGAAAAACGCGACGGTAGTATAACTAGCGCTTACTATTAGCAGTTAAAGGAAGGGAATGAGGGAGGTGAGGAAAGAGGAAACAGGTGAGGAGAGAGGGGGGAAATTGGGCCTCCGGCGCTCTCACTCAACGAGCAAAACGCAGTAGTACGGATACTACTACTCTTAAGTCGATCTTCTATGAGAGGGTAGTACTTCCCCAGACGATCCGGCCCATTCATGCTGAAATCAGGGTGGATCTACTACCGTAAAAATGGGAATATGGGGATATAGAAAAGTGCTTTTTCTTGAGGCATTTTTTTATATTTTTCTCTCTTTCAGAACCATCCTCGTACTTCAAGGAATATTATAAAAAAATAATTAGTGAAATCGGTTTATCTCGAGATTCGCGCTTAGCAACACTTCCTTCACCGGCTTCGTCCGTGCGAAAGTTACTTTGTGTTTAATTAATGTAACTCGGGAATCAGAGCGATTTTCGTGATAAAAAGTAGCCTAAATCCCGAAACCAAATCTACCTACATACCAATTTTCATCGAAATCGGTTTAGCGGTTTAAATTTAATATGGTGATAAGTATTCTTAAACTTTCTAAATCACCGCGCAATTTTCTTAGTTTTTCTTTCATAAGAACCTTCTCCTGACAATAAAAAACACAACAAAAAAAGAATTAACGAAATTGATCTAGCCGTTCACGCGTGATGCCATGACCAAGGGAAATAGGGATTCATCTAATAAATAAAATTCTCGTGTCACGGTGTACGTTATTGAACTCCTCCGAAACGGCTCGACCGATTTTCGTGGAATTTTGTATGCATATCTGCTAGGGTTGAGAATCGGACAACATCTATTTTTCATCCCCCTAAATGTTAAGGGTGGTCTGAAAAGGGATGAAAACGATTGTATGAAACTTTTTCATAGTTTTGAAATATTGTTTTGAAATACTTCTATTAAAATAAAAAACCTCATAATTTTTTTTTTATTGGGTTGTATTTAGAGAGATGAAATTAGGGATTAAATATTATATGGAAAGATCTTTGCTTTTGAAGTTAGCTACTTGAAAATTGAAGAGAGGGGGAAGGGAGGGGGCGAGAGAGAAGTGAGGGGAAAGGAAGGGGAAGTGAGAGGGAAGGGAAGGGGAAGGGCGGGAAAGGGAGGGGGAGTAAGGGGGCAGCGAGAGGGAAATGAGGGGGAAGTGAAGGGGAAGTGAAGGGGAAGCGAGGTGAAAATGAGGTAGAAGCCAGGGAAAGGGAGAGTGAAATGACGGGAAAAGGAGAGGAGAGTGAGGGGGAGAGGGAGGGAGGGCAGGAGTGGGGAGGGAGGGGATGAGGGAAGGAGGGGAGAAGCGGAATGGAAGGAGTGGGGAAGAAGGGGGATGGGAGGAGTGGGGAAGAAGGGAGAGGGGAATAGAGGAAAGTAGTTTACGGGGGATATCTGTAGGTAGGTGAAAGAGGGTTTGTAGAATGGGAGATTAGAAATATCTATTTATATAAAAATAAATCCTATTTCCCTTGGTCACGGCATCACGCGTGAACGACTGGACCGATTCCGTTAATTCTTTTTTTGTTGTGTTTGTTATTGTCAGGAGAAGGTTCTGCGAATAAAATAATTTTTAGAAAAAAAATAAAAACTGACTTCAAACAACACCTACATGTTCAATCCTTAACTAAAAAGTAGAAAATAATATTTTAATTACTTCATAGCAAAGAACATTAAAGGGGACTCAACGCAATCCTTGATACCTATAATACTTTACTATTTATAATTTTTAATTAGTTATTTTGGAGTCGGTGCCAGCCAAGAAGGATCTTTAATTCTGCCTTTGCAGCAAACTTTTGAAATGCACGGGGCGGTAATGGCACGCGAGGGGGATATGCCTGAGTGCACTACCCGAACGCGGTCATACTCGTGAAGGCAGACGTCATTGATAGTTGTGTTCAGATATACATAAAAAAATTGAGGCGCACTTATCTGATTCCGTTCGATTTCTTGTATTAAATGTATATTATTCATTCATTCATTAAATAGATTAATCAAGAAAATTTTTTTTGCTAGTAGGTAGGTTATTTTTATAAAGGCCATTATGATCCTTCTTGGGTGGCACCGACTCCAAAATAACTAATTAAAAATTATAAATAGTAAAGTATTATAGGTATCAAGGATTGCGTTGAGTCCCCTTTAATGTTCTTTGCTATGAAGTAATTAAAATATTATTTTCTACTTTTTAGTTAAGGATTGAACATGTAGGTGTTGTTTGAAGTCGGTTTTTATTTTTTTTCTAAAAATTATTTTATTTTTAGCCTTTTAGTGGGAATTAATTGTGTATAAATATATTCAATATGGGTAGACCTACTAAACGTGCTGCGCAAATGAGACAGCGCCGCGCCGTTTGAAAAAAAGTAGACACGAGAGGTAAGATTGTAAATAGATATATATAGTCCTTGTCAACACTTTCTCGATCGCTAAACCCTGAATCCCAGAAACCACAAATCAAAACAAAAAATGGATGATCTACCAACAATAAAGAATCATCAAAAATCATAATTTAACTGACCGAGCAATCGCTTAATAGATATGCAAAAAATAAACAGTGGTGCTGTAAAAGCAGGTTTAAGGGCGCCGATTGCTGTTGTAATTTCTCACGACCATAAGACCTCCAACTTGGCTTAACGACTACCTAATTATAGTGATGACCATAGTCTACTGCTTCTAAACAATGAAGACGCTGAAAATGAAACAACACAAATGGTTACTCATCCAGAGCCACTTCGTTTCTAACAAAAAATGAAAAAAAATCACTTCGCACTTGTAGCATGGACATGTCAATGTCAGAAAATTCGTCGCAAAAGAAATCGACGTGTTGCTTTACACATCTTCACTTCTGGCATACGTTTTGTTACAAAATATAAAATTGAAGCTAAACCACTAAACCATTCTTTATAAAAAAAACATGGGACCCCATTTCAGAGTATACCCATTCAAATAAAAGAAGAATTTTCAAAATTGATTTATAAATGACCGAGTTCTGTTGTAACAAACATACAACCACTGAACCATTTCTTATAATAAAAAAATGAGAACAATTTCAGAGTATACCCTATCAAATAAAAAAAAAAATTTTCAAATCGGTTCATAAATGACCGAGATATGAGGTAACAAACATACAAAAAAAAAAAAAAAAAACATACGTCCCGAATTGATAACCTCCTCTTTTTTGAAGTCGGTTAAAAATTAAATAATAATTAAGACAGGACAACGTCTGTCGGGTCCGCTAGTTTATATATATATATAGATAGATAATATAACTAGCCTTCCGCGGTCCGTTTAGTTACATCTTTGTTAACTGCTCTGCTCCCGTCGTCAAAAGCGTGATGCTATATAGATTATAACTTTTCTCAAGAACTTAGCTATCAAACGTAAAAAAAATATTTAAATCTGACTGGTAGTTCCTAAGATTAGCGCGTCCAAACAAATAAGCAAACTCTTTCGCTTTATTTAATAGATTGATTTGATTTGATTCAACATGCGTCGCGTAGTGAAAACCGTATTAAAATCCGTTGCGTAGGTAGTTCAGACAATAGCGGTGAAACAGAAGATAGCAGCGAGGTTTTTTTCCTCCGGGCCAAACTGTTTGCCAAACTGGTTTAGCCACTAAATGCAATTCCTCGTGGCCAAACTCAATATTGTCTTCCTCCTGTATAACACGTACACTTACCTATGTCTAGTATATCAAAGTATACACGTAGATACTCTTTTGAAGTTAGTACTTCAGTACAATGGATCATGTTTGATATAGTGTAGTAATTAGTTTCAAACACATGAAATAATTCACAGCTTGGCCACGAGGAATCGCATTTCCTCGTAGCCAAACCAGTTTGGCAAATTAGTTTAGCCAGAAAAAGCTGCAGCGGGTTTGGTGTCGGTTTAAAACCGACTCGGTTTAGACTTTAGAGGACCTACGCCGTATCGCTATCTTTGCTACGCCATGTAGCAAATTATGCTACGACCTACGACTTAATATTATTTTTGAGTCTGAGAAATAAGCGATACTGGTCTTTTAATATATAATACATACTATACTATTATATAAAGTAAATGAGTTTGTTTTATTCACTTTCAATATATTTGTTCAAGTCATGATAAAACGCTTCGCTCATCTAACAATCTACCAGTGGCAAAGCGTCCATATAACACGATTCCTGCCGGCTTCCCTTTTAAAATATGCCCTGACAACCTTATACCTATCACTGCTTGAGTGTCTACTCAAAGTCTAACTGGCCTTCCGAAACTCAAAGTATTTTAGCCCCACCGGCTTCCCTCCTCGGAAAAGTGACTCTTCACTACTGCAATCTACTACATCTTTGTCCTCCTCATAGTTCTTCTCTTGTTCACTATTGATTTAACATTAAAGCTATCCTTCATTGGAATGAGCTTCCTCTCGAAATCAGAACGTCCATTAAACGTGATGCTTTTAAGGCTAGAGCCAGCTTTATAGCAAAGCACTGGCGGAATCGTCAGAGGGTTTACGCGTCATGAGTGGTAACGTCGCAATTTAGTGTCTTATTTAGTGGTTTTCAATTTAATATCATTTAATCTGAGCAAAATGTTTATAAATATGTTCTGTTTAAATGCTAGAGTTAGGTGAAAGCTGTATAAAAAGTAAGAAATTATTGCGTTTACTGTTCTATTATATGCAAATAATATATTTGAAACTAAAGTCCTCTAAACAAACTCTGACTCATTATATTACCTATTATTTAATTATTGGTACTTATACTAATACTCATGTTTTTACCGGCTTTTCCTTTACAACAGTATGCCTCATCTTGACACAGCCACCATCGCGAACTGAAAATATAATTACATGACAACCTCTGTGGTTTAGTGGTATTGTGTACGGACTGCCACGCAGAGATCGCGGGTTCGATTCCTGCTCAGTGCAAAGCGTTATTTTCATAGTAAAATAACTGTAAACATTATGGTTACTCACTTTTTTTACTGTACCTAAGCAATATGGTTACTTACTTTTTACACAGCTTTCATTTAATTCTAGCATTTAAACAGAACATATTTTTAAAATTGAAATCGAACAGTCCATTCAAAAGATATTACGAAATTAATAATGTCAATATCAACAAAAAATACACGCCGCCGCGCCGGTGTGGCTTCACGCAGCGCAGAGAGCAACGCGGCGAGACAGATTATCTTTATTATTAATAATTAATAATAATAAATATTTCAACAACTACACACGACGCCATCTAGGCCAAAAGTAAGCATAATATCATCATCATCATATCAGCCAAAAGACATCCACTGCTGGACATAGGCCTCCCCCAATTTTCGCCATCGTAGCCGGTCGTTCGCCGCCCTCATCCATCGGTTGCCCGCCACCCTTATAAGCATAATATATGTTTGTGTAATTGGGTTCTAGAATGAGGATATACATACTTAAATACTTTTTTGTTTGTAAATACATACATATTACATATTATACATAGAAAAACCCAGACCAATGCAAATAGACATGTTCATGCATACAAATATTTGCACTGAGCGGGAATCGAACCTGCGACCTCTGCGTGGCAGTCTATACACAGTACCACCGAACCACAGAGGCAGTCAGTTATTTATCCCAAAATGTTTAAAATATGTCTACCCGTGCAAAGCCGGGGCGGGCCGCTAGTATCTAGTAAAATTGCTATATATGTATTTATATTGGAATGTATGTATTTTGATTAATAAGTTTATGAATTGTATAAATTTATCCATTCAATATTGAATGCATCTACCAAATATATATTTCTGCATCACCCAAAGGTTGACTGGTAGAGAATGACTCTGGCATTAAGTCCTTCACAAAATACATTCACATTGTGTTTTGTGCAAGAAGTTTTAATAAATAAATAAACGCACTGATCTCTAGAACTACCAGTCGGATTTCACATCACGCTACTGGTGACGGGAGCAGAGCAGTAACCAAAAATAACTTAAAGCGGGTGAAAGCGGGAAGTTAGTATTTACTATTTAAAGCCTTTAACTTACCAGTAATTTCAAATCATGGGTAGGTTAAATAGAGATATTATAAAAGACCGTGATTTTTTTTTAAATATCTAACCTTTTTTCAACCTAGTGTAACGGTGAAGGGCCACCTCGTTTGTAGAACGTGGCGGCCGGTAGGGAATTTAGTTCAGAGAGGAATAAAATACAAGTCTATCAGAATTTACATGAATGTAATACTTAGCAGAATTTACATCGAAGTGTTGACACGAAAAGAGTTTGCCGCGGCTTTATACAGAGCAAAAGAATATGTACAGGGCGTGGGTGTAACGTGGGAGATTTCGTAGGTGTCTGGCCAGGAACAAATAGGCAGACACTTATCTTGATCATCCAACAACACAGTTTTGTTACATACTAGTGTGAGTATTACGAACATACAAAGAAGTTTCATTATAAATATTGATTTTAGAGGTAATTATTTATGGCAACACCTGTGTAACTCCCATAAAGCATACAATTAAAAATGTATCCTATGCCTTTATAATATGAGTTAGTTTACTTTGAATTTTATGTATTTGCTTGTGCTTTTACATAACTTCGGTGGCAAAGGTGGTTGTAAGTGGTAACGGTACCCAATGGATATGGCTCTGTTCTATAACAACGCTAAGAAAATTAAGCCTTGCTGACGGTCTATCGTCACCTGGGTGATATAACCTAGGTCGTCATAGGCGACTCTGTAGTGTCCTAGGGCAAGATTCACAGACCGCACTTTGACTTTACTTTGATGCAAAGATCTACTTTGTACCAAAAATATGTTTCTTAGGCCCAGATTCACAATCGTGACTTTACTTTACAGCAAAGGCACCTTCGCAAAGTAAGCTTTGTATTGCCGAAGATTACTTTCAACTTCATATTCAAACATATTTTTGGTACAAAGTAGATCTTTGCATCAAAGTAAAGTCAAAGTGCGGTCTGTGAATCTTGCCCCTAGACGACCTCAATAAAATTATTTTTTGTTATCTTAAGACCACCTTCAAATAAATTCATAACTCTCTTGACGACATTTGTGGTTCGGTGGTACTGTGTAAGGACTGCCACGCCGCGAGGTCGTGGGTTCGATTCCCGCTCAGTGCAAATATTTGTGTGCATGAACATGTCTATTTGCATTGGTCTGGGTGTTTCTATGTATAATATGTATGTATTTACACAAAAAAAAATGTATTTATGTATGTGTATCCGCATTCTAGAACCCATAACACAAGCTATATAAATATGCTTACTTTGGGTCTAGGTGGCGCTGCGTATAGTTGTTGTGATATTATTATATTATAACTAAGTATTACTACAGCCATTTTAAAAAGCTAGTTGTTGCGAGCGGCTTTGCCCGCGTGGGTAGGCATACCATCAAAAACGCCTATGTTACTCGCTGATACTGTAACTATCTCTAAGTAAAAGAATTTATAAAAAATTGGTTACGTAGATTTTGAGTTTATTCACAAACAAACACAAAAAAATCAAACCTTTTTTCTAAATATTAGTTTACATAAGGTACAATGTTGCTAGTATATCTGTGGATAAAATATTAAAAGAATATTAAAGATATTTATTTAAAGGGGATCTTAGGATACTAAAATAATAATTTTATTGGAGTCGCATAATGAACATCCAGGTGAATATTTTCGCGAGTGATCAAAGGACACTGAAATGTCGCTTATTTTTTTTTAAGTTTATTATATACAATATACAACTATCTCTACAGGTACCTCATACCTCATACCTAATACAATAGTGTCTAAATCTACTTAAAAATAAATTAATACAAAACACTGAACTATAATATCTGTACACTAACTACATGATAGAACACAATAAGCGGCCCTTGTGAATTCACTCAGAGTACAGTTAAACAAATCAACATTCTGAGACAGTGTGTTGAGCGCACGCAGCACGCGCGTGCAGGGGCGCGTGCTGCAGCAGGTTAGTGCGCGCGTGCGGTACTGACAGTAGCGGTGGTAGCTGTCTTCTTCCCACGTAATCGTCAGGGACACACAACGACACTGACTGTAAGATTGGAGGACACCCAGGTGATCAAGGTAGATTATAATTTTGGTATCCTAATTAATACTCTGTAGAGATGGGTAATGAAGGAAACCGGGAGGTATACAGGACTCCAGTACTCTCAATAAGTATGTGTAGACTAGTGGTTAAAAAAGTATCTTTGACACTGTCATCAATCTCGTGTTTGATTACCGTTTAAGACAACAATAGCTTGCAATTTTTCTCGGTGAGTGAGAGCGCCGGCAGCCCAAATAACCCCTCCGTCCTCTTCAGTTTTCCTTTTCCTTCCTCATCCCCCTCTCCGTAGTCGACAACGGCTTAGTTGTGTTTTCTAAGCATTATTACTTCTACGATGCTTGGAAAACACAGCCATCTCTATACAGGTTACGGTTACAACTTACCACCAGGTGGGCCGTATGCTTGTTGTAGGAATGTACGGTTCGTTTAACTGTATCTACATCTTACTACCAGCAAGAAAGTTTAATGATGGTTCAGTCAACGGGCAAGAAACGCAAGAAAGCAGTGTTTTTTCAAAGGATGGACTAACCCTAATTTTAACGCCTTATCCCGCCTTCTAAAACAAAGTAAAAAAAATTTTTTTTCTTGTATTGACGCCACATTGAAATTTTATATACCCCTATGTCACTTCCACAATCAATTCGAATGTAATGACACCTCATACGTTAAAATCCATCAAGCCATTTAGGCTGTAGAGCGTGCTAAATAAATAGACATACATACATTATATACATACACTAGCTGCGCTCCACGGCTTCACCCGCGCGTCAAATATGTTTTGTTGGTTGAATCCCTCAGGAAACAGAACAATTTTCAGGATAAAAAGTAGCCTATATCCGTCTCCGGCACCGAATCTATCTACATACCAATTTTTGAAATTAGTTCAGCCGTTTAGGCGTTGAGTGGTAACAAACACACACACACACACAAACTTTTGCATATGTAATATTAATAGGATACATATAGGCACGAAGAACATTACCCTTCTTGACTTCGGCAGTCGGGCAAAACAACGTAATACTTAATATGAAAAATCTAAATCTATATTTATTACACTTAATTACAAACACACCCCTACCCTTGGAAATTCACCCCTTGGTATTATGCCGTGTAAAAACAAATATTTTTATATTACACCCGCGTATTTACTTACTGCACTGCTCCCGTCGCCAGTAGCGTAATGTTACATACCTTCCTCGAGAACTGGGTTATCATACGCAAAAAGAATATAAAAAGCGGAAGAGTTTTTTTTTTGTTTGAACGCGCTAATCTCAGTACCAGTCGGATTATAATATGTAATTCTTTTTGCGTATGATAGCCCGGTTCTTGAGCAAGATTATGTAACATTTTTAGATCGACTTAAGAGTAGTAGTATCCGTACTACTGCGTTTCGTTCGGTGAGTGAGAGTGCCGTAGGCCCAATTTCCCCCTTTCCTCTTTCCTCACCTCCCTCATTCCCTTCCTCTAACCCCATATCCAGCCGCCATAGTGGAGGCCACCATACCAGCAGTTTAAGACGATAGCTTTTGGTATGGTGGCCACCACTTCTGGATTCCACTGACTGCTTACCATCAGGCGGGGTGGAGTCACTTTGGTAGGTTAATATATAAAAAAAAAAAAAAAAAAAAACATCACGCTACTAGCGACGGGAGCAGAGCAGTAAAGTACAAACGAACAAGTACATACTAAGTTTGTGAAATATGTGAAATGGATCTTGATCATTACCATTGTGTTGTTATTGGAATAATAATGTAAGTACTTAACCTAATACTTTTTTCTTATATAATGCGTAGTGTACGTAACCCTATAATAATGTTCCTAATTCATATTAATTATGCTATTATGAATGTGACGACGGACACCACAATTTTTCTTTGTACGAATAATGTTATCACGTAAGTGACGATTTGTTTTGTCTTAAGTGATAATAAAGATCTTTAAACCTTTAAACCTTAACGGAAAACGCGGATAAAACCGCATTGTGGGCAACTAGTACATAAATAAATAAAAGGCTATAAACCGTACTTGATCGTATGATCTATTAAATTAGTGTAACCCTTGGAACCCTTCGTTAGGGGTCGGTACAGGTGTGAGGTCACACGGTCAGGTGTACAGGTAATAATGTGTCGGTAATTACTGCCTACCCCTGTGATGGCACCGTGATGTTAGTTCATAGTTATACTATAATGATTGTATGTGTAATGTTTGTTTATTTATGAAGTTTATTTAATACTTTTGACTGTCTTTTACAAAATCTAACATCCACATCAAATTCTACGTTCTTAAAAAGAGTAGTACTTGATGTACCATTTTAAAGCTATATTATATCTACACTAGCTATGCCCCACGGCTTCTCCCGCGCCCAAAATGTGTTTTGTTCCTCGTAGACCGATTTTTGGGATAATAAATAGGTCTCTCTTCGTCACCGAATCTATCTACTTCTTAGTAGGATCATCGATGTGGCTTTTATTTTAAAGTCAGATATTATTATCTCTTGTCGCAAACTTCTTTATAGACATTACTAAGCGACCACAGCTTTGCACAGGCGTGCACAATGTGTTTACGACATGATTACCTACGAATCGTTAAAATTCTTAGCTTTCTCTATATAATAATACTAGCTTTCCTCAGCGCAGGTTCACACGCGTTACTGCTCTGCTCTCGTCGCCAATAGCGTGATTTAACATAGCCTATAACCTTCTTCAAGAACTGGGCTATTATACGCAAAAAGAATTATTCAAATCCGAGAGGTAGTTCCAGAGATTAGTGCGTTCAAACAAACTAACAAACATACTCTTCCACTTTATATATTTGTGTAAAAATTGCCTTTCGGTAAAAAATGCTTATACTGGACGGAAAGAGAACAAAAAGCAGAAAACTGTGACTTTTCTATTAAACATTATTGTTATTTAAAAAACCAAAATTTAAACAATCAAATCACAATTCCCGCGATTTATAACACTGCCTAATAAAACAATAAAAAAAACAAATATTTGACCCGTAATAAAAGCATGATGGCCGCCAGCCGTTTAGACGCGTGTCGTCGATCAGCGAACAGGGTGATGTGTTGTTAATATTTAATTATTTAATACAAGGGGCGATGCGATAATACATGTGCTAATAATTATGTGGGTTCTACTATGAGTATACAAATAAAAATGTTTTTACAGTAGTAGATTCCAGCTGATTCAATATGAATGGGAGTTATACATTTTAATGGTAGTAGATCCACGCTGTTTTTATCATCAAAGCAACCTAGATCGACCGAGGAAGTACTACCCTCTCATAGAAGATCGACGGAAGAGTAGTAGTATCCGTACTACTGCGTTTCGTTCGGTGGGTGAGAGTGAATTTGAGGGAAAAGTGAGTTTGAAATATTAAAAAACAAAACGCCCGCCTCCTCCTAAAACAAAGTGAAAAGAAAGAAACCAATTTTTTTTTCTCGTGCTGGCGCTACCTTGAAATACTATGTGTACCCTATGTCACTCCTACAATTAACACGAATGTAATGACATCTCATAAATAAACATAGATACTCACATACATACATACATATATATACATACGCTCGAAAAACATTACCCTCCTTGACTGCGGCAGTCGGGAAAAAAGACGTGATGTTACTTGTATGTTGTTAGAATAAGGCAACAGGACTGTTGACACGAAAAGACACAAGAAAGGGACAGGAAAAGCAAGAGCAAGGGCAAAATAAATACAAGTTCTTTATTCACAGATGTTCACAACGTGGTGGGACCTTTACTGGCTTCACTACCACCGCAACCACACTGCTTACCGCCATACTGCCATCATATACCATCTAGGAGTACCACACGTAAGTTCTTATAGTTATGCAACAAGTGCTTCTCTTCTTCGCAAACGTAGTCCTGGAATGCGAGGGAGTGATGACACATCGGACACAAATCCTCGGCAACCCGAGGTCTGCGAAGCCTGCGAAGATCCCAGGAAACTTCTGCGCTTCTGGGCGAAGCTGGGTTGGATGAAATAATCCAACCGAACAACGTTATAAAGACCAAAAGTCTAAATGCGGACAACGAGCCCACCAACAAGTAACAAGAGTGCAACATGAGCTTTTTCAAAGTTTTATGGTTCACCACTACATAAGAGACCCAAACTCATAGAGACTGAATTATTAGAAAGAAAGAAAGAAAATTTATATAATTCGTCACAGGGGCACAGGAGATGATTTACAGAATTACCTACAGTTTATACAAAACAAAACATACACAGGAAGAATAAAAAATGAAAAACAATGCGTAAATTGCTGTCCTGTACGCCTATGCCGAATGTGTCGCCGAGCATAAAACCGGGTGACATAATACACCCGGCGCTGCTTTCAGTTGGCGACCTAATCACGTAGGTAGGAGTCGTGCCTAATAAACCAAAGTATAATAAAATTTAATGTAAACTAGAAAGTTCTCAAGATAAAATATTATAGCACTGTGAAAAGAGGCTACATGCAGACGAGGTGTAGTGCAATGAAGATGAAAAATGAGAAATAAAAATATCAATACGCATGGCAGATAAAATTTAATACTTACTAATAGCGATTGATTCTATTTCTTGTCCTACAGTCGTAACCTATGGTCTGGACATGGTGTATTCTAAGAATAAAATAAAAACAACCAAGCCGTTGCTGATCATGTAGAGAAATGGTTATGATGAAGGAAATGAAAAAGGGAAGAGTACCGAGGGGGTAATTGCTGCCGGCACTCTCACTCACCGAGCAAAACACAACTCTAGTGGGAGTCGAGTCCACCTATAGGGACCTACACTAATAATAATAATAATAATAATAATAATATTCTACCACATTCACACAGCGCCATCTAGCCCCAAATTAAGCAATTATATTTGCTTGTGTTGTGGGTACTAAACAACTGATATACTACTTATATACATTTTTTTTTTTTTTGTAAATACATACATATTATAGATAAATTACACCCAGACACAGAACAAACAATCATGCTCATCACACAAAGGTTTGTCCTGGGTGGGAATCGAACCCACGACCTCCGGCTTAGCAGTCAGGGTCACTAACCACTAGACCAACAGGCCAGTCAAAACATCATAAGGTAGTAGACCCTCGCTGGTTTCAGCACGAATGGGCCGAATCAACCGGGGAAGTACTACCCTCTCATAGAAGATCGACGTAAGAGTAGTAGTACCCATACTATCGCGTTTCGTTCGGTGAGTGAGAGCACCGAAGGCCTAATATCCCCTTCCCTTTTTTCTCAGTCCTCACCTTCCTTATTTTCTTCACCTATTCCTTCTTTTCTTTCCTTTTTTCCACTAGAGATGTGCTATGCAGCTATGCTGCGAGGATGTAAAAGCTAAGCTGTGAAACTATGTGACCGTTTCCAATTGTACGAGCTATGAAGCGGCGCGAGTAAACTCAAACTCAAAGCATCTATTTCGTTTTGATCATAAAGTATGATACTTATGAAAAGTCAAAATTATATGAAGTCAGCTAATTAACCTACAGCCAGTTCGCTGACGAGCTGTGAGAAGAACTGGCAAGAAACTCACGCCACTCTTTTCAATCGCAAGATAATTAAAGTTCTTTGTATGAGTTAACAATTTTAACAGATCAACTCAACCAAAGAACCATACAAAGTAATTATTACAAAACAACCAATTAATTTAATTACCAAGATTTAAAAAAAAGAAAAGAGAGGATTTCAATTATTTAGTTTCATCTAGTATGGTAATTTGACTACGTATTTTAATTAAAAGATGTGCTATGAAGATGCCTTCCACGATGGCATGTCTACAAAAGCGGGCATACTTTAGGTGCTCTGCTGTGCACATAGCTACACCACTCCCAACCATCCATAGCACGCATCCTTCCATATAAAAACATATCTTAGTTGAATCCGTTTCCACCTAAGCTATGTGCACCAATGAATATGATTTATGATATCAATCACATCCATAGCAACGTCACATAGCACATCTCTTGTTTAAAGGCACCCTTACGGTAGTCAGCGGGTTTGCAGAATTCCTGACATTAAAGAAGTCTATAAGCGACAGTTACCACTTACCATCGGATGGGCCTTTGCCTCATTTGCCACCATAGGCAATAGAACAAAAAAAAGCTATGCAAACTCAATTTGCATTGACATTATTTTCTTCCATCCAGTATTTTCCACTCCAGTTTTACCTTCACCAACGAGTGAGGACATCAGAAGACGAGGGGAGAAGCGTCCTATACCAGCAGAGCTGAAAGATGAGAAGTACTTCGAAAGAAGACGAAGGAACAACCAGGCTGCAAAGAAATCTAGGGATGCTAGACGGATACGAGAAGACCAGGTAAATATTTTAGCAATTTGCCATTATACCAGCTCGTTACAATCCCGCTGCAGGGCAAAGACCTCATTGATCAGAAACTAAATGTCTATTCATCCACTCGATGTTACTCTGTATTCTGGCAGTGGAAGAGCCTCAGAGACCTGTAATACAGGTTTGTTGAAAACCTACCACAAGTTCTGGTGTTTCACAATGTCAGTCTCTTACCCCCAGTTTCTGAAAGGCTGATCAACGAAAAAATAGCTAATCACCTGTTAAATCTTTTGTAAGTGTAAGTATTAATTAGTTTCATTTGATCTAATTAGTAACTAATTTTATCAAATTAAACTAAATATCCATGCTTTTAGCTTGCTTTTAGGTAGGTACTTCACATGAGTTTTAACAGGCGATTACTTAATTTTTCGTTGATCAGCCTTTTAGAAACTGGGGGTTAGTGTACTTATATTAAGTACAAAGTGTATGTGTAATATTATGAAGACTATTGTGTTTATGTGTATTTTAATGACTTATTTGATCACCACATGCGCTCAGTGCGGATGGGCAGTAACGGGTTAATTCATTGTTTCCTTACGAATGTTTTAATTTACCGTAAGTCATGTCATATCCAAGATTAGCTTTCGGCAGCTCGGTTTCACCCGCGTCTTTGCTTACTGCTCCCGTCGCCAGTAGCGTGATGTTACATCTTTACTATTATATAAAAATAAGAGTTTGTTTTTTTGTTGAACTACCAGTCAGATTTCAATAGTTCTTTTTGCGTATGATACCGCAGTTATTGATGAAGGTTATAGGTTATGTAAAGCCGCGGCAAACTAGTAGCCCTATACCCTTCCTCAAGTGTGCGGGCTATCAAACGCAAAAAGCACTATTCAAAACTGACTGGTAGTTCCAGTGATTAGCGCATTTAAACAAACTCTTCTGCTTTAATAGTATTATAGATAAACTTAGATGAATTTGAATAAGGCACACTGGCACTTTGCCAGTTTCAGGTAGGGTATAGGTACGAAGCGAGTGCCTAACTTAACTACTAGACCCGGTGAGGCTATAAATATTATGTAGGTATTAGGTGCTACGGCTTCGTCCGCGCCTAAAATGTGTTTGGTCTCCCTTGGGATCCAGACCGATTTCGAGACAAATATAGCCTATGTCCGTCTCCGGCACCGAATCTATCTAAATACCAATTTTCATCGAAATCGGTTCAGATGTTTAAGCGCTAAATGCTAACAAACACACACAAAGATAATACCTACATAGATAATAGATACACACAAATTTTCACATTTATAATATTAAAATTTGACCTAAAGTTAGTTGACCAACAGTGTAATTATGAAGAAAAAATCCCACTGCCCATAATACTTGCCCTGTAAATAACTACAAATTTGTTCCACAGATAGCCTGGCGAGCTTGCATGTTGGAGCAAGAAAACGCGTCACTCCGAGCTCATGTTGCAGCATTACGACAAGAAGCTCTTGCTTTACGTTCTTTGCTGGCAGCCAGAAACGAACAACCAGCTCCATCATCAACTACACCAGATTAAACACCTAAAGCGATTTCTAACCTTAGAGTATAAAGCTATAAAACTAGGGAGTATTACAGTAGTAGTTCCACGCTGATTTCAGCATGAATGGGCCGGATCGTCCGGGGAAGTACTACCCTCTCATAGAAGATCGACTTAAGAGTAGTAGTATCCGTGCTACTGCGTTTCGTTCGGTGAGTGAGAGCGCCGGAGGCCCAATTTCCCCCCTTTCCTCTTTCCTCACCTCCCTCATTCCCATCCCTTAACCCCATTCCCAGCCGCCACAGTGGAGGCCACCATACGAGCAGTTTAAGACGATGGCTTTTGGTATAGTGGCTGCCACTTCTGGATTCCACTGTGCTTACCATCAGGCGGGGTGGAGTCACTTTGGTAGGCTATAAAATAAAAAAAATAAAAAGTGAGATTTAGAGTACGGCTGCCCAATTATCCTCTCTGTCCTCTTCCTTTTCCCTTTTCTTTCCTTTTTTATTACTTACAGTGGCAGACAAAACAACACATCTGATGGCAACGATCTCTGACTTCTGCAATGCTAGGTGCTCTGTAAAGCTGTTTACAGATTATTAAATTCTCTCTTTAAACCTCGTGGGGCGACATCTATCTGTCCAAAGGTGACGCACAGAAATTTATCAAAAGTGAAGACCACGACTACGAGTTTACAGCATAGAGACCATAGATGGCACTTTCAACAATTACAGTCCACTTTTATACAAATGTATGGAAGCATAACTCGCGATATCAACATTCTCATACCGACTAACTATATACAAGTCCTGACTACCAACTGTGGGGCAGTAGCCCGCCAGGCACGATCACCTAGCCTGGTCGGAGGATCCTCCCTTTGGTCGAAGGTGTATGATGAGACTTGTTTTACGAAGGATATGATAGAGCGTTCGGGAAACACCGCTGGTACCTACCTAGTTAGTTCGTTTCAGAGCTTTCTCATCCCTTTCGTTTCCCTACATGATCGTCAACAGCTTGGTTGTATAATGTGTTTTCTAAGCATTACTTCTATGCTATGACAGATTACGGTGTATCATCGGTGGGTATGCTTGTTTCTCACCAAATTTGTATAAAAAACTGTGTTATAATGTTTGATAAGAAGTCTTTGTCTGCCGTTTTTGGTAGACCGCGAGGTACGTGTGTACAGCGTAGTACATCACATACTAAAACATAAAATGTCGTAACATGTACTCACTAAACCAAAACTATGTTACTAACACACATCACACACCCTAACACAAGAAAAAAATCCGCCCCCCCCGCCCCCACTACACTACGCCACTGGGTTCCAGTCCTCTCACTCATTAGAATGAAAATTAATATTCTTACGCCGATCTTCTATGAAAGAGTAGTACTTCCCGGTCGATACAGCCCATTCATGCCGAAACTTTTTAATATAAATGTAATTATTCTAGTCAAAATCCGTCCTGTTTGTGATATCGTTGTTTTAGTTTAGGTATACGTAGTAAGTACAAATAAGTTAGCACATTTAAAAAAAAAATAGCTGGAACACTTTTCTCTTTGGCACGTGTCATTCTAATACTGGTTTGCGTACTCACATTCGCAAGATGATTGATACTTTGAATCGAACATTCGAACACATTGATATATTTGCTTGCTCTCATTATGTACAATGACGCAAGGAGCTTTCTAATCGCATGTAACGGTCAATTATAATTGATCATAAGACACAGCAGTAAAATATTAATGTATTTGTAACCCTAGGGCTTATTACCATGTTATATATTGTATTGCTTATCTGTGAACAACGCTGTGGGCTGCAATATTGTTATTTATAATTTTTCATATTTCACAACAGCTGTATGGCACTAAAATTACAAGTTTAAGCACCATAGTTTGTCAGCCGAAAACTGTCTAAGGTTGTCTAGCTAATGAATGTATGTAGTATTCTTACAAGTGTTAAGTGTGTGAATAAAAATTGTGACAACCGATGATAATTAACTGAAATTACACTCAATTATAATAATAATAATAATATTAATAATAATAATAATAATATTCTACCACATTCACACAGTGCCATTTAGCCCCAAATTAAGCAATTATATTTGCTTGTGTTATGGGTACTAAACAACTGATATCTACTTATATACATTTTTTTTTTTTGTAAATACATACATATTATAGATAAATTACACCCAGACACAGAACAAACAATCATGCTCATCACACAAAGGTTTGTTCTGGGTGGGAATCGAACCCACGACCTCCAGCTTAGCAGTCAGGGTCACTAACCACTAGACCAACAGGCCAGTCAATATATAACATAATTGTTCCATAAGTATTTTCGTGTTATTTTTTAGCAAAAGTAGGTACTTACTTATAGAAGCCAACGCAAATTACGGCGAGCTCACTGCTACACTAACCCCCAGTTTCTGAAAAGGCTGATCAACGAAAAATTAACTAATCAGTTAATTGTTAAATCTCATGTGAAGTACCAATTAGGTTGCTAAAAGCATTAATAATTAGTTTTATTTGTTGTAATTAAAAACTAATTAAATCAAATTAAACTACTTAAGTAATTATTCATGCTTATAGCATGCTCTTAGGTACTTCACATGAGATATAACAAGTGATTAGTTAATTTTTCGTTCATCAGCCTTTCAGAAACTGGGAGTAATATGCGCTAGTACCTACCTAGGTAGTTTACCTTAATTGCTACTAGCTGTTGCCAGCGGCTTTACCCACGTGGCAATGTAGTAGGTATACCACAAAAATATAACCTATGTTACTCGCTGATATTGTAGCTTTCTACATTTTGAGTTTATCCTTAACAAACAAACAAACATACAAAAAAACTAATCTTTTCTTTTTAAAATATTTGTTTAGATTAATAATAATATAATAATAATAATATGTGGACACTATCACACATCGTCATCTAGTCCCAAGCTAAGCAGAGCTTGTGTTATGGGTACTAGATAATTGAAATATAATACTTATACATACTTTTTTTTTTTTTTGTAAATACATACTTAGAATACATAGAAAACACCCAAACTGAAGACAAATACAAATGTTCATCACACAAATATTTGCCTTCCGCGGGAATCGAACCCACGACACCCGGCGTCGCAATCAGTTACACTAACCACTAGACCAACGGTGCAGTCAGATTGACATCCATAGGTACTAATATTATAAATGCGAATGTAACTGTCTGGTACGCTTTCGCGCCTTAAACCACTGAACCGATTTTGAATGAAATATGATAGGTACTTAGAAAATGTATATAATAAAGTAGTACTAGCGACCTGCCCCCGCTTCGCACAGGTATTATGCTGATACTAAATTTATATACTACAGAATGTCTTTTTAAACAACGTTCACAGCTTTTTTGTCATTAGACAATACAAACATGTTTTCTTTAGAGGTCGACTCCCAGCCGGTATATACCGCCGCAACCGCTATGTCCCTGCATTACATTAGAAACCTATAAAATAACCAGTGTTTCTCTACTATATTTTGCACGTATGTAATATACATAATAAACCTTCCTCTTGAATCACTCTATCTATTAAAAAAACCGCATAAAATCCGTTGCGAAGCATACATAGCGACAGACAGCGAGAAGCGACTTTGTTATACTTATACTATGTGGTGATAGTGATATCAGTTGTTAAGTACCCCTAACTCAAGCAAATATAATTGTTTAATTTAGGACTAGATGGCGCTGTGTGAATGTGGTAGAATATTATTATTATTATTATTATTATTAAATATAGAATAGACCTTAGGAAACAACATAGGCTCTTATCGCTTGAAGGGATTGAAATAGGGAATAAAATATTTGTACGAAAAATAAAAAATATAAAATTAAAGCTAAACTACTGAACCATTTTTTTTTTAAATATATGGGACCCGATTTTAGAGTATAAATTTTCAAATGAAAAAAGAAAATTCCAAATTGGTTCATAAATGACCAAGTTCTGTTGTAACAAACATACAGCTACTGAACCAATTTTTATAGTAAAAATATGAGACCCTTTCAAATAAAAAAAGATTTTTTCAAATCGGTTCATAAATGACCGAGATATGAGGTAACAAACATACAAAAAAAAACACGACCCGAATTGATAACCTCGTCCTTTTTGAAGTTGGTTAAAATTGCGTTAGCCGACATTTACGCGGGCGAAGCTGCGGGCAACAACTAGTTAATCTTATAATTTCCCCGGTTCAGTGGTAGGTACCTACTACCTACTGTATTTGATTTTTGCCAACAGGCTCGTCTCCTGATCTACGAGGCCTAACTGATTGAACTGTTGAAACATGAGTGCTCTGGTTATCCCTCTGGGTAAAATACAGCATCAAGCAATAGGTAGGTAGGGCTTAATTACAAACGTGTAGAGCGCTCAATAGTGATAATTACAGCAATAATTTTATTATATCATCTTTAAGTAATAGGTAAATAAGTATAACTGTTTATCTTAGCACTGTAAGTAACACACTGATTTACAAAATAAATCTTAATTTGGGGAGAAACGTTGTTTTACATTATACCTAATTAAATCAATTTATACATATGTAAGAACATTTATTTTTTATATTTCGTATAAAAATAACGAATTTTGTAAGATAAAGGAAACCTACTTTACATAAAAAAATTCTTTCTTAAGTCGACAAGACAAATAGCTTGCTTAACAAATAGTCGGAAAAGTGCTGCAGTAACTACCATGAAACGGATGAAGCGTGATAGTTGGACCATAGTATACTAAATCTAAGGGTGGGTAAAATAAAATAAATTAAAAAAATGAAATGAACGAAATGATTATCGCCAGGTCAAATTTTCAGCTTTTCCGACACATAACGCCACCTATACGGCAACTTAAAATCTTTTTTTTTTAATTTGTTACCTAAAGTAGTCACTAGATGGCGCTAGGTGTATTAATAAAAATTAATGGATATTGCAATTTGAATTAACAACAAAGTTTAATTTCATATTTGTTTTTTATCATTTTATGATAATTAAACATTTCATTTATAATTCTGAATTGTTTCATCATAATTATATAACTAGTACGTTTTCATGTATTGCAGCACTGTATACTCTGTAAAGTAGGCAATTACAAAATGCTTATTGGTTGGTTTGTAAAGACGTCATTCATTAGGCCAATCAAAATAAAGCATTGTAGAATGTGTGCCAATGAAAACATTCCAGTTACAACATAAAAACGAGAATATTCTATTGCGCGCGATAGTTTTTTTTTTAATATAGCAAGTTTAATAAAGGTGTCCTAAAAATTAAAAATTCGTTCTTTCATGAAGTTGCGTCACCCACATGTTCTGTTTGAAGTGATCTAAAGTCAGAAAATAAATTAAATAGTTGATAATATTGTTCTAAAAATGTTGACCGCTACGCGGGTGATTAGCCGAAAGGCTCTAGAGTGCTCCGGTCTCACTTCGGACATATACACACAGAGGAATTTCTCGACAATTCTGAAAAACGTGAGTGACCATTTTATTTCTAAAAACGAAAGAAAATCGTTTGTCAATTGCCTTGAAAATGTCAAAAAACTAATATCCTATCGTTAACTTGCAAGTTTAATCAGCTTTCTTTGGGTTTTTGTTAAAATCTATGCCGGTTTAGGGAACACATGGAAGTGTGAGACGAAATAGTCTGATTACGATTTAGGTTAATAATATCTACATTTCGTGGTTTTCAGACTGCAGCCCCCACAGTGCCAATTTACCAGCGTCATGTACAGCTCAGAAATAAGTAAGTTAAATTTCCGACTACATTTTTATTCTAAGAATTTCATCATAACCTAACTTCTTGAAGTAGGTACATAATTGACCTTTGTATAGTAAGATTTATTATAAATCGTAAGCTTTATGTAGATAACACGGTTTCGATGTCCTGAACGGGTACAACGACTCATAAATTTGTAAATTTTTTTCATGAGGCTTCAACCTTGGTGTTATTGCCTAGTAGTTTTATAACATATCCATTATTAATATAAAGGCTTTGGAAGGCCTCGCACAATGCCTAGCTAGATCCTATTTCTGTCAGAACCCAAGTAAAGTACTTTGTGTCAAATTAATTTAAATTTTACTGTCAGGTAAGTAGGTACTCAATAAACCTAGGTTCTTGTCACATTATACAGGTTTGGGTTTGACTCCCAAACTAGACAATGTATGACATAAATATAACACATACTTACACATATTTTAAACCAGAAATGAAACGGACATAATCTACTTCTAGACAGAAATCTTAATCCATCTCCAGTATAAAGAGGTTTATATACTCCTTCATTGCTTATCCTTTGAGAGGTCAATAAATTTATGGTTTAAAATTGATAGAAAGAGGTTTATACATTGCTGATGCAATAAGTTGGTAATATCTTAAACTGGTTAGCATGTTATAAATGGACACAATTTGTATAATCCATAACTTTTCTATGTCCTCCTGTTTATGGGTGCTGTACTCTGCAGATATTGCCTTTAAAATTTACTAATGTAGAAAAAAATATGGATATGTCCACTAATGTAAAAAAATTTAAGCATCACCGATCAGTGTGCTAGCCAGTGCTAGTAACACTTTTGCAGCGATGCGAGAGAAGTCGCGGTACCAGCTAGTCGTGTGTTACATACACTCGACTTTCCTAGAAACCGCGGTACATACATTATAACATATTATATAGCCTAGTCTCTTAAGTGGTAGGCAGTGGTGTGCACACATTTTGTCAGTTATGTTAAGCTAGCTTCGCGTATAATTATGTTTTATGTCCCTTTAGAACCAGACCGATTTTCAATTTTGCGTTGAGTGGTAACAAACATTCACACACAAACTTTCGCATTTATAATATTAATAGGATCTCACCCATGTAACAAAATTTACATAATAATAATAATAATAATATTTGGACACTATCACACACTGTCATCTAGTCCCAAGCTAAGCAGAGCTTGTGTTATGCGTACTAGATAACTGAAATATAATACATATACATACTTTTTTTTTGTAAATACATACTTAGAATACATAGGAAACACCCAGACTGAAGACAAATACAAATGTTCATCACACAAATATTTGCCTTCCGCGGGAATCGAACCCACGACACCCGGCGTCACAGCCAGTTACACTAACCACTAGACCAATGGTGCAGTTACATGAATGCAATACATAGTTTTATCAGCCCGTACACTGCCATATCAGTACACAGGTATAGGACGGGCACATTACTGCCAGCAGTAACTCTTGCCTGCCTCTTTGGTTCGGTGGTGCTTGTGGTGTAGGTCTTAGGTTCGGTCCCCAGGTAGTAATATTGGGTTTTTCTGTTAAAAATTCTCAGTATTAGCCCGGAGTTTGGAGTCGTGCCCAATAAATGGCAACAGGCGCGCTCCCTTATGGGACTCAAATGGCGAGAAATGGGTGGTTACAACACTACCTACCCCTTTCAGTGATAAAAAAAGGCTTGAAGCTATGTATGAAGTTCATCAACTCATTGCCTTGGATTTCTTAGATCCCTCAGACTTTCTCACATCTCTCCATATTCTAAGTTCTTGTAATATTTATTTTTTATTTGTGCATGAACATGTCTATTTGCATTGGTCTGAGTGTTTCTATGTATAATATGTCTGTATTTACAAAGAAAAGTATATAAGTATATATCCGCATCCTAGAACCCATAACACAAGTTATATAAATATGCCTATTTTGAATCTAGATGGCGTTGTGTGTAGTTGTTGTAATATTGTTATTATTTTGTTCAGGTCGGAGGGTGTTCGTGGTGCTGTTATTGGCATCGATTTGGGTACGACCAACTCATGCGTCGCTGTCATGGAGGGGAAGACTCCTAAGGTTAGTATTTTTTTTAAGAATATGTTACTATCTTTGAAGAAACATTGTAATATCGAACTAACCTCCAGTTTCTGAAAGGCTGATCAACGAAAACTTAATAATAATAATATATAATATTCTACACAGTACACAGCGCCATCTAGCCCCAAATTAAGCAATTATATTTGCTTGTGTTATGGGTACTAAAGAACTGATATACTACATATATACATTTTTTTTTTTTGTAAATACATACATATTATAGATAAATTACACCCAGACACAGAACAAACAATCATGCTCATCACACAAAGGTTTGTCCTGGGTGGGAATCGAACCCACGACCACCGGTTTAGCAGTCAGGGTCACTAACCACTAGACCAACAGGCCAGTCAAACTTAACTTATCACCTGATAAATCTCATGTGAAATACCACTTGCGTTGCTAAAAGTATGAATAATTAGTTTAATTTCATCTAATTAGATCAAATTAAACTAATTATCCACATCATTTAACAGGTGATTAGTGAATTTTTCGTTGATCAGCCTTTCAGAAACTGGGGGGTAAGTAATTCATGAGTTTCATGACCAACCATAAGCTCATTTTGCCAATCCATCTAAAGTCCATTCCAACTCCAATTTTGTACAATGTAAACAATGCGCTATATTGCCATTGTCTATGGTTTTATGAATTTACTAGTGATAGGGACAAGGATAATAAAAATAAAATTAATGACATCAATACATTGTTAAATAATAATTTTCCCTCCTTTTTCTTACATATTTAAATTCAGCGTTGACCTGTAAATGCAACTATTTGACCACGGACTAAAATGGAATACTGACAGAGATACTTTTGAATATTTTTCCGCCTGATGAAAATTTGTAAAATATGGACTGAATGGAAATTGTATGTATGTTACGATTTTATTATAGGTACTATATTACAATAAAACGAACAGACCTGCGAGGGCAAACCCAAAATAAATGATGAATTACAAAATATTATGTACCTATGATAATATGTAGGTATTCGTTAAACTTATGTCTTCTAATAAATTACAACATTGGTTTTCAAAGACAATAGAGAGTACAGAAAAAATAAAACTGTTAATCAATTTGACGTCTTTATTCGACCGCAAAAAGTAATTCGTAATTTTATTAAATAATCTAGATTTGATTAATAATCATTAGTAAAAGTAGTTGCAAAATGAAGTATAATTATAGTGAACAGAATGTGTATAAATTCATGTGTCATCGGTTATGGAGTTTTTGATAGAAAAATATTGAAAAGACTGTTTGTTTACATTGTCCGAAAATGGATTTGGACAAGACTGTAAATGCAAGTAGATCGAAATTCGCCTGAAAATAGATTTCTTTGACAACAAGCTTGTTATCGTTTAATTAGACGCTGATATTTTACTGAGTACACTGTTGTTATGTTAGTATTAAAAACATTCCAAGTTTGACACTTTTAAGCAGAATAATACCAAAATGAGTTATGAATTATGAGTAAGCTGGTTTGATAGTACCTTTTTTTATATTATCGTACCTAAGTGACTCCACCCCGCCTAATGGTAAGCAGTCAGTGGAATCCAGAAGTGGTGGCCACCATACCAAAAGCCATCATCTTACACTGCTTGTATGGTGGCCTCCACTATGTGCGGCTGGGAATGGGGTAGAGAAAGGAAATGAAATGAAAAAATGAGGGTGGCACACTGAACGAAATCAACGAAAAAATTATTACTACTGATGCGTTTCGAGGAATAATTTTAGTGCACTTTCTATATTCATCCCTATTGAGTATAAGCAGTTACATGGCCTACATTTTTAACTAAACTAAGCACTATAGCAACTAAACTAAATATACAAATTCTCACAAAGATAACGCCACGTTTATTACGTCATTGTCTTATCTATACATTACTTAATTTTTATTTTTACGTCAAAGATATTTTTATGTCCCATAAAAATGTACTATGAAAGATAATTCTTTTATTGGTGAGTTATGGGTTCATATTTTCACTTTAAAGCTGGTAAAATCCACAATACATTACCTTTTGTGGTTACTGGGTACTGTGTACGGACTGCCAGGCAGAGGTCGCGGGTTCAATTCCCGCTCAGTGCAAATATTTCTGTGCATGAACATGGCTGTTTGCATTGGTCTTTGTGTTTTGTATGTTTATTCGCATTCTAGAACCCATATCGCAAGTTATTATATGCTTACTTTGGGTCTAGGTTGTGTATTATAACGCTTTTTTCGCTAAGGGGTAGGCAGTGGTATAAATTACGTTTTCTCAACTATGTAGCCTGCCATGTAACGGGAGGATGTCTGTTGATATTTGTAGCGGACACAATTTTATTCCGCTCCGATTTAAAACTCTTCCGACCTTCTTGCATTGCTTTCCGTTAAAAGTAACACATTAACCGACTTCAAAAAGGCGGAAGTTCTTAATTCGGGTTGTATGTTTTTTTTTGCATTTTCTTACGGTATTTTGCCGCCAATGTTTTGGTTTGTTAAAGTTATATTCAGAAATTTTACTTTTTTTTGTATAAGTTAGTACATAAATACTGTATAGTTTTGAAATCGGTTTTTGTTTTATTCTTCAAACAATTTCGTAGTCCACGTTTCTTCAAGATATTTTTCTTCACCATACATACTTTAACATACCACGATAGGAACTAATACCTAAGCATCGCCGATCAGTGTGCTAGCCAGTGCTGGTAACACTTTTGCAGCGATGCGAGAGAAGTCGCGGTACCAGCTAGTCGTGTGTTACATACACTCGACTTTCCTAGAAACCGCGGCACATTCCATTATTATCATTATGCATTTGCCCTCTATAGATCTCACTAGCTTTCCGCTTTGATTACTGCTCTGATCCCATTGCCAGTAGCGTGATGTTAAGCGTATAATCTTCCTCAAGAACTGAGCTATCATATGCAAAAATAATTATTCGAAATTAAAGGAAAGAGGAGTCTTAACTTGGGTCTAACAATAAAGTTTCAACAGATTATACGTAAATATATATATTTTTTTATATTACATATATCCTACCAAAGTGACTCCACCCTGCCTGATGGTAAGCAGTCCGTGGAATCCAGAAGTGGCGGCCACTATACCAAAAGCCATCGTCTTAAACTGCGGGTATGGTGGCCTCCACTATGGCGGCTGGAAATGGGGTTAGGGGAAGGGAATGAGGGAAGTGAGGAATGAGGAAAGGGGGGAAATTGGGCCTCCGGCGCTCCCACTCATCAAACGAAACGCAGTAGTACGGATACTACTACTCTTAAGTCGATCTTCTATGATATGTTATAGAAGGACTACACAGTAGATGCTACCTACTACTATATTATTATGTAACAATCGTGATAATTTTGATTTTTCTTTTAATAATAATAATAATAATACCAGCCTATTTACTGTCCCACTGCAGGGCAAAGGCCTCTTCTCATATAGAGAAGGTATGAGCATTAATCACCACGCTTGCTCAAGGCGGATTGGCAATTTCAGACATTTAAGTCCAGGTTTCCTCACGATGTTTTCCTTCACCGTTAGTCAGAAATGTCCAAGATAAACTTAGAAAGTACATATGATTTGAAAAATCACATGGGTACTTGCCCGGATTCGAACCCACTATCTCGTATTTACGAAGCGGGTGCCTTATCCACTGGACCATTTCGACTTTTAGTCAAAACTTTTTTCACAAAAAATAATGCTTGTCAAAAATACTTCTCAGTCTGAACTTACAGACATACAATAGCCTCGCTACAGCATAGGTACTTACAAATATTCCCTTTTTTGGCCGTGTTACTACCAATCTTACTACTAGTAGTAACACCGATAATTGAAAAATTACACTTACTACTAAAGTTGAAAGTTGTTAGAACAGCAATAAAAAATTGCCAGTGTTACAACCTTTATATTTAATTACAAAAACAAAAAAAAAAACACATGGACATCGCAAACCATAAACAAAAGAAAATCGGGCAAATTGTCATAATTATAGTTTTTTTTATATGTCAATAAGGTCGTAAATAGCTTAAATAAAATTTAAATTTAAATTTTCTTTAGTTTTCCTGATTTTCTTTTGTTTTTTTTTTCCGAAATGTTCATTTGTTTTTTTTTTTTTTTAGTATTTTGGTCATCAAAAATAATTTTGGGTTCAATCAGTGGGTTAGTAAAACATCAGAATTAAAGATATTCTTCTCCTTATTTACATAGGTGGTTGAAAACAGCGAAGGATCCCGCACAACTCCTTCTCACGTGGCCTTCAGCAAGGACGGCGAGCGTCTAGTCGGTATGCCGGCCAAACGCCAAGCTGTCACCAACAGCGGAAACACTTTTTATGCGACCAAGCGTCTTATTGGAAGGCGGTTTGATGACCCTGAAGTGCAGAAAGATATGAAGAATCTTTCGTATAAGGTGGTTAGGGCGTCTAATGGAGATGCTTGGGTGCAAGGTATGTAAAATAATATTTTTATTTTATACAACTAAGGTTACAAACAAGCATACAGCCCGCTGATGTAAACAGTTACCGTAGCCTATGGACGCTTGCAACACTAGAAGCATCACTAGCGCGTTTCCGACCCTGTTAAAAACCTTTTTACCTCCTTTTTTGAAGAACTTCATGTTGTAGTCTCTCGGGAAACCTCGACAGGAAGCTCATTCCACAATCTTATCGTACGATAAAGTATGTTTCTTTGAAACCTCACTGTACTGTACTCATTATATTAGTCCAAGGTACACTGCTGGATATGTCCAGCAGTGTACCTTGTACCAGTGTACTCTTGGCCTCCTCATTAAAATTTGATTGCTTTCCTGTTTATTGACAGTCAGCGTAAGGTTGTGAAAGCCATCAGAGGCAAACCACAAAACAAAAAAAACAACAAAATAAATGGCCTCCTCAAGTATTCATAGAAAATCGACGTAAGAATATTAGTTTTCATGCTAATGTGTTTCGCTTGGTGAGTGACAGCGCCGACTGCCCAAATACCCCCTCGGTCCTCTTCAGTTTTCGTTTGCCTTCCTCATCCCCTTCTCCGTGGTCGGCAACGAACTTCCTGAAGTTTTCTGTCAATTTACTGAATTTTTTGACCATCAATTCTACCATATTGGTCCTAATTTTGTATAGCTAATCCAGAATATGGAACTGCTCTTTAAAAAGCGACTAAGAGGTCAGGTAATGGACAAACACCATCAACTGTATATGTTAATTTGTTGCCAATTTGACTAAAAATGACTAAAGCAAACTCTTTTGAAAGCATTGCTTCTTCAATCTGTTGATACAGAATATAACGACGTTCCCGATTTAACAATTTTTTTCGTAATCCCCTTGAATTGTCTATGTAAAATATACCTTTACATTGTGAACTTTTTCTGTGAACGAACTCTATTTAACAAATTTTAACGATTTAAAATTAACGAATTTTTTAACCTTTAAAAAAACCTTTATATTACGATCCCACCAATTGACCCTTAATCCCATACTATATGATTTATGTCGCGATAGGATTTTACCTGTAATAACAAATTTGGGATCAACCTAACCTCAATATAACCTTAGTTTAACGAATTACTTGATATAACGAATATTTTACTTGTTTTCTTCCGATTGGTTATATTGAGGTCATAATATTCTATTTATCAGATACATCACAAAACAACCGAAAAAAAAAGAGTGTGTGTACTCATGTACGCACGTAAGAAGTTATACTTCATTTTCTTTATAATTTATAATTTGCAATGTAAATAAATTATACATACCGACAGTTAACCTCAAATCTATAAATGCACTTAAAACAGTATATTAAAACCACTTTTACCATTAAAATGATCAATAAAAAATATCTATCACCGTCATAAATATAATTGAATTGATATAAACGCCAATATATTTTTTATTTATTTACACTGGTTGTTTGCACTGATACGACACACAAAGGTTCGCAACTAACTTCAGGGTGTAAAAGGTTCGCAACTAACTTCAGGGTGTTGCTTTTTTCTGTCGGAGTGCGCGCGCATCGTAAAAATTCACTCATCATTTTTTCCCAATCGCGCCAAAAGAAGTATAACTTCAAAAATGTTTCGCGCAGCAGCCGTTGCACACATATTAAATAGCATATCATTGATTAAGGTTGTACTGTATCATTTATTAAATTTTGCAATAATTATCCCAACAGGCAGCGACGGTAAAGTATACTCTCCATCACAAATCGGTGCATTCGTGTTAGTCAAAATGAAGGAAACCGCCGAAGCTTATTTAAACACCACAGTAAAGAACGCCGTGATCACAGTACCAGCGTACTTCAATGATTCACAGCGACAGGCCACTAAGGATGCTGGTAAGTAGTTCTTATGACCTTGACCTTGACCTTGACCTTTTTGTAAATGTTCTAGAGGATAACGTTTTCGAGCGTATGTATATTTATGTGCTAGCTTTCCGTGGCGCGGTTTCACCCGCGTCTTTGCTTACTGCTATGCTCCCGTCGCTAATAGCGTGATGTTACATAGTTTATAACCTTTGTCGACAACTGGGCTATCATACGCAAAAAGAATTTTTCAAATCCAATTGGTGGTTCCAGAGATTAGTGCGTTCAAACTAACAAATTCTTCAACTTTATATAATAGTATAGATGTATGTCTATTTCTTTGTCACGCTCTACAGCCTAAATGGCTTGATGGGTTTTAACATATTAATATGACATTTGTATTGATTGTGGGAGTGTCTTAAGATACATAATATTTCAATGTAGCGTCAGCACAAGAAAAATAGGAATCTTTATTTTCAGTTCGTTTTAGATAGATCGGCTTTTTTTTTTTTAATAATTTAGATTGTCTTATATTAACATACCAAAGTGACTCCACTCTGCCTGATGGTAAGCAGTCAGTGGAATCCAGAAGTGGTGGACACCATTCCAAAAGCCAGACTACTGGTATCGTGGCCTCCACTATGGCGGCTTAGTGAGATGCTTTTTCACGCCCCGCTTAAAGAACTATCATAATTCTTTCTTATAGTCGTTCTATTTTCTCTGAATTTTATATGTAAGCATCGCCGATCAGTGTGCTAGCCAGTGCTGGTAACACTTTTGCAGCGATGCGAGAGAAGTCGCGGCACCAGCTAGTCGTGTGTTACATACACTCGACTTTCCTAGAAACCGCGGCACAAACATTCCAATTACTGAATTTCTTAAACTTTAAGAACTGTCGAAATGGCTCAGCGGACAAAGCACCCGCTTCGTAAACACGAGGTAGTGGGTTCGAAAGTGATTTTTCAAATTGTACTTTCTAAGTTTATCTTAGACATTTTTGACTGACGGTGAAGGAAAACATCGTGAGGAAACCTGGACTTAAAAAGTCTGAAATTGCTAATCCGTTTTGAGCGCACGTGGTGATTAATGCTCATGCCTTCTCTATATGAGAAGAGGCCTTTGCCCTGCAGTGGGACAGTAAACAGGCTGGTATAAAATCAGTCCAATATAGTATACTAGCGGTTACGAGCACCTTGAAACAGCCTACCACAAAAAAGTCTTTCTGTCTAAAACAAACTGAAAAGAATGAAATCCATTTTTTTCTCATGAAGACAGAAGAAATTTTGTATACCATATGTCACTCCTAAAATCAATACGAATCTAATGACAAATCATACTAAATCCATCAAGACAAGAAGGCTTTAGAGCGTGCCAAAGAAATAGACGTTACATATACTCTAAAAACATTACACCCTCCTTTCAGTAGTGAATAGTCATTTTTCCGCGAAGGGAAGTCGGTGGGATGAAAATATTTTGAGTTTCGGAAGGCTAATTAGACTTTGAGTAGACACTCAAGCAGTGATAGGTATAATCATATTTTAAAAGGCAGGAATCGTGTTATATTGACGCTTCGCCACTGCCTCCTTTACTTCGGCAGTCGGGAAATTATAGCCTCTGTTACTAGCTTCTTATATGTAAAAGAGTTTTTTAATTAGGTTATACAGATTTTAAGAAAAAAATCTTTTTATAATATTTGATAATAACATGGTTTTACTGTTCCACTGCACTAAAAAGGCCTTTTTTTTATAGAAGGCAGTATATAATTTTATATATTTTAACAGGTCAAATCTCCGGTTTGAATGTGCTGCGTGTGATCAATGAGCCGACAGCCGCCGCACTCGCCTACGGCATGGATAAAACTGACGACAAAATGTAAGTATTAGGTCATATTTCTAACCTCCAAAGCAAAAACGACGGGTTGTTAGAAGTTTGCAATGGTCTGGGTGTTTAATCTATACATATAATAAAATTGGAGTGTCTGTTTGTAATATTGAAATAACCGTTTTTTACTACATGTATATGAATATATATACAGTTCATACACCAAAATATTTTTTTTTACAATTTTTGTCTGTTTGTCTGTCTGTTTGTTCCGGCTAATCTCTAAATTGGCTGGACCGATTTTGACGGGACTTTTATTGGTAGGTAACTGATGTAATAAGGAGTAACTTAGGCTACGTTTATTTTAGAAAAATTCTTTTATTTTTTATTTTCGAAAAATCTTTTATTTTAGAAAAATAAAGTAATGTTCATCGACTGTTAGGCGGAACGAAGTTCGCCGGGTCAGCTAGTAAACATTATAAATATGTAATCTTTTTGTTCACAGCATCGCCGTATACGACTTAGGAGGTGGTACTTTTGATATATCAGTCCTTGAGATACAGAAGGGAGTGTTTGAAGTGAAAAGTACCAACGGAGACACTTTGCTTGGAGGCGAGGACTTCGACAATATCATCGTTAACTTCCTTGTAGATGAATTTAAACGTGATGTAAGTACCATACTTAAGATGTAGAAAGGCGGCGGTGGTAGGCAGCCCTTGGCATTGCAGAAGTTCATAAGCGACAGTTACCACTTACCATCAGGTGAACTGTTGGCTTCTGCCACTGTAGGTAATAAAAAAAGGGGGGCCTAAGCCTGTTCTCATCGAGGATTGGTTAATGTATCATTTTATGTGACTGGGATTGAATTCTAGAACACTAACGTAAATTCATTGGCAGCGATCGTATGATGGCGCGATACCATAGGAAATATACCTGTAAAAATGCTTGTGCTCGTGCGACGACAATGAGGGTGTTTAGGAAAATTTTCGCCGCCAGTTGGCGCCACTTTCACTTTCACATTGGGCCAATCAGGGGTTAACTTTCAAAAGGCGCCATTTTAGAAAACCCTCTCAGCAATTTCCTTTTGTACATATGCACGTGAATTAAACATTAAAATGTCCGAAATGAACACTGAAAAATATTTGTTTTGATAGCGCTGTGAAAATGGAAGACCTGTTACCAAAGTAAGCCATCTGGTGGCGAAAATTTTTTTAAACATCCTCATTAGGACACTTTTAAAGTAATCTGTATATTTGAGGAGCTGGCGAACAAAACGGGATAATTACATGACACCAAATTTTACAGGAGGAGTAAAACAACAGGTGCAATTATTCCGTTTTGTTCGAAACCGCTAACTTTGGATACAATTTAAATAGGGTTTTAGGCTATTTTTATTGAAAATGAGTTAAGATTAGTATTCAGCAGGCTAAAACTACTGGATAAAAAAAAAAGTATTTTGACCAAAAGTGTAATTATCCCGTTTTGTTCGCCAACTCTTCATTTACATTTCTCTTCATTGCACGACGAGAACGCATTGTCATTGTGCGATTATTGCCAATTAGAACTCCGCCTGATGCAGTATAATTATAATATTCATGTAAAATGACATAGAATAAGTCTTTTAAAACTTAAAATTGACTAATGCTTTAATATTTAAGTGTGTATTGTTGATAAAACTGACATTACTTATTGCCATAAAAAATTACAGTAATATTTTTTTCTGTTCTCGTTTTACTGTATTTAATTTTATATGTAAGCATCGTCGATCAGTGTGCTAGCCAGTGCTGGTAACACTTTTGCAGCGATGCGAGAGAAGTCGCGGTACCAGCTAGTCGTGTGTTTTTACACTCGACTTTCCTAGAAACCGCGGCACAAAACCATTGAAAATATCGTGTTATGCATTACTTCTTTAATCACCACGAGTGGTTGGTGGTTAACCTAGTGTCAGGGTTTCTTCAGGTCGCTCATAGAGGCATTCGACTTGATCTTGACTGTTATCAACTTGGTAACAACAGGGGCTAACTTTTAACGTGCCCTCCGAAGCATGGAGACGCTCAGATCAAATACTATGCGGTCACCCATCCATGGGTCGCAATCTATGTTTTTTTGGGCGTGAGGTACATACGTATAACACAATAACTTCAAATGAACACTAAACTAAAACTTTTTCACTAACAGTGACACAACACACACTACAATAATACAAGCCTGTTTACTGTCCCACTGCAGAGCAAAGGCCTCTTCTCATATAGAGAAGGTATTAGCATTAATCACCACGTGCGCTCAAGGCGGAGGCAATTTCAGACTTAAGTCCAGGTTTCCTTACGATGTTTTTCTTCACCGTCAGTCAGAAATATCCAAGATATATGATTGAATGTAGAAAGTATATATGATTTGAAATATCACATTGGTGCTTGCCCGGATTTGAACCCACTATCTCGTGTTTACGAAGCCTTATTCACTGGGCCATTTCGAGTTCGACTTTTCGACTTACACTAAAATAAAACAAAAAATATGATATACTATGCCTTCTATGAGAAGAGGCCTTTGCTCTGCAGTAGGACAATAAAACAGGCTGGTATTATTTACTACGAGTCTGTCTGTTTGTTCCGGCTAATCTCTGAAATGGCTGGACCAATTTTGACGGGACTTTTATTGGCAGGTAGTTGATGTAATAAGGAGTAACATAGGCTACGTTTATTTTAGAAAAATAAAGTAATGTTGATCGACTGTTAGGCGGAATGAAGTTCGCCGGGTCATAATTTTTTTCATCCCCCATATTATATCCTCCATATTTTGACCTACAGCAAGGAATCAACATCCGCAAAGACGCGATGGCAATGCAACGATTGAAGGAAGCCGCTGAGAAAGCCAAGATTGAACTGTCAGGCTCTTTGCAAACTGATATCAACCTGCCCTACCTCACTATGGACGCTTCTGGACCTAAGCACATGAATCTTAAGGTGAGAACTTTATGCTTACCATCAGGCAGAGTGATAGGCTAAAAAAAAAATAGGTTGGAGAAAAAGTCATCGTATTTTGTATATATTGAAATTAAATCTCTTTGCTTGTACTTTTTCTAGCTGATTTTGATATCACAATAAAAGGTTGCAATAAAAAAAACAGAATATGTTGTCTAAAGAAGAAATACGATACATTTTGAAAATTTAAACTTAAGTTTAAGGTGTATTATTTGCATATAAATAGAACTGTAAATGCAATGATTTACTTTTTTTTACAGTTTTAACCTAATTCTAGCAAGTTAGCAGAACATTTTTTTAAAATATAGTTAAGATTAAATGATTAAAATTGAAAACCACGAAATATAAAGTCCGGACTCGCGCTCTACCTAAGCTTTCCACCTGGGTGAGGACGGAGACTTGCAAGGTCCCATGCTCCCAACTGAAGACTATTGTACAGTGAATCAGTAAATTGTTTGCCCAAATATCTAAAACAATTCTGTAAGAGGAGTGAATTTATATGTAGAATAATATAATTAATTCAATTAAAACTGTTTTTATTTATATTCAATTTATATGCATACAAGTTTAAAAAAATGCGTTAAAATAAATCCTATTGAAAATGAAATGATTGATTACCTATAATAGTGTATTTTTCTTTCGTATTCTTAATTACTTAGACTGTACCGATCATCAGTTGGAGCACAGAACCTTGCGAGGGTCCAGGCCCGAAAAACTAAATTGCGACGTTGCTACTCATATGATCTACACGCTCATAATAATTTACCACGTATTTCTTAAGACTACATAATTTGTTATTCCACAGATGTCCCGCTCCAAGCTAGAATCTTTAGTAGGCGACCTCATCAAGCGTACAGTTGCTCCTTGTCAACGAGCGTTACAAGATGCTGAGGTACAACGAAGTGATATTGGAGAGGTGCTGTTGGTCGGTGGGATGACAAGAATGCCTAAGGTAAATAATTCTTTTATTCCCTTTTATTATGTAAGAAAAAATACTCGGGCCTTTGGAAGGCTTGCCCGAGGACACAGGTCTAAAATGCAACATTTGAGAATTTTAATGTAAAATGGGATGACAACGTACAGCCTAAACGGCTGGTTGCAGGGACTTGAAATTTGGAGTGTGTTTGTCTTAATGTCTAGTGGTGTACTAAGGATTTTTTTTTAATTCAACCTCTGAGTGAAAAGGGATGAAAACGATTGTATGCAACTTCTTCGTTTTTTAACTTTATGTAAAACTATTACAATTACTAGCTGTTGCCCGCAGCTCCGCCCGCGTGAATGTCGGTTGTCGCATTCATACAAACTTTCATCCTTATTTCAACCCCTTCATCCCATTTTTTCGCGATGAAAGATTACCTATTTTGTTATGTAATATATATTTTAATAAGCACCTAACAGCACAAAGCCGATGTCAGTCCTCCATGACTGTCTAGGCAATCCTTTTGGACAGGTGCGAGATTAACCTGGGGTCATATTCACCACCTGTTTTAATGGGCAGGTGGATTATAAGCTCACAGACATGATTGTGTTAAAGATGTGATGATGTTGTTTCTTGTTTTTAACTCCTGACGCAAAGACTGTGTTTGTGGCATCGTAGCTTTCGAACGGATGAACCGATTTTGATTTTGTTTGAAAGATGTATTAGTCGGGAGTGCTCTTACTGTCTGATGAAGATGGCCGCCGCCACAAAATGGCGGATTACATATTTTTTTTACAACTCCCATAATATGGGTATCAAATGAAAGAGCTTGTCTAGTAGAATAAAGTACACTATTTCATGGATTTTCAAAATTTTTAATTTATATGTTATTGATAAAAGACGCGGGGTCTACTGTCTATGATGTTTTGTAAGTGTATAGAGTATTGCATTTGCTTACCCAATTTAAAAATTGTAACGCATATTATATTTGCCCGACTGCCGAAGTCAAGAAGGGTAATGTTTTTCAAGTGTATGTATGTATATTTCCTTGGCACGCTCTACAGCCTAAATAGCTTAATCTATTTTAACATATGAGGTGTCATTAGATTCGTATTGATTGTGGGAGTGACATAGGGTACATAAAATTAAAAAAAGGGTTTCTTTCTTTTTAGTTTGTTTTAGACAGTTGGGTTTTTGTTTTCTAAATAATAAATTTTGCTCTATAGGTACAAACAACAGTACAAGAAATCTTCGGTCGCGCGCCCTCTCGTGCTGTCAACCCTGATGAAGCCGTCGCGGTCGGTGCTGCGGTCCAGGGAGGAGTCCTCGCGGGAGATGTCACAGACATCCTGCTTCTCGATGTGACTCCACTGTCACTGGGCATCGAGACCCTAGGCGGAGTGTTCACCAAGCTGATCACAAGAAATACCACTATACCTACTAAAAAGAGCCAGGTGTTTTCTACTGGTTAGTTTTCTTCTTCTTCTTCTTCTTCTTTTCGCGGGCTCGTTTTCCGCATGTGGTCCCTTCGTAGTTGGGCCTTTTTGCGTGATGGTGTGGTTTGAGTACCCACTGCCCTACAGCATCCATCCAAGCTCCTTCCAGAAAGCAGCCAGTTTGCCGGGTCTGCTGCAGGCCTCTCGGAGTGTGCTTGGTGTTCCCAGGTGTTGCGCCCGTTGTTCCACGACCTCGCTGCAGTTCATGACTACGTGGGCCGGTGTTTCTTCAGCCCTCATGCACGCTCGGCATAGTGGGCTGTCCGTTTTACCTATAACATGCAAATGTTTGTTAAGATTACTGTGCCCTGTTATGGTCCCTACTACATACCGTAGGTCCGCCCTATTTAAGCGCAGCAGTTTTTTAGAGAGTCGTCCGTCTAGAGATGGCATTGCCTCTCTCGATTGACGACATTCCGTCGTCTTTGCCCACAGTTCGGCGTGTAGTTTTCTTGTTCTATGTCGCAGCCAGTACCTTTGCTGATTTGCCGATATTGGTATAACGGGTTCCACCCTGTAGGTCTCTGTTTCGGATCCCCTTCTGGCCAGTTCGTCGGCCGCGTCGTTGCCTAGGGATCCGCTGTGTCCTTTGATCCATTGGAGTGTAATCGCGTTTGACTCACATATACCCTCCAATTTCCTGTGGCATTCTAGGACTAGTCCTGATTTTACTGTGTTGCTGCATAGAGCGTGCAGTACTGCAGTGCTGTCCGTTAGGATACGAATGCCTTGGTTCTCTATTTTTCTTGCAGCCACCGCGTCTGCGGCCTGTATTATACCGACGCATTCTGCCTGGAAAATTGTGTTGTGCACACCCAGTGCTGTTGATATATTAATATTTAAGTCAGCGGAGTACGTGCCGGCACCTGTCCCTGTTCTCATTTTGGATCCGTCCGTGTATATCCTCACTTCCTTTGTACCGGATGTATCTGTTCTCTTTTCCTTGAGTTCTATCCTGTATCGTTTATCGAAAACGTACTGTTTTGGTATGATGTCGCAAGGGGCCATTAGGAGTGGTTGGTCGTTTTTGGCCTCTTCCACCGCGTTGGTGTGCGACACCCTCGTATCGTGTGTCCATAGGGAGAGTTTATTTAATCTAATGGCTGTAGTGGCTGCCTCTTGCTGTATGAAAAGGTATAGTGGTGGAAGGTCCAGCATCGTTTCAAGGGCGGCTGTAGGCGTTGTGGACATGCAGCTTGTGGTGGCTAGGCATGCCACTCTTTGTAGACGTTGTAGTTGGTTTTGTGCGGTAATCAAATTTGTTCTTTGCCACCATACTATGCAACCATATGTTATTGTTGGTCTGATTACCGTTTTGTAGAGCCAGAGCATAATTCTAGGTTGTATGCCCCATCTTTTCCCCAACATGCGTTTGCATTGCCACAGGGTAATGCAGGCTTTGTTTATCTTTTGCTCCATATGACTGTTCCAGTTTAGTTTGCTATCGAGTGTCAGTCCTAGATACTTGACCTCCGTTGCGAACTGTAGTACTGTGCCAAATAGGTTTGGTGGTCTCAGGTTTGTTAGTTTCCTTTTGTTCGTGAACAGTACCATTTCGGTTTTCTTGGGGTTCACAGACAGTTGGTGTTCCGTGCACCACGCTTCCACTATTATTAGGGCGTTTTGCATTAGAAGGCATAGGGTGTTCTCAAACTTCCCACTAACCAGAATGGTTAGGTCGTCCGCATACCCTATCGTTGGGAAGTGTCTGTTGTTCAGCCGTCTTATCAGGTCATCCACTACCATATTCCAGAGGAGGGGTGACAACACCCCTCCCTGTGGGCATCCTTTGGCTACTCTGGCACGTGTCGTGTTATTCACCGTGAATTGGATGGCCCTTTGTTGAAGCATGTTGTGTATCCATTCGCATAGTGTTGGTTCCACCCCATATTTAGTTAAGGCATTACTTATACTCGTAAAGCCCGTCTTGTCGAAAGCTCCTTCTATATCGATGAAAACCCCTAGGGTCTGTTCCTTCGTGGACAGGGATCTTTCGATTGTGGTGACTACGCTGTGTAGTGCGGAATCTGTAGACTTCCCTGTGCTGAACGCATGTTGATTCCGATGTAGTGGTTTGCTTCGCAAGTGGGTGTCCCTTATGTGTCTATCACACATCCTCTCCAGCGTTTTCTGCATGAAGGATGTCAGACTAATGGGTCTGTACGCTTTTGGGTCAGTGTAGTCCGATCTCCCCGGTTTCGGCAGGAAAATCACTTTTACCTCTCTCCATTGTTTGGGCATGTATCTATGTGCTATACATGCGGTGAATATCTCTGTTAATTGGGAGTTTATTAGCTTCCCTCCCCATTGTAGTAGTGCAGGGAATATTCCATCTAGGCCAGCTGCTTTATAGGGTAAAAAACTGGCTATGGCCCATCTAGTCTTATCGTTTGATATGATTTTGTGGGCTGTGTTCCAGTCTTGTTCTGTTGTGTCTTCTCCTGTGTTGTCTTCCCAGGCAGTGTCATCCGTCAGGGTGCACTCTGGAAAGTGTGCCTCCAGTAGGGCTTCACAGGTTTCTTTATCTGTGTTGGTATAGGTGTTGTCACTCCTCTTCAGTGATCCTATTGTTCTAGTCACGCTGTTCGTGATAATTTTCCGCACTCTGTTAGCTGAGCTACAGGTTTCTATGTTTGAGCAGAATCTTTGCCAGGACTCGCTCTTTCGGAATTTTATTCGTTTTTTGTATACTTTCTGGGCTTGCTTGTATTCCTCCCAGTCTAGTTCGCATCTAGTATTCATGGCCCTATTGAAGAGTTTCCTCATCCTATGTTTGAGCCTGTCTAGTTCCGGGCCCCACCAGGACCCTTTGCGGTCACGATTCGGATGGGGCGTGATAGGCTCACTGGTTAGTTTTATCAACATTATTCTACAATAGAGAATATCTACCTCCTAGATCCGGTCTGCCATGGGCTACATGGAAAACGCTTAATCGGTGGATCCGTCGCTTCATGGGTGGGGAATAAATAATTCCTCCGATACTAAATGTCTGTGTGGCACTCCTGACCAGACTACACATTTACTGCAGTGTCCAAACTGCTCATGCAAATGCAATGAGGATGACCTCAAAAACAGCATAAATGTTGCCATTGCCGTAGCCATTTACTGGGCTGAACATTTTTTTTTTTTTATAATATTCTACCACATTCACACAGCGCCATCTAGTCCCAAATTAAGCAATTATATTTGCTTGTACTACTTACATACATTTTTTTTTTTTGTAAATACATACATATTAAAGAAAAGTAATACCAAGACACAGAAACAAACAATCATGCTCATCACACAAAGGTTTGTCCTGGGTGGGAATCGAACCCACAACCTCACTAACCACTAGACCAACAGGCCCAACAGGCCAGTCAATATATACCATCAACTCGAAAGAAGAAGATTCTACAAGAAAGGACGAGTTTTTAATAGAGTTGGCAATGCCAGCAATTTCAGACGATGGCTTCCACTGACTGCTTACTATCAGGCAGAGTGGAGTCACTTTGGTAGGCTAATATATAAAAAAAAGTAGTAGTATACGAAATGGTCCAGTAGATAAGGCCGATTCGTAAACACGAGGTAGTGGGTTCGAATCCGGACAAGTACCATATGTACTTTCTATGTTAATCTTGGACATTTCTGACTGATGGTGAAGGAAAACATTGGAAAATCTGGACTCAAAAGTCTGAAATTGGCAATCCGTCTTGAGCAAGCTAGTGATTAATGCTCATGCCTTCTCTATATGAGAAGAGGCCTTTGCCCATTTTATATTTCACGTTGTTGTTGTTGTATAGACAACACGCTTCTTTGGGCCGGGATTTGTTCTAAACGGGAGGCTGTGTCCTAGCCAGGCACGATCAATCGGCTGAGGTGTTCCGTCAGAGGACCACCAGGCTAGGGTTGCGGGTTAATGGGGAGTCAGTCGGAGCGCGCGGGGCCTAGGGTGAGCTTCAGGTTATGCCCATTTTATATTATTATTAAACTATGTTTATTTACAGCTGCTGACGGCCAGACTCAAGTAGAAATTAAGGTCCACCAAGGCGAGCGTGAAATGGCCACAGATAACAAACTGCTCGGACAGTTCTCACTCGTGGGCATCCCACCAGCTCCCCGTGGAGTACCACAGATTGAAGTCACCTTCGATATCGACGCTAATGGCATTGTACACGTGTCTGCCAGAGACAAAGGCACCGGAAAAGAACAGCAGAGTAAGTTATATATTTATTAAGCTTTCACCCGGTTTCACCTGCGATAAGTTACATCTTCTTATTGTTCCGCTCCCTTCTCTCCTAGCGTGATGTTACATAGCCTTTCTAAAGAATGTCTAAGTTTAGAAAGATTATTTTACTAAACCTAGAATTAATTTTATCGAATTTTAACAGGTGGTTGGTTAATATTTCGTTGATCAGCCTTTCAGAAACTGTGTGTAATAAATGTCTTTGACTAAACATTTTTAAAAATTTTTGGCCATACTAACAGACGAATATATCTGCTTACCTAACTTTTTTCCAACAGTCGTGATCCAATCATCGGGTGGTCTTTCCAAAGATGAGATAGAGAACATGGTTAAAGCCGCTGAACAGTTCGCTGCCACTGACAAGCAGAGACGCGAGCGTGTCGAAGTGTGTAATCAGGCCGAGGGAGTGTTACACGACACTGAGACCAAAATGGATGAATACAAGAGCCAGCTGCCGCAGGATGAGGTATATTACTGCTCTACTCCCGTCGTTAATAGCGTGATGTTACATACTAACCTTCCTCAAGAACTGAGCTATTAAATGTAAAAGGAGTTATACAAATCATACTGTTTCAGAGATTAGCGCGTTTAAACAAACTTCCGCTTTTATATAATAGTACTAGCTTGTCGCGTTTTTGCTTACTGCTATACTCCCATCACCAGTAGCGTGATGTTACATAGCCTGCCTCAAGACCTGGGCTATCATACGCAAAAAAAATTTTTCATCGTCTGGTAGTTTCAGAGATTAGCGCGTTTAAACAAACTTTTCTACTTTATAATAGTATAGATGTACCTCAACGCGTTACTGAGAAATTTCTTCACAAATAAACAATAAGTGATGCTGAAAGGATTCCGTTTTGCACAAACGGATCTAGAAAAGGCTAGGGGGCTCAAGCCCTCTCTAAACGCATGTGCATGCACAAAAAAATGTATGATCCCTCCTCCCCCCTACCAATACATTTTCATACAATTTACAATTTTCATCCCCTATTTCAACCCTTTCAAGTAATTTTTCCCGCGATAAAATATAGCATAATGTTGTTTCTCTAGGTCCAATATATCTCTATATACCAAATTTTATCAACATCGATTCAGTAGTTTAGACGTGAAAGCTTAACAGACAGATTTATTTTATAGCACTCATTTAAGCCAATGTCATTAAAACTCCGTCATTGGTAAAAACAAGTGCGAGATAATAGAATCGTGTTATCACCCGCTATGTTTAACGTAGGGGGGCGATATACTGCTCAGCTCCCGTCTCTCCTAGCGTGATGTTACATATAACCTTCTTCGAGAACTGGGTTATCAAACGCAAAAAGAATTATTCAAATTCAACTTGTAGTTCCAAAGTTCAAACACTAATCTTCAGTCAGTGTGCGCTGCGCGCGCATCGTAAAAATTCATCATTTTCCCAATCGCGACAAAAGAAGTATAACTTCAAAAATTACATGATATCTTTGTTATTACAGTGCGATAAACTCCGCACCGAGATAGCCAGCCTCCGCGACCTGCTCGCCAAGAAGGATGAGACCGACCCTGAAGTGATTCGTACTGCCACCAGCACTCTGCAGCAGGCCAGCTTGAAGCTGTTCGAACAGGCTTATAAGAAGGTAAGTGAAAAAAAGACATTTTTTTATATTAGCCTATCAAAGTGACTCCACTCTGCCTGATGGTAAGCAGTCAGTGGAATCCAGAAGTGGGAGACACCATTCCAAAAGCCAGATTACTGGTATGGTGGCCTCCACTATGGCGGCTTAGTGAGACGCTTTTTCACGCCCCGTTTAAAAGACCTAGAAAATTTACATTTGCATAAACAACCACACAAACATATACTTACTTTAAAAAGCGGTTTAATTTCTTCAATTTTTTAGGTAATTTCTGATATTTTCGTATAACTTAGCTCGTTTTACTCGAGAAACATAATTTGTAGTATAAAAATGAATCGCTGAATGTGTTGCTAAGCGCAAATCTCGAGAGCAGCTGAACCGATTTAGCTAATTCTTTTTTTATATTCCTTGAAGAACGAGGATGGTTCTTACTTTTAAAAAATTCCCAAAAAAAAAATTAAAGATTCGACAGTTAGGCGGTACGAAGTTCGCCGGGTTAGCTAGTTTATAATATTGATGATATATGAATACTGCACATATTTGAGCCATCCCGTTTACTCCAAAACATGGTGGTCAAGCAATTGTGCTATATAAATTGAATATGTTATCAACCAATCGCTTTTTATAGTTTTTGGTAGATTAAGTATTCTTACATTTACACAGTACACAATAGTAGAATTAAACAAAGGACGCATCATTTGGAGATTCTCTCCTTTTTATTTTCACTTGCTGACAGTCGCAGACAGCCACCCACGTGATTATAAGTGGTAACTGTCGCTAATAGTGTTACTCTTGCAATGCCAGGGACTGCAAAGCTACCTACCTTGAAGGGAGAGGGGGGATTAACTGGTAGAGCTTTGAGAAGAACTGGCAAGAAACTCACGCCACTCTTTTCAATCGCCAGATAATTACAGTTTTTTGTATGAGTTACTATTTAAACACTCACCCACCAATCAACCAAGAAGAGAATTTAAAAATAAATGTCCTTCCAGATGGCTGCTGAACGCGAAGGTAACGCGCAGCAGCAACAGACAACCGAGCAAACATCACAGGAGAAGAAAGAAGAGAAGAATTAAAAAGTTTATCTTTATGTGACAGACACTATGGATTATTGTGCAGTGTGTGTAACCGGTATTATACAAGATTCTGGCATTTACTAGATCAGTTGTGCGGTCGACTTGCATGTCAAGATGCGATACACGACTTGACTTCTTAGCAAAATTTTGCAGCTACTTGCATATGACTTGCATTTGCAAGTAATTGTTATTACCTGCATTTGTTTGTTATTATATTTGCACACGTCTAGCATATGTATTTCTTGCATGATGTAAAATGTTGCTTTTGTCTTGCAAGAAATTAAAACAGTATGTTTTAGTGATTTTACAGCTGTACAAGTATTGTTGAAAATAAATGAATTGTTTTATATTTGTTTTAATTATTGTAGTTTAGTCTCTTGTAGCTCTGAAATCACTGGAATGTATTACTTCTTGCATCCGTGGAAAATGCAAGAAGGCTGAATCTCGACTACACACTTGCAAGTCAATTCAAACTGCTGAAAAATATTTTTGTTTGACCGAAATCGGCAATGGAAGCAAGGTATAGCATTTTTTTACATAAAGCAAGGTAATTTGTTTTGTCTTTAAGTATTTTGTTAACCGACTTCAAAAAGGAGGAGGTAATCAATTCGAATCGTATGTTTTTTTTTGCATGCCAGAACTCTTAAATAAATACTGCACAAAGACATACCGAGTAAAAGAAGATGGATAGAAATGAGGGTAAAGAATGCAATATTTATCATTAGGCTCAAGTCATATTAAGATGGCTACGGTTAGAAAAGCGGCGAACAAATCAATTGATTATTCTTAAGGCCTGCGCAAACGAGGGAGTTTTGTCTCCGTGGGACAAAAATCCCTGAATCGTAAAAATGTCCACTGAGTACTTGTCACGGACTCAACGTATACAGTATGCGGACATTTGTTACCCGGAATTGAGTGAAGCGTACGCTATGAAAGTTCGTCGTGTGCGTTGTTGCGTCTAGTTACGTTAGTTCTATTTTTGTCGGTGAATCGTACTTTTGTCCAGTCCGGTCTCTGTCTGCCCTAATTTGGGGGACTTTTTGGACTGTACTTTTAGTTCCTCGTTTGCGTTATTCCATACAATTTATAAGAGATCTATATCGATGGACAAAAAAGTACCCGAGGGACAGTATCTCGTCCGCACAGGCCTTTGGAGTCTAATCTGCCCTTAAGAGAATAAACTTTGTCTAGGTACCCTCATTCTGCACAAATTTTGTCACACATCCAAAGAATATTTCTATCCTGGTATGACTTGAACTTTAAGATTAATTATCTTTTGTTTCTATTTATCCCCTATTATAATTGCAATGAGTGAATGAGAAATTTGAATGTAATAATTGTAGATTTTCATGTAGTGGTAGAGGAATCTTTCATTCATTTTAGTTAAGTGTCTAATCTGTATATTCGGTTTCGAAAATTCGTCAACAGTGATTTTTTATGTTATTTTGTTGTGGATAGACCCAATATCGATGTAACCATTTTGAAAAATTATTTCACGTGTAGAAAGTTACAATATAAGCGAGTGACACAGTGGTAGCTACGCGGGCGAAGCCGTTAGCAACAGCTAGTTAAAAATTTATACTCCATTTCGAACCGAATGTCTACATTCGGCATTAACATAGCGTTATATTATTCCTTGAAACGCTATGTATTTAAAAATGCACTTATATACAAAACCGTGCCTATATTATTAAGGTTTTTATTTAAGTACATTTTATTCCATCACATACGCCATATTGTTAGATTATATTTTTTTAAATTTAAAGGGGCTGGTTAATTTCCTCTGTAGATGTTTTAGACTTGTGATCTACGTTAAGACTTTAATATACTAGTTAACGCGTTTTATTCACGAAACGCTTAACCGCGCGTGTACAATATTGACCACACTGAATGCTTGATATCTTGGTATCTGTTAAAATTCCTTTATTATTCCAATTCGAAGTCATACTCAAAATAATCATTTAGATTGTGAATGCTTTTTCGCGCCATTGAAAAGACAGGTTATAATTTTTTTAGGTTTTATTGGGAGATTTCTAAAATGGCGCCCACGAGGTGGCAGCACTGAAACGTCAGATCCAGGTTTCTGTCAAAGCGCTTTCAATCTGTGATAGAACCGTGAACGATTCTAATTGAGAATGAATTTTGAATTGGTCTATCTTTTGTTTTCACGGAAGATGGATGTCATTTAATTTCATCCACATTTTTTTCTATTTTATCATTGTAATATACCATTAATATCATCAACAAGAATATTATTCTACACTTGACGCTGGCAGAAATAGCTGACACAAATCGTCGGCTCTGTTGCCAAAAAAAAGGAGACCTTTCACCTAAGTGGCGCCAACTAGTGGCGAAAATTTTACTAATAACTCTCATTGAACATGACCATGAAGGGTTTTCTCATTCAAGTTTTGTTGTCATAACCACAGTCTAACATAAATTGCAAGTCTAAATAAAAATTAGGCTGTTATTAATTTACTAGGTACACAACTATTAGAACTGATTTTATTTATGTATGTCCGATAAAGGGAAAATGCTCTCGGAAAAATAACCTAAAACCTAAAAATAAAGCAATTTTAAGTGGTTCTAAAATTTCGTGTTGATTACTCTTTAATTTTCAAGAAAGATCGCTTTTTCTTTTTTTTATCATTGTAATATACCATAAAAATTATCAATGAGAAGATTATTTTAAACTTGACGCTGGCAGAAATAGCTGACAATCTTTGGTTAAGTTGCCGTGATGAAAAACAGCTCTTTCCCGCTCTAGTAAATGATAATTCTGAGCGACAGAAAAGGATAAAAGCATATGAAAGTGCGGTTCTGTGCCGCCAGATGTCGTTCTGTCAATTTACTTTCAATTTACATTTTAACGACAAACTTCTTGAGAAATAATCTCATAATTTGGTAACAGTATTTTTAGGATTTTTTTTCGAGAGCATAGCTTCGCTCTTTAAATATTACATACACGGTATTTTGCATGCTTTTTAAAAAGAATGGAAATTACTGTTTATAGTAATGATTTAAGTAAAAGTATGGCTAATTGGTAACTTTAAGTGTACTTACTACAGTTCTTGAATTAAAAGATTTGTTTTTATTTATTCCATTAGACTGCCTCTATGGTTCGGTGGTACTGTGTTAGACTGCAACACAGAGGTCGTAGGTTTGATTCCCGTTCAGTGCATATATTTATATGAATATGTATTTTGCATTGGTCTGGTTTCTTTGTATATTATATTGTATGTATATACAAACAAGTATTTAAGTATGTATATCCGCATTCTAGAACCTATAATACAAGTTATAAATGCTTACTTTGGGTCTAGATGGCGTTGTGGTAGTTGTTGTGATATTATTAGGTACCAACAGTAATACTTTGGACATTTGTTTTTTGTGTTAAATATAGAGGTTAAATAAAGGATAGCTTACACTATTCGCCTTTATAATAACTCCAGATCGGTAGAAGTCACTTATTAGTTTCCAAATAGTTTATTGTGATTTTGAATACATACTTTATTGCATTTAAAATGTGTATAAAAAACGAAATGTGTATTCTAAATAAAATTACTAAGTTGAAAACTGACCTCTAAGCTATTATGTTTTGAAACACTTTGGTATGAAAAGCATTTTTAGGTTATGTCACTTTTCGCGGCAATTTAAATTGTATTTGTTAATAATATCTACTTGTTTAAAAAGTAGTTAGTTCCAGCTTTACCAAATAAATTTATAATGCAAATATTTTGTTTTACTTATTTTTAAATCAATTTAGAATTCGCCTTTATCTATGTCCTAGAAAACTCACTCAGGTCATATATGTTTTGGTGTGAAAATTTATCAGAAATAAAAACGTCTAAGTAAACGCCGCAATGTAATGGCGCATTTACATTTCGTCGTTTTCTCAGTTGTTAGCCCGTATGCAAGGGGTCTTCGCATAGTAACCCTATGACCTATGCGGGCGCCGCTAACAACCAATGTAATTTCCCCTTTACTAAGCTAGCTGGAGATTATATCTCTATAGGCGCAATTACATTGATCGTTAACGCCCGCATGCGGGGTGCGAGAGATTTTTGTAACGCATGCCATAGAGCCCGCATGTGTGGAACCGTGTACGTTGTCGACCGAGTTAACGACGCATGCGGGGAGAGTCCTCGCACTTTGTTACAAGCTGAAGTCATAAATAATAGTGATATTTTTTTTTATAGCCTACCAAAGTGACTCCACCCCGCCTGATGGTAAGCAGTCAGTGGAATCCAGAAGTGGCGGCCACTATGCCAAAATCGGTCTTAATTTGCTGGTATGGTGGCCTCCACTATGGCGGCTGGGAATGGGGTTAGGGGAAGGGAATGAGGAAAGAGGAAAGGGGGGAAATTGGGCCTCCGACGCTCTCACTCACCGAACGAAACGCAGTAGTACGGATACTACTACTCTTAAGTCGATCTTCTATGAGAGGGTAGTACTTCCCCGGACGATTCGGCCCATTCATGCTGAAATCAGCGTGGATCTACTACCGTAAATTAGATTCTGGTTCTTTAACGGTATTCATCAAATGATGCTGCAAGCAAATTTATGGTAAAACGCAATGCAATTAAAACACATGTTACAAAATAATATATTTAATTCTTAATTGTCAGGATTACTTAGTTGCTTACCAAGTGGATCTTCGTATCTGTCATTAGTTTTTATGTTCATCATGGAAACGATACCATAGATAAGGATTAGCATACACATAAATGTTATCATAAGGGTCGATAGTATCGCGATATTAAAGTATCGCCCGCAGTGAATAGCTTTGCCAAAGTTTATCTGATTGGGATCTTTTGTGAATGTTAAATCTGAGGCGGCACCTCCGGCTGTTAAATCTCCGCCGGAAGCTGCCGCGGGTGGTGGAGGCTCTTTGGGAGCAGACTCATCGGGAGCAGACCCAGCGGGAGCAGATCCGGCGGGGTCAGCTGGGGCTGGGGCTGAAGCATCACTCTGACTCTCCTCTCTAGCTGTTGAATTTAAGTTCTTATTTATAAAAAAATATCTAATATTTGTCACTGGCAAATTATATTCTTCTGTTCTTTTCTGTCAAGTTCACTATTTTGTTCTGTGTTTTTAAGCTGCGCTATCTATCAGCATATCTATCCAAAAGTAAAAATTGTAAGCTCAATATACTATATGTTACTGTCAGCTCAAATCATCCCACTGCTGGGCAAAGGCTTCTCCCCATTACTTCCATTCTCCTCGATCTATAGCAAGTGTAGACCACCATTTATTTATTTTGCCCAATTCGTCTCGCCATCTTTTTCTTGGTCTGCCGCGACTCCTATTCGTTGTCTCAGAGCACCCCATGGTAGAAATTTTAGCCCACAACACATCAGGCATTCGGCAGACATGGCCAGCCCAATCCCACTTAAGCTTTTTTTTTTTTTTTCGTGGGAAATGCATACACACCCGCCCGGGCAAAACGGGGGTTATGTCGGACTCTCCGACCGCACTCAAAGCGCGGCCGGCATACCGAGTAAAACCCACGGTGTTCCTCCAGACGGCCAGAGTGTCGGGGTCACGGGAGACGCTCGCGCATTCATCCGCGACCCCGACGGGCCACGGCTCGCTCACCACACCGGAGCGGGCCCCGTCCGATTTGGGGGATCTAGCCCCCCTTCCCTCGAGAGGCGTGTGCGGAACACGCGCACTGCCATCTCGGGCCCGTGCTGTTCGAGCGGCGACTGCCCGATCGCCGCCCACAGGCCACCTCCTAACTCGGCCGCAGAGGATCAGGGAGAACGGCGCGTCGCAATACCGCCACTCCTCAGCCACAGTGTCGCCGAAGCAACACCGCAGCCCGACCCAGTTGCGGTGCCGCCCATACAGCACCGCAACCCTCCTGAGCCGCTCCATCGTGGACTTACCGCCAAAGCCCAGAGGAGCGGCGCCTCCTTGGGGTTCCTCTTGGTTCACCGTGGTCCTTGGTAACCACGGCTACTAAGCCCCCCCCCGCCGCGACAAGGCGAGACCCCCGTTGGGGGGGAATCCCACTTAAGCTTTGCGATCTTATGAACAACATCAGCGATCTATGTCCCGAAGCTCAATATAATTCAAATTTAATTTAAAAGCTTAACCGTTGTTTTACTTGTACTTGGTACCGCACGCGCGCACCGCTGAAGAACAACTAAAGCTACTGAATCCCTGCACAAGCCAACTATGAAGGCCGACAACCACAGCAACCCACCAGCTAGGCTGCCGGTTAACTCACTTTGCTCATTCCATCATTCTGGGGCAATCGACCACGACCTCAAGAAAGGACAAGCCAACTCGCCCATAAAAAAAGATTGTAAAATAAGAATTTGAAGTATTGATAGTACTTACCTAACCGACTGGGTAAATGACTAAATATCACGATAATAAAAATATGCTACTTACGCTGGCGCTGTAGTTAAACAAAGCTAAAATGACGCATCCCCACTCTCTCTCTCACTCACACACACACACACACACACACACACACACACACACACACACACACACACACACACACACACACACACACACACTAATACACAAAATACCACAGACAATTTGTAAGTTTGTTAATAAATTTATTATTCTTATTCTTACCGATCTTTCCACTCTCTCTTCGTATACCTTCGTCGTCTTCTCGTAGTGTCTTTTTCTTTGGAAAAAACTTAGGAAATGATTGCATCCTAGGTTGTATCTGATAAAATTAGGAAAAATTTAAAAAAATGCGTCTCCAGTTTGAAACAATGGCTTTTTGGGTGAGTAAAAAACCTGGACTCCACTGATGGCGTAAATTACTAGGTATACTACACAAGCTTCCCGCAGCGCAGTTTCACTCTCGTCTTGGGTAACTGCTCTGCTCCCGTCGCCAATAGGCCAAACATGACCTATAATCTTTCTCAAGAACTGTGCATTTGTTCCCAAAGAGTGACACTCATCTGTCACACTGTGACTGGTTTAAAATTGGAGGAGACCTACGTCCAGCAATAGACGCCTGGCTGCATAATGATAACTGACCTGATACTGTGATATGGTGACCACAGTTAAGTCCTTGAGGTTGACAATGATCAGGGGGTCTCCACAAACGTATGACATGTTCCACGGAGCGCTTATTCCCATGTTTGTACGTCCCACTTCTTTTTTTCCCTGGATTAAAATCACGTCGTCTGATAAAACATTGAAAACAAAAATAATTAAGGTAATGTCACCAATATTAGACGAAACAAAAACTAAATCTTGTAGAATAAAGAGTAGAAATGAGTTTTTATATATTAGGAATATTCGGCCTTAGAGAAAAGTCGGAGGTCGTGGGTTCGATTCCCACCCAGGACAAATCTTTGTGTGATGAGCATGATTGTTTGTTCTGTGTCTGGGAGTAATTTAAAAAAAAATTATAAAAGTAGTATAGCAGTTGTTTAGTACCCATAACACAAGCAAATATAATTGCTTAATTTGGGGCTAGATGGCGCTGTGTGAATGTGGTAGAATATTATTATTATTATTATTATTATAATTAATGCAGTCTTTTATTTCAATATAAGAACAAATATTTTGTACTACTCGCTCCAGCCGCATGGGTTAATTAGTAAAAAGTTAAGTTATACTTACCTAACGAAAGAGTTTGCAAATATTACGTTGGTACTAGTCGATCTTTACTTAAAACTGATTGCTTAATTTAAATCTGACTTAGTTATCAATCATGGTAAACAGCTGGGACCAACTTTTTATGTCTTTTTCGAAGCACGGAGAAGCCCCCCAGCTGCACAATTTGAGCCCTTACGCACTGTCGACTGGTCGCCGACGACTCAGTCTCTCGGCGACCAAAACGGTCGGCGGTCGCTAATAAAAGTCGCAGTCGCTGGCGACCAGTCGACAGTGCGTAATGGGTCTTTGTTGCTTAAACTGCAATTTTTTTACAGATCAGTGAGCGGAAAGAGCTATGAGCACCTGTAGCATAAAAGCTACAAATAAAAAGTTGAAGTTTGACTTAAAGGTGCTTCCTCACCGCGAGCATTTGCCTTGTAACGTTACAGATGCGAGCATTACACAGTGAAGGAGGAAAACCAAGCATTATTAATAAATATTACTCAAAAACAAATCTGAAACGTTACTTCGAATGTTCGCGGTAAGGGACCATGGACTAATTTACCTAAAGTCCATTTCTTATAATCAAAACTGAAGTTAAACTCCAGCATAAAATTGATGTATGCCATTTTTGTGATCATAGAATCGCGGGTCACCGTCTCTCCAGCTATCATAGGCAGTTGGTTGAAGATAGAACGTCGAGTTGGTGTTGTCGCAGACACCCCTGGAATAGCAACCGCAGTATGATAATAATTTATGGTATTAGATACATGGCTGTGTTATCTAAATATTGCTGAAACAATGAACTCCGTATTACAGTTGCGACATTACAACATTTTGAAGAACGTTAGTGCGACACAACTTTCGCTCGACAAACAAAATTCTTCTAATAGTATAAATGCGAAAATTTGCGTGCGTACGTGTTTGAGTGTGTGTGTTACCACTCAACGTCTAAACGGCTGGACCAATTTCGTTGAAAATTAGTAAGTATGTACTTAAATATATTCGGTGGCAGAGACGGACATACGATACCTACTTTTTATTTTGAGAAACGGTCGGATGAAAATAACACATCATTTTCCGCGCGGGCGAAGTCGCAGAGCGCAGCTAGTATTTAACACAATTGTTGTGCCTTAGTTTGATTGTCGACATAACATAAGTACTGTGATACTGTCGCTCTAACATTTGTCGCATTGTTATTTGTCGCAACTGTTATGGAGCCGAAACAATGCTAAAAAAAACAAAAAGTTAAAAAAATATTCAAGAGTAGCAACACCGACTGCATCTGCATTGATATATTTCGAATTGCATTCCAGATTGTTAGTGCACGTGCACCTGTACAAGCAATGGAAGTTTTCAACCTCGCAGTCCGCACCTATTTAAATTGGAATATTAAAAGAAAAATCAGTTGCTTACCAGTAAACCGGAACAAACCACCAGGAGACACAACCATCACACCAGAGTCTTTCGGTATTGGGATCGGTCTAATGGGTACAAAGCGTAAAAGATGCGCCTTGACAGGGTTCACTTTGCCCGTATAAAAAGCAATAATAGGACCATTTTTGATTTGTCTCAGTGCATGAATAACTTCCATTATCATACTGTCATGACGCTTCAATGCGTCTACCCGAGTTTCATTTAAAGAGTCTTCAAAATAAATGTAAATAAACTTAAATGTATCTAACAACTCTAACTTAGTTCGTGATCTTAATCGAAATGTATTAAACGGTTGAGGCTCGAATATCTGAGTCAGTAATTTGTACGGTTCCACTACAGACGGCAAATATATTGTCGAACCATCCTGAATGCTCTGGCGTAAATAGTTAAAAGGCGAGCCGTGTTTCTTATGTTTAAGACTGATATCTTCAACGCTGAACGTTTCTTCAGCAAATATTACAACAGCTTCGCTATTTTTGATGGCATTATGAACAATCTCTTCAAATTTCGTTGAGCTTATTTTAACGAATGGATTTGGTGCTATGTAACCCTTAGAAAATATTTTGTCTGTATCTACTATTAACACTGGTACAGTATCCTTCGCTAGTGTATTAATAGGGAGCAGATTTATCAACAATATTAATATTAACATTTTTGCTTAGCTATGTACGCTTACATGCCATTTGAAGTTGAAGCAAAATGCCACAATGAATAAAAACAAATGATGAAATTTTATTGTCAGAGGGAGAATGTATTGTTGGTATTTTTAGTATTTGACTAAAATCAGTATATCTATGTTAAAATCTGTCATAAAAAAACTATGCCTACATGTGAGGTTCGTATTACACAGAAGTTACTCAAAAGATGGACCTGCAGTACTATGAATTATAAGGTCCAGTAAAATTTGCGATAGACGCCAGAAAAGATTGCAGTTTCTAGTATTTCATAAAAATTTAATTCAAACAAGGCGGGCAGTACATCATCATTCATCATCCAATAGCTGCGAAATCGTGTCAAAGTCAAATGACGTGTAGAGTAGCTATTGGTCTAGCATTTGACAACCCGAGGCCGGGGTCGGGATCGCAAATTTCAAATTTACACCTAGATTTTGATTGAATGAGGTTGCTGAAAATTTTTCACCATCCGTTGGCGCCACCAGGCGCCACAACTGTCACATTTCAAGAAGCACTTATCTAGACCTGACGCATCAGTGCAGCCTTAGTACTTGTTCAGTGGTGCAGCCCCTCAGAACAAGTAGTACTTGTTCTGAGTGCTGGCCCCGTCGTGGGCGCCATTTTAGAAAACCCTCTCAGCAATTTTCTTTTGACCTTATGTACGTGAATTATCCATTTTGTAAAATAAACATTAAAATTGTCGAAATGAACACTGAAAAATATTTGTTTTGATAGCACTGTTAAAATGGAAGAACTTTTACCAAAGTGGCGCCAACTGGTAGCGAAAAATTTTCTAAACTCCCTCATTGAGAACATTTCGAGAATCAGACATTCATTGTCAATAAGTTCTGCAGCTTGCTCATTGTAACATTCATGTGAAATTTTTTTTATTTTAGCCTACCGAAGTGACTCCACTCCACTCTGCCTGACGGTAAGCAGTCAATGTAATCTAGAAATGGTGGCAACCATTCCAAGAGCCAAACTACTGATATGGTGGCCTCCAGTATGGTAACTTAGTGAGATGCTTTTTTACGGCCCGCTTATAAGACTCAGGATCACATGTGATTGGAACACATGCGATGGGAACATATGCGCTAGTAAAATGTTACAGGCTACAAAAGTTTTAAATGGAATTTAAACAGCTCATGTTAGATTCCACTGTGAAAGGATGGCCTTCAGTCTCGCACGTATCGTTCTGTATAAAAAGGAAGACGGTGGGATTAATTCAAAAACCTTTTCAGTACACTCTTCGTGATAAAAGCGATAGAAGTGGTCCATTATGGAAATGTCTCAAGGCTTCTGGCCTTTTGATGATACGGGTGGACTGCTCTGTTTCTATTTTACTGCAATTTGTTTCCATTTTAAAATGAAATACAATATGCAAATAAATAAAATAATAAATAATATAATAGAATCTACATTTAAAAAAATGTCTACATATTCAAAGATCGTGTAAAATTATTTTATCGGCTAACCCTTGATACATTTAGTATGATTTTATTAATAAAAAAATTAACTAATTTAGTGTGATGATTTTTATTATTTTCAATGAGATAAAAAACATTAGGACTTGAGGTAAAATTTTGTCTATTACAGATTCATAGACAGCTTTTAACAAAATTACCATTTTATGAGGCTGATCAATATTTTTATGAGTCTCTTCTAGAGTACGTTTTTAAAACTTTCAACCTAATTTACTAACTAAAACATAAATTCTAATTATAAAACATTTGTTTTAAATTGTATTTTATTGAAGATTGAAAAATAAAAGTTGTTGAGTCCAACATTGCATATTATTAAGGTTAATTTTAGACAAAAAATTGGCAACATTAGCCAACCATAGAGCAAGTTTCAAACTTATCATATGATCACTTTTCACATGACTGATGGTCAATCGTCATCGGCCGACCATCGTCTTTTTATTACAATTTTGGGCTAATAGTCCGTTACGTCCATAGTTTTAGTCTTATAAAAATGGCGTTTTGCCGTTTGGTGTTTCCGTTGTTAGTTTTAAGTGTAGTTAACGCGTTGGAATGTCCTATGATATTGTGGGGCGACTTGCCTGATACTTCGTTCAAAGCTGGACCCTTGGAAAGAGTAGACACTCTAGAATGCAGCGATTTCCTGAACCAAGAATTGGCCGGAGCTCCTCTAACGGTAGTATTCATCGAGGAGACTTTATCTCCGGAGGATTTATCGCACAAAAGTTTAGACGGTAAAACATCCTACCCCTATCTTCAAAGTAATGTACCTAATGCTATTTACCTGCCAGCAGTCGAAGACCCGTATACAGCGCTGAAGGAAGTAGCTGGGGAGCCGAAACTCATCGTTTTGACAGACAACGGCTTATCTGAAGATCTCCCTGAGGAAATTTCTCAATCGGACAATTTCATTTTCATTTACTTGAAAGACGCTCGCGAAGGGGAATCTAGAGCTGAATTTCTTCAGCGCCATGACAAGTTTATTCAGGAAACTGTTTCTCACCTTGAGAAGATTAATGAGAAGGTTATTGCTATCTATACTGCTCGGTATCCATCCTGGATCCCAGTCGAAAGTCACTCCCGTCGTGTTCGTCGCGCTGTCCGTGCTAACGAATTTTCCGTGAACGGTCTACGTTTAAACGCTGAAGCGATCACTATTAAGAGCTGGAATGAGACAACCCCGCTTGCTACTCTTGCTAATTCAAATTCTGACTTTAATGAAACAGAAGTAAATGCTAAGTTGGTGTTTGAGAATGAGACCAGCATTACTCTTCATTTTAACCGCAAGGGTGGCTACTGGTTCTTTGGTAAGCAAATATTATTATTATATTCTTTTATTAACACTGTAAATTACTGTTATTCCTGTCTGTTTCTTCAATAACTTCTAAACCTCTTATTATAGATTTTTATACAGTTTTTACTGTTGATTAGAATTATTCGCCCAATCAGTTAATAAGTATTGTTCATGCATGTCATAAAAAGTAAAAGAGTAGCCATGTGTAGAGCAGGGGTGGATCACTAAATAAATAAAAAGAAAATTAAGGATAAGTACTATTATATAAAGTGGAATTTTTTTTTTAACACTAATCTCTGGAACTACCAGTAAGATTTGAATACTTATTTTTGTGTACAATAGCCTAGTTCTTAAGGAAGGTTATAGGCTATGAAACATCACGTTACTAGCAATGGGAGCAGAGCAGTAGTTAAAACTAGTTTGCAAGTATGGGTGATACATATACGTGGTATACTATTTCCTGTTTATGTTCTATGGGTTTCATGCTATCAACATTTATTACTGAAAACCAAAGATCATTCTCATTAGTTCCAATGGTGTTACATGGAACTAGTGAAAGTATATTTTCTCAGTAATTTAGACTGATATGTCAAACACAAGGTCATTTATTTGTTTGGGCTTTATCCATAATAAAAAAAGTTTTAGCTATAATAAATATTTTAAATTATTTATTGAAATTTTGTATTGAATTAACAACTATGGGAACTAGTAAGAAGCAAATTGTTATTATTATTTAATGATGGACGAGGAGCATGTTTGCTGATATGTCCATATCACTGCACTGGAGTACAGTTTTTTTTATTTATCATAATATACCTACTATTGTTGAACGATTAAAATTTTGAAATTAAATATAGGAGTTTTCAGTGAAAAGCCACTTATCCAACGACACTTAAAACTATTTACTGATTTAGCAGACACTACACTTTCTGGGAGCTTGTTCCACATATCTATAACGCGATTGTTCAGTGTGATAGGCTACTAGTGTGTGTGAGGATGTGCGATTGATAGTGAGGTTGTGTCCACGACATGAATAGGCTTTTTGCTGTATATATTATTATATTATTATTATATATTATTATTATTATCTTTCACAAAATACGGATTCCAGACCTGGAAGGCGTACTCTAGGAGAGGTCTGACATATGTTTTGTAAATTTCGAGAAAAACTGAACGCACCATGTGTTGGAAAGCACGAAGTAGCGTAAAGGAAAGAGTTTGCTTTTTTGACAATGTTGTTGATGTTGAGCACATCAACAACATTGTAGATCACTAGTAATGGTTATTCTAATGTCTTTTTATGTCTTGACCGTAGCATTAGTTGTGTCGCCTATTACGTATGGCACTCCAGGATTATCTTTGCCAAGTCTTAGTATGGTACATTTTGTAGCATTGAGTTATAAAGCCATTGTTTATATAACGACTAACTCAAATCAAATATCGAGTGGTTAGTGATCAATCTAATGTCAGGATTTGTTCAGGTCGCCCATAGAGGCATCTGACTTGACCTAACAACTGTTATCAACTTGGTAACAACCTAGATTAACTCCACGTTCCCTCTGAAGCACGGAGACGCTTAGATTAAATAGCACTATGCGGTCACCCATTCATGGGCCAGCTGCACATGTTGCTTAACCCGCTAATCATTAACCGATCAGTGAGCGCAACGAGCTATGAGCAAACAACTAATACTACTAGTGATCCGCACCTGCTTAAAACATGGGTACTAAAATATGCTATAAACCGTTTACCAGTTGATCACTATTACACCAAATTACTTTATACTTACTAAACTCTTATTACCAGATTCCGTAATCCTGTCCATTGGCTCCGTAACGGAGGAGTTAAAGCCTGCTGGTGAAGAGGTATACGCTATCGAGGGTTTCTCGTACCGATGTGCCCAAAACGTCAAGTTCACAAGCGGAAACCAATCCAGGGACTACACTATCAACTTCCAGAACATTAAGGTATGTATAAATTGGTTCTATTGCAAGAACTCTTTGCTTGGGACATCACAAGATAGGTGTAAATGGGATTTGACTGTAGATGATGATGGAACTAGATGAAAGGAAATCAGAACTGTTATCGAAAATGAAAAATAAAAATATTGCTATAAATATCAGATCAAGGTTAACATTTGGAATTTTTTTGTAGTGTTGAAATTGTAACTCATACAAAAAACTGTAATTATCTGGCGATTGAAAAGAGTGGCCTGAGTTTCTTGCCAGTTCTTCTCACAGCTCTACCTCGTCAGCAAACTGGCTGTAGGTTAATTGGTTGACTTCATGTAATTTTGACTTTTCATAAGCATCATACTTTATGATCAAAATGAAATAAATGCTTTGAGTTTAATTCTGTCAGTTCATAAAAGTGAAGTCCATGCTGTTAGTTTTAGATGAATGGCTCTATTTTATGAAACTGAATGGTGGCGATACTTATACAGTTACTATACCATAAAATTTATGTACAGGTCCAACCATACTTCAAAGACACCAACATAACTGATGCATTTGGTGAATCATTTGATTGTGTGGGCTTTTTCACCGCTCCCATCTGGTCGGGACTGTTTGTTGTGTTCATCCTGCTGGCCATTACGTTCTATGGCATTATGATGATGCTGGATATAAGGACTATGGACAGGTAAGCATTTTAAAGCATGAATTTTTTTGAACTATTTTTTAGCCCATGTGAGTGGTAAGTGGTCACTGTCACTTATAGACGACTCAGTCTCTGACATTGCTCCTACAATGCCGGGGATTCATGAGGGAGTGGGGTATCTGAAGGGATTTGAGGAAAAAGAGGGAATACGAAAGGGAGGATTTTAGAAATGAAACTTTGGTGGCAAACCAGCATACTATCTGATGATAAGTGGGAACCATATTTTATGGGAACGCTGTGTTTAAAGCATTGCATAAATAATGCTTAGAAAACAAAATCAAGCTGTTGCTGTCTACGTAGAGAGAGGGAGATAAGAAAGGAAAAGTAAGAGGGCTGAGGGAATAATTGGGCTGCCGGCACTCTCACTCACCAAGCAAAATACATTATTTATTTTATACTTTATCATACTAGATTTACAAGATATACTTACAAGTAAAAACATTTAATACTAATATAGGTACAGTACAATGGGCGGCGCTAATAGCGTTTTCTACCAGGTATTAGAATGGCAACTAATATTTTACGTATATTCTATGAGAGGGTAGTACTTCTCCGGTCGATCCCTCCCTATTCATACTGGAACCAGCGTGGATCTACTACCGTGTCTCTATCCCTTTCTATAGTTCAACTTGAAAGAAAGAGACATAACTAAATAAAGAACATGAGACATAACTAAAAGAAAGAGATATAAATAATAGGTCTCACGGTAGTGATCCAAGCTGGTTTTAGCATGAATGGGTCGAATCGACCGGAGAAGTACTACCCTCTCATAGAAGATCGACGAAAAAATATTAATTTTTATGTTAATGTGTTTTGCTCGGTGAATGAGAGCGCCGGCAGCCCAAATACCCCCTCGGTCCTCTTCCGTTTCCTTTTTCCTTCCTCATCCCCTTCTCCGTGGTCGAAAACGGCTTGGTTGTGTTTTCTAAGCATTATTACTTGTGCTATGCTTGGAAAACACAGCCATCTCTATAGGTTACGGTTGACACTTACCATCAGGTGGACCGTATGCTTGTTTGCCACCAATGTGGTATAAAAAAAAAGTTATGACATGCTACTCTTTGTATAATAAAATATTTATTTTTTACAGATTTGACGATCCTAAGGGCAAGACCATCACTATCAATGCCGGTGAATAAGGTAATAGCAAAATATCGATGTTTTATTTGAAAAAATAGAGATGTTACCATTTTATAGTTACTTTATCGATACATTATGATTTAGTCGACTATTCGACTAAAATTGACAGGTAAACAAAACGTATTAATATTATAAGGGTAAATGCACACTGTATTTTATTAGACTCAGTAGTATGATCGATTTTCTTGGATTGTATTAATTACTTTTAAGCACAACTTTGTATTAGTAGTTTTTATAAGTACACTATACATGTGTGTTTTGCATTTTGTTTTTGAGTACTATTTTTGTATTGATGTATACATGATCTTAATATTTTAAAGGTACATCTCTAACTTTAACTAAAACATCGTGTCTTACAATCGATTCTTTAGTCGATTTTATGGTGCCGTAGTATGGGATAGTTCAGTGAGCTCAAATCGATTCCAAAACTATTTATTATTAGTCGATTAATCTACTAAGAGAATGTTTTCGATGTATTTAATACTTATTAGACAACGGTGCCTGTAACGCAATAGACAATAGTCAAAGACTTGAATGTTCAATTCTATAAATTTAGTCGATTACAATCGCTGTAACTATTCGATTATATTATTCGATACGACTCGACTAAATACAAATATATAGTCCTAAAATGTTTATATGCTTAATAAAATGCTTATATGTATACTAAAGTAGAACTATTTTAAAATAAGTATGTTTGTCAACCGCTAAAGTGCCTATTGATACAAAAATATGGCTGTAAACTATTCTTATAGATTTATAAATTAACTTAAATAGTTTATACTATGTTTTTGAACAAAAAATATAATTTGCAATGCAAAATGTCACATGAGACGAGAAGTATTTAAAAAAAAATTGTATCATTTCGAGACAAAGGCACAAAATAAGCCTAGTATGAACTAGGATATTATTGCCATTTAGGTAACATAAAGCCACCTTTTATCGGGTCAAATATACCTTAGTCATACTGTGTCTGTGGCTTCAATCGTCTCTGACAAAAATCGTAAAAAAAAAACAATAAAAGGCATAGTATACACTATCTAGGTATATTTATTTCCTCATCCTTGGCCTTAAAAAAATGAAAATCTTACAGTTTTCGCGCCTTTACCATACAACGATGATACTATTGAGCTTTCAATGCATAGACTTAAATTAGTATTAAAATCCCTAAATTAAAAAATTTGGCGTGTACTTGACATAAAAAAATAAAATCAAAAAAAGGAAATCCCGCCAAAAATGCTGTCAGATTCAAATGACAGATAAGAGAACATAATTTTTTTAAAGGTAAACTTCGTAGTGAATTAAAAAGTATAAAGAAATTGAGAGCCCTCCATTTTAGTGCCAATCTGTGTTGTTCATTCCATAATGAATTATAAATAATATAAAATGTAACAAAAATATGTTTAAGGAAACAGTTGTAAGATTCATAGTATATTTAATTTCGGGAATTTATTACAAAAAATATTTTTATTTATAATGTACGAACATTTAACAATTTTACCAACATTAGCAATTATAAAATAACATGTCCTGTTATTTTTTGTACATTCATTTTACTTTATCTTTTTAAAAAATATTGTTTTTAGTATAAAACTTCCTTGTTTTAACTTTAGTAATAGGCATAACTGTTTTTCTTTGTAAATATTTTTTTCGGCATTAATGTTGTTCAAAGTATTAAATTGTGAGACCAATATTTTATTTTCTTTTATTTTATTAAATCCTATTGTTATAAGAATTTGTGAGATGTTGATTATTAAATAAAGTAAAATAAGGCTTAAATGTGTTTTTGTTAACCATTTTTACTATACATTTCTGATTTAAGTTTTTTGCTGATTTGCTTTAGGTACATACATACCTACTTAACTAAAAACTGCGTGCTCAAACGCATAGAAAAAAACAATTTCAAAACCGGTAGATTCAGAGATTATCCCCAACAACCGCACAAATCTCTTTATATTAAAGAGGAATCCACGTTTATGTCGTAATGGCCCAGTGGTGAAGGCATTCGTTCGTAAATACTTAACCTGGACTTCTCGAGGACGCCTGAAACCGCCAATGCGCTTCAGCGCACGTGGCGATTAATGCATACCTTCTCTGTATGAGAAGAGGTCTTTTTCTGCAGAGAGATAATAATGGGCCGATATGATTAAGAGGTATCCAACTGGCTCTTCTTCACGAGACATCTTCATCCACCACTTTTCAAATACCTTCATCATAGTTTTATGGTAGCAGCAGACCAAGGGGCTCACTCAGCTTCTGTCGCTAATAAGCAAGTGTCCACTTACCATCAGGTGAACTGCTAAAAATAAATTTAAATTCCAACTTTCTCGCTTTTATAGTATGCCAGCAGGGCAAAGAAAGCATTAACACATTCAGTGCCACTGACACGCCTGGCGTGTTCTCACCCATCCTTATCGCCATGCCGCGAGCACGCCAGGCGTGCTCTCTGTTTTTCATCAATATTTCAAACATTTACCTATATTTTTCATTGAAACTCTTATGGCATAATTCTCATGCTGTAAGCTAAAGAATTCTGAAGTGGTTCCATGATTTAACAATTTTTTTTTATGTTATCAAAAAAAGGTAATTATGTAATGCCGCGAACACACCTGGCGTGTTCGCGGCATTACATAATTAACTTTCTCGCTTTTATAGTATGCCAGCAGGGCAAAGAAAGCATTAACACATTCAGTGCCACTGACACGCCTGGCGTGTTCTCACCCATCCTTATCGCCATGCCGCGAGCACGCCAGGCGTGCTCTCTGTTTTTCATCAATATTTCAAACATTTACCTATATTTTTCATTGAAACTCTTATGGCATAATTCTCATGCTGTAAGCTAAAGAATTCTGAAGTGGTTCCATGATTTAACAATTTTTTTTTATGTTATCAAAAAAAGGTAATTATGTAATGCCGCGAACACGCCAGGCGTGTTCAATTACAAGAGTTCTCAACCTTTTATTGATAAGTCAATTTATTAAACTTAAAATGCTAATGCTGTGTGTGTGTGTGTGTGTGTGTGTCTGTGTATGTGTGTGAGTCTGTCTGTGGCATCGTAGCGCCCAAACGGGTGGTCCGATTTTAATTTAGTTTTTTTTGTTTGAAAGGTGAATATGCTGGGAGTGTTCTTAGCTATGTTTGGTGAAAATTGGTCCAAGATGGCCGCCGTGACAAAACGATCGTTGATATTTTTCTTCCACAACGCCCACGTTATGGGTATCAGGGTAAGGGTTTGGCGAGTAGATTAATACTCAATATGACAAATTCAAATTCAAAGATGGCCGCCATCACAAGATGGCGATTTAAGTACGTATTTTCACAACTTCCTCAATATGGGTATCAAATTAATCGTAAATAAGTAACAAAAAGTTGACATTCCCTGAACAAATTACGATAATTACTTACCGTGAAATCTATTTCTTGCCATAATTCAACTTTTACAAATACAAACACTTGTAAAACCACTATTTATACACCGTAACGACTGAAAGGCTCATGAATAAGCACGGCTCGTCGCTAAATATAGTTTTTTATGATTTTAGCTTTATACAGTGCCAGTAAACACGCCTAGCGTGTCCACGTAATTTCATCTTGCAGTGCCGAGGGCACGCCTAGCATGTTCGCATTTTTTATAGGGCGGCATCGCCGGGAACTAGTAGAAAATTGACGTGGCAGTGAATGTGTTAATGTTGGTGTAACCACCAAGTAGATGTACTCTGTACCTACACGATGAAACCTAAAACCTGCCTATAACATGGTGAAAAGAAAGAAACCCATTTTTTGTCGTGCAGACTTTATCTATTACTTAGCAGTTTCCCATGCTCACATTTACGGCACAAGATTTGCTTAAACTGACAGATTTATAAGATTGCTGGCAGTTCAATTACCCCCTCGATCCTCTTCCTTTTCCCTTTTCCTTCTTCAGACCCTTCTCCATGGTCGGCAACGGCTTGGTTGTGTTTTCTAAGCATTATTACTTGTGCTATGCTTGGAAAACACAGCCATCTCTATAGGTTACGGTTACCACTTACCATCAGGTATGTATGCTTGTTTGCCACCAAAGTCGTTTAAAAATAAAAAATGTCATCCATAAAATGAACGCGTGCTTAACTTTAGATATTTAATAATGCCACAAGTTATATACAAATCTTTATATTATTACATTCTGTCAACATACAAGGTACTATATCTTAAAAATACAGAAAAAAAACTTAAATTTAAAAGGAAGATCCGAGTATCTCGAAACGCACCAACTTTAAAACGCACCAAAACTATTCCTCGAAACGCACCAGTAGTATATTTTTTGTTAGCTCCCCATACTGGTGCGTTTCGAGGAATACTTTTGGTGCGTTTCGGAAATGGTGCACTTCAAGAATACCCCGATTTAACACAGCAACTTTTTAAAAATAAAAATATTAATTATCATTCTACTTGTGATACTTTTATACATAGGTAGTGACATTTCTCAATGACTTTTTATCATCTAATATTGAAATATTAATATTATAATGCGATCTGGTAATATTTAAAAGGCTACACAAATGTAAAAACAATAGTATTATACACATACAAGAATATATAATACTAGCTAGGTATACCAAAAAAATAAATAGCTTATGTTACTTGTAGCTAGTGAAAAATTATTTCATTTTATTCTCTTTATAATATTAGTTTAGAATATCACCCCGTTACTGTCACACTGGAGGGTAAAGACCTTTTTTATACAAAGGTATTAAAATTGCGCAAAACAGGTCACTGAAGTATAATTAATCATATTTCATGACATTCGAATAAAGTATAGTCGATCATAATTATAATTGTTTTACCACCCAAAGTAAATGTCTTCTTCTTCTTTTTCTTGGCAACAGAGTCGACGATTATGTTAGCTATTTCTGCCAGCGTCAAGTGTAGAATAATATTCTTGTTGATGATATTAATGGTATATTGCAATGATAAAATAGAAAAAATGTGGATGAAATTAAATGACAACCATCTTCCGAAAACAATAATGTTTATTTTTGCTTGCAAGTTACCTCAGTACAGTGACAGATGTCAATTTTAATGGCAACGTCTTAAAAATCGATGAACGCCGGCTAAACGCACGGAAAGATGTTACGTTTCGCGTGCAAGCGAGGCACGATCTGCCTAAGCGTTCTGCTTGTGTAGCAAGAAAAAAAATTATCGTCCGTAAACCGACTTTACAGACAAGTTTTTTTTATAACAAGAAAGACTACTAAAAATACATAGGCATATCATTAAATCGCACTATAATATAGTTTGAGGCCGTCCATAAAAGCGGAGTTGAGCAGCAGAGAAATATTAATCAATACCGTGCAACCGATGGATGAGGGCGGCTCACGAGCAGCCAAGGTGGCGAAAATTGAGGAAGGCCTATGTCTAGCAGTGGACGTTTATCGGATGATATGCTGATAGGATTGCATAAAATCTTCGCTACAGTGGACAAGGACTAAAGTGACTCTTCGCTACTGGTATGGAGCAGTAGCGAAGAGTCACTTTTCCGAGGAGGGAAGCCGGTGGGACTAAAATATTTTGAGTTTCAGAATGCTAGTTAGTCTTTGAGTAAACACGCAAGCAGTGATAGGTATAAGGAGGTCAGGACATATTTTAAAAGGGAAGCCGGCAGGAATCGTGTTATATGGACGCTTCACCACTGATCCATACTAATATTATAAATGCGAAAGTAACTCTGTCTGGCTGTCTGTCTGTTACGCTTTCACGCTTAAACCACTGAACCGATTTTGATGAAATTCGGTATAGAGATAGATTAAACCTTGTAGAACAATTCTAGGCTTTCTTTTATCGCGAAAAATGGCTGAAAGGGTTTTAAATAGGGGATGAAAGTTTGTATGAAAAATCGTTAATGTATAAACAGAGATATAACCGACATTCACGCGGGTGGAGCTGCGGGCAACAACTAGTTGGTTAATATTTCTCCGTTTGTCCGCTCCGCTCGTATACACAGGCTTACATCTTTGATACTTGATATTATACAACCTACTAAGTTGTTTAAAACAGACAATTTCTAGACGTAGAAAAAAAATTCTATTGACATCAAATGCTATTATGAATTTATGATAGAAGACATATTTTTTATATTAGTCTACTAAAGTGACTCCACTCTGCCTGATGGTAAGCAGTCAGTGGAATCCAGAAGTAGTGGACGTCATTCCAAAAGCCAATCTCTGACACTACTGATATGGTGGCCTCCACTATGACGGCTTCGTGAGATGCTTTTTACGCCCCGCTTACAAGACTCAGGATAATAGGTAGAGTTCCAGGCTTTAATTTGAGCGATAGAAAAGCGATTTGTAAGTTTGCGGTATACGGTATGCATTGTTTTCTTCATTATTCTAAACCATGGATTTTGATAAGGTGCTGTTCTACTATTTCTTCAAACTCTACTTCATAGTGCCACTTCACCTTAGGCAAAATGTATTTTTCCTAGGATTATTATTCCAAAACTATATATGAAAACATCAAAATCAGACTATGCTACTTTAGTTTAGTAATGATTAATTTTATAACTAAACCATCTCGCTCAACTAAAATTTTTAAACTAAATTTTAGTTTGTTGTGATATGGATTTTCAGATGAAAAAGAAGGTCAGGTTTAATCTACTTTATTAAATAAATAATTAAATAGTTGACAAATAACTAATCTAGCAATCCATCTAAAATTTAGTTTAAGAATTTTAGTTCAAAAATTTAATTTCAAACATCTTAATACTTAACGAAATAAAATACTAAAATTTAATAAAAAAAAATTTTAGTTACAAAATTAATAATCGCCAAACAAAATAATAATCGCGTAATCCGAACTAAAATTACATACTACATACAACACTATATTCAAACTTTACATAAATATATAAGATCGGTGTTTTACTTTACAAATTATGAAGGGTTATTTCTCGAAACTCACCAATTTTGAAACGCACCAAAAGTATGCCTGAAACGCACCCAAAGTAACCCTCAAAACGCACCGATTTCATGCGCAACAATTTTTTTTATCTATGTTTTTCTATGCTTAGAAAATACAACCAAACTGCAGCTGATCTTGTAGGGAGAAGGGAATGAGGAAGGAAAAGGGAAAAGATAAAGGATTGACAACTACTGGTGCGTTTCGAGGAATACTTTAGTGAGCTTTATTTGGTGCGTTTCAAAATTGGCGCGTTTCGAGTACTACCCCGTAACGGAGTGTATACTTAAGAGAATGCAGTGACGTGACGTCAAGTTTACGACGTCATCATGTCGTTGACGTTGGCGTTGCTGACGCCGGCCGCGCCCTTTAGTAAGTCATTGATGTCCCGCCGGAACATTGATAGGTTTTGTGTGAATCTGTAAATAAAATAATTAATTAAATTAAATTTGTTTATTAAAATACAAAATATAAGTTTTGTTTTAATTAATTAAAATATAAGTTTACGTTGCACTCACTGATCGCTAAACGATCAGCAAATTAAGCAACTAAACTAACCCCCAGTTTCTGAAAGGCAGATCAACGAAAAATCACCTGTAAAATCTCATAAAGTACCAATTGGGTTGCTAAAAGCATTGTTAATTACTTTAATTTGATCTAAGGAGGGTGTTTAGAAAAATTTTTGCTACTAGTTGGCGCCACTTTCACTTTTACATTGGGCCAATCAGGAGTTAACTTTCAAAAAGCGCTTGACAGCTAGACCTGACGCGACGGTGCTGCCACCTCGTGGGCGCCATTTTAGAAAAGCCTCTTAACAATTTTCTTTAGTCTGAAGTGAATTATCTATTTTGTATATTGAACATTTAAAAAAATATTTGTTTTGATAGCGCTGTTAAAAATGGAAAACCTTTTAGCAAAGTGGCGCCAACTGTTGGCGAAAATTTTCCTAAACACCGTCGTTAGTTACTAATGCTTTTACCATGATTTTAAGTGTTTTATCGCGGAAATGGCTTGAAGGTGTTAAAATAGGTAATGAAATATTTGTATGAAAAAAGCGATGACTAACATTCACGCGGGCGAAGCTGCGGTCAACAACTAGTAAACAATATTTACCTGTCCCTATTTTTAGTGAGCAAGTTAGGTTCGATTCCCGCCATAAGCCCGTTGAACCAGTGTGCCAGCTGTGGTTGCTTGTCCCTTGGTTGCTGAGCAATCATATCTGCCCGAAGACGAGCGAATTGTTCCTCATTGAGTAATATGAGGCCCAACAGAGGCCTAGACATTGACCATTGATTACACCCTTCTTCAAACATTATTACGTTTAGGACCTACAACGGAAACACAAGCACAAAATAAGCAAAGTATTTAAGTATTCCGCATTCTAGAACCCATAACACAAGCTATAATAATAATAATAATAATAATAATATTCTACCACATTCACACAGCGCCATCTAGTCCCAAATTAAGCAATTATATTTGCTTGTGTTATGGGTACTAAACAACTGATATACTACTTATATACATATTTTATTTTGTAAATACATACATATTATAGATAAATTACACCCAGACACAGAACAAACAATCACGCTCATCACACAAAGGTTTGTCCTGGGTGGGAATCGAACCCACGACCTCCGGCTTAGCAGTCAGGGTCACTAACCACTAGACCAACAGGCCAGTCATCTATAATATCTATAATATGCTTACTTTGGGTCTAGATGGCGTTGTGTGTAGTTGTTGTGATATTATATAATTATTATTATTATCTACACTATTATGAAAAGCGCAAAAGTTTGTTTGTTTGAACGCATTTATCTCTGGAACTACTAGTCGGTGTTGTAAAATTATTTTTGCGTTTGAAAGCTTAAATCTTGATAAAGGTTATAGGCTGTAACATCACGCTACTGGTGACGAGAGCAGTAACCGAAGATGTAACTTAACGCGGGTTTATACCGCATCGCGGAAAGCTAATGTTGTAATATATTTTTTCTTATAATATATATTTTTAAAAATATTTTTGTCTATTGTTTGTATAGTCTAAATGATATATATACTCACAGTGGCTAATAACTGTTGCATTATCTCTGGTCGTCGTTGTAACACTTCTATGAACATATTGCTTGTCTCTGGCGGAGGTTGTCGCGGGTTTGGTACTTTGTTGCTAGCTGTAGTATTAAAAGTATTATAAAGCTACCATAGAGAATGCTATATCAATAGTTTTATATGGTGGAATAATTTATGAACCTATTTATAAAAATTGGGTGCTGGAGATGGACATATGCATACCTACATACCAGTGGCGAAGCGTCCATATAAAACGATTCCTGCCGGCTTCCCTTTTAAAATATGTCCTGACCTCCTTATACCTATCACTGCTTGCGAGTCTACTCAAAGACTAACTAGCCTTCGGAAACTCAAAATATTTTAGTCCCACCGGCTTTCCTCTTCGGAAAAGTGACTCTTCGCTACTGCTACATACATAAATTTACGCTTGTCTCTCATTAATGGGGTAAGCAGGGACTATAGAACGCCATGTTCCATACCTCTTTTGCCTTCTCAACATTCATTAATCTTTTCATACATACACGTCGGTTACGGGTGCTTGTAAATGTGCCCTTTGTAAACACATCACCTATTTGGTCCGCGTATGTCCGTCTAGGGCGACACATACCCACTTTTCCAGTCATAGGCATACTTTTCATCCCGAAAATCGATCTAGTACCCGAGTTACATTATTAAACACATAATTTTCCGCCCGAAGCCGCAGGGCGCAGTTAGTACACATCGAAATGCTCCTTTTGAGAAGTGCCCGTTATCAGAAATGCAATTACCTGCACCTTTTTATCATGTGCACATTTTATGAAGAGCACATTCTGCGACTAACAGTGCCTTTCTATACCCAAACTTTAATCCAAGATTCTTGAAAATCTCGATATTTTGTTCGGCGCTGAAGCGCTGTCATTATTGGACATATAGACGTATTGTTAAAGCGATTTAGCGCTGAACGATTCATTGTATAAAAAAGCCAATGAGAGCTGTGCGGATTCATAACCGCGATATTTAGTAGAGAACATTATGAATGTTAGAAATTGAAAACATAAAAAGTGAACAAATCGAAAAAGAAATTTAAATATATTATAAACCGGTTCTCGGGTTTTATGCCCGGGTCGGGACAAAATGATTTTGGGGTTTTTCTGTAGATAAATTCTCAGTATCAGTCTAGCATTGTGCCCGAATATATGACAACAAGCTCGCCCTCTGTTACAAGGAAACTAAAAATAAAAAATGGCGAAAAGTGGGCTGTTAAACATCTGCCTACCCTTTCAGAAATAAAAGGCGTGAAACTATGAATGTATAAAACTTAATACTTAGTTTTCTTTTAGTCTACGACACTCACTGAAAAAGATGGGGTACTAAATTTTACACCGAAACTATAATAATATGTATTCTTGTATGCAACGAGTAAACGCAAAAACTACTGAACCAATTTCAAAAATTTTTTCACCATCAGAAAGCTACATTATCACTGAGTAACATAGGTTATATTTTACTCTCGTACTCCCACAGGAACGTGAACTATGCGGGTAAAACCGCGTGACGTTCGCTAGTTATACAGAGTGTATACGACGGTTTGATATTAAATGAAAAGGCAGCTGTTACTAGTCCGTATAATGATTTAAAATAAACCACAAAAATGATTTGACGAAAAACAAAAATTTAAAATTTTCTAACAAAATAAATAATATTTTAGTAGTAACAAAATAATACACCATTTATTATGACAAGTTCACTGACCTGTAATGAGCGTGTTATAAAATAGTAATAATTTGAATTACTAATTGTTATGAATTTGATTACTGATTCTTATATTTTATGCAAATATAAGTAATTTCATAAAATCTATTTATTTATTACAAATAAATCAATAAATAGATCATCTAAAATAAATATGTTATAAAGAACATCATTTATTTAAGTTATGAATATAGGTTATGTTTGTAATACTTTGTCAAGGAACCACATGTTCTTTTCAAAGCAAGAATCTTATACTTAGCTATGTACTTAATAAATCTTTCTATATTTTTTAAAAACGTTTGTAACGAATCTTAAATCATAAAATCATTAGATTATGAATACAGTTGTTTTAGCGTTATCTGTCACACAGTATAAAAGAAACGGACTCTAACGATGTGATGCATTCTGTGTCCGGTCGTCATAGCGAGCAGTGCTCAGTAATATTGTAATACGAGTTATAAAAGTTAAGTATGATTTATATTATAATTCTAATCCTAATTTTAATGTAATATTGTATTGTAAGAAACATGGTAATTGCTATAATGTGTCGGTATTGAATAGATAATGTATTATATCATATTATTTACTTATGTTGTTTCTTCTTTTCATATATAAACCCCGTAAAGATAGCTAAAATAAATTATATAGCTTTGAGATGTTGTTTTCTTATAACATTGCTTAAATATATGTTTATACATTTAGACCTGAACACAAATTTATGATTGTACATTTATATATAATTGATAGTTACTTATATGTATATAGTATTTTTGGCAATATACATAATCAATATTTTTACTAGTATATAATTATATATTTACTATAATCTAACATCAGAAGTGGGATAACTATTTGACGCAGTACTAATAACAGTATATTTCCAGGCACCTCTTTAAAATTAACCAAGCAATGCTCGAGGAGTTGCTCACGGCCATCCGTGATGTTCTTTCCAGCAACAAACGACAAGACGACGTGGCGCTACCAGTGTTCGATCCGTCCACCAGCGACAACGGCGCAGCTGTATGTGTGACAACGTTGACAAGCTTGGAGAAGAGATTGGATGGAGTGGTATAGCAAAAGTTGCAAAAGCAGGTGAGGCCCTTAAGGGCTCTGCGTTAACTTCTGGAACTCTTCGTGGGAGCGGTCAAGCAGAAAGATATGTTTCCATTGTAATTAACATGCTAACAAAGTGTAACATGTCAGATTGGCCGAACGAATTATACTGATTAAAGTTTAGTAGATAATATTGGTAACTGTGGCTGTGCCTGTGGTTCTACCAATGCTGTGCTTTTGATCAGATGGCTGTGCCTGTGGACCTATGCCTGTGCTTAGTTCTGTGGCTGTATCTTTGGTTCTGTGGCTGTGTTTTTGATCTTGTGGCTGTGCGTTTGGTTTCACCTGTGGCTGTGCCTGTGGTTCTACCAGTGCTGTGCTTTTGATTACATGGCTGTGCCTGTGGACCTATGCCTGTGCTTAGTTCTGTGGCTGTATCTTCGGTTCTGTGGCTGTGTCTTTAATCTTGTGGCTGTGCTTTTTGGTTTCACCTGTGGCTGTGCCTGTGTTTATAATTATCTGTTGCCACATGTTTCAAATAAAATATATTCATATTAAATAAATTATAATCTGTCAACATACTGTAGGTATAGTAGAGATAAATATAATATCAAAAAAAAATTAAGATATTTGTTGTACTCCGAGAACGTAGCACATTTTCAGAATGGCCGTGTTATAAAATAGTAATAATTTGAATTACTAATTGTTATGAATTTGATTACTGATTCTTATATTTTATGCAAATATAAGTAATTTCATAAAATCTATTTATTTATTACAAATAAATCAATAAATAGATCATCTAAAATAAATATGTTATAAAGAACATCATTTATTTAAGTTATGAATATAGGTTATGTTTGTAATACTTTGTCAAGGAACCACATGTTCTTTTCAAAGCAAGAATCTTATACTTAGCTATGTACTTAATAAATCTTTCTATATTTTTTAAAAACGTTTGTAACGAATCTTAAATCATAAAATCATTAGATTATGAATACAGTTGTTTTAGCGTTATCTGTCACACAGTATAAAAGAAACGGACTCTAACGATGTGATGCATTCTGTGTCCGGTCGTCATAGCGAGCAGTGCTCAGTAATATTGTAATACGAGTTATAAAAGTTAAGTATGATTTATATTATAATTCTAATCCTAATTTTAATGTAATATTGTATTGTAAGAAACATGGTAATTGCTATAATGTGTCGGTATTGAATAGATAATGTATTATATCATATTATTTACTTATGTTGTTTCTTCTTTTCATATATAAACCCCGTAAAGATAGCTAAAATAAATTATATAGCTTTGAGATGTTGTTTTCTTATAACATTGCTTAAATATATGTTTATACATTTAGACCTGAACACAAATTTATGATTGTACATTTATATATAATTGATAGTTACTTATATGTATATAGTATTTTTGGCAATATACATAATCAATATTTTTACTAGTATATAATTATATATTTACTATAATCTAACAAGCGCAACGTTTATCCTTCGACGTGGATTATGACTTATGTCAGTGACCGTTTGACGTACTTACAGGGTGTTTAGAATAAAAGCAATTAAAAAAGTAGTCCTGTGTCTAAACTATTAAAGATATTTAGTTGATTTTTTTTTGTCTCGCTTTATAATGTCACATACGTAATTGCATTTAATATCATACCGTCGCATACAAAATATAATAATTTACTTACATTTTTGTAGTAATTGTTTAAATAGATATGTGACTATATGGTCCAGTGTCGTACAGCATCCCGTACCTACACTTGTATCTGTAAAATAATTTATATTTATTGCACAACGCTTAAGAGCGTTCACAAAGAGTGGTAACGTCGAAATTTAGTATCATATCTTTGTGGTTTTAATTTTTTATCATTTAATCAGAGCTATATTTTATAAATGTTTTTAGAACAATTTTTAGAATTACGTAAAAGCTGTATAAAACGTAAGTAACAATAATGCTTACAGTTCTATTTATATATATAATATATTGGAAACTTCTATTGCGTTATATTCATAGTAAAATAACTGTAAGCATTATGGTTACTTACTTTTTATACAGCCAAAAATTTTCAGTTGGCGCCACTTCAGTAAAAAGTCTGCCATTTTGACAACGCTAGCAAAACAAATATTTTCAGTCGAAATTTTAATGTTTAAATATTACAAAATGGATAATTCACGTGCTTAACAAAAGAAAATTGCTGAGAGGGTTTTCTAACCGCCTACGAGGTGGCAGCACCGACGCGTCAGGTCTAGCTGTCAAGCGCTTTTTGAATGCCCCTGATTAGTCCAATGTGACAGTTGAAGTGGCGCCAACTGTTGGCGAAAATTTTCCTAAACACACTCATTATAACAACCTATGGCTAAGAGGTACTTACCTAACGCAGTAAGTCCTTCTGATATAGAGCACAAAATATACAATGTTGCTTCGGGCTGTAAAGACGCTAAGAACGGCATATGATCCTGTGCCAGACGTTCTAACAGTACGTAATATGTCTGTGATAGTTTTGGATAGTCCTGGAAATAAATAAATACTATGATTTATCGAAAAAGGGGTAGGCAGATGTATGACATAATACTAGGCCTTATAAGGCGAGCCGGTGCCTGAATGCATAATGTTAGCCAATTAAGAGCGTTCACACATAAGAGTGGCAACTGTCATATTTTCGTGGTTTTTAATTTTTATTATTTAATCAGAGCTATATTTTAAAAATGTTTTCAGAACACTTTTTAGAATTACGTGAAAGCTATATAAAAAGTAAGTAACCATAATGCTTACAGTTCTATTTATATGCAAATATTACATTGGAAACTTCTATTGCGTAATTTTTATAGCAAAATAACTTTAAGCTTTTATGCTTTTTATGCTTTTATTGCTTTTAGCTACGATTAAATAATAAAAATTGAAAACCACGAAAACATGTCACTAAACTGCGACTTTGCCACTCTTATGTGTGAACGCTTTTAATGTACAGAGGCTCTTAAATTGTTTATTTGTAAAGAAAATATATTTTTTTTAATTTTAATATTCCCGCGCACTAGCGCTATAGTCGCAATATTTTGTTATCTGTGGTCGAACCTATAGAACAATTTAGTTAATAATTTTGTTACAATACTTAGAGAATTACTATTGTGATTTTTGAATCGACATTGTGATTAATAACATTAGATGTCGTTTCTTTCTTAAAGCTGTTATGTTACTATCTAAGTAACTTACTTTTGATTAAACATATAAATGTAAACATTGTACTTATTCGAATAAATATCTTTCCTTACAGAGAAACTAAATTATGTTTAGATTCACTGTGTTGTACAAATCACTCAAATATATATTATTAATAAAAAGCAAAAAGACCGCCAGCCTAAAACATAGTAAAAAGAAGAAACCCATTTTTTTTCCTGCTGACGCTACATTGAAATTTTATATACCCTATGTCACTCCCACAATCAATACGAATCTAATGGCACCTCATATATTAAAATCCATCAAGCCATTTAGGCTGTAGACTGTGCCAAAGAAATAGACATACATACTTACATACATACATACATACAAACATGCGCTCGAAAAATACCTTGTCTGTTTGCGTCAGTCGGAGAAATAGAATATAATATTGTTACGACGAATACCTACGCTAGAATGTTCGCAAGTACCTACCTACACGTCTACCAATAGCTCATCGGCGGTAGGCATACCTACGCGTCGCAGCTAAGTACCTACATGCATTGTTTTGTTATCGAGAATTGTCGGCAACTTTGTAGTAATAACAGGCAGTAGTTTGTACGGTAGTAGATCCACGCTGATTTCAGCATGAATGTGCCGGATCGTTCGGGGAAGTACTACCCTCTCATAGAAGATCGACTTAAGAGAAATATAAATAGATGTATCACTATGGTAATGTTCAGTGTAAACAAATGTTGGTGATCCATAATAAACAAAAATAAAATAAAAAAAAATAAAAAAAATAAAATAAGAGTAGTAGTATCTGTACTACTGCGTTTCGTTCGGTGAGTGAGAGCGCCGCGCCGGAGGCCCAATTTCCCCCCTTTCCTCTTTCCTCACCTCCCTCATTCCCTTCCCCTAACCCCATTCCCAGCCGGCATAGTGGAGGCCACCATACCAGCAGTTTAAGACGATGGCTTTTGGTATAGTGGCCACCACTTCTGGATTCCACTGACTGCTTACCATCAGGCGGGGTGGAGTCACTTTGGTAGGCTCTAATATAAAAAAAAAAAAAAAAAAAAAGGAAGGTTCTAGAAATCTATTGAAGGACTATAAAAAGGATTCGACCGTCGGCACTTCGTTCAGTTGTGAATACAGCGATCTCGAGCGAACATCTAAGTGATACGGAAGTTTACGAAGAGCGATATACGAAGCGTTATAGTGGACTATCAGTGTTTTATTGCTTTATTTTGTTACTGTTAGTGTATTGTGTGAGTCTTGAGTAAACTCATTATCGCGCTGGCATTTTACATCGAACCCCATCCTGACAGTTACAATATATACTTACCAATAGATCGCTCTGTGGTATACTAAGTAATAATTTAACGAACATATTGAGAGCGTTGTCCAACGCCTCGTCGCCGTATAACCTGAAAATTAGATTAATTTTGTTATATAACTTTTCGACTGTGTTATGGGGTGGGTAGTTAACTTCTCGACTGTGTTATGGGGTGGGTAGTTAACTTCTCGACTGTGTTATGGGGTGGGTAGTTAACTTCTCGACTGTGTTATGGGGTGGGTAGTTAACTTCTCGACTGTGTTATGGGGTGGGTAGTTATTATAAAATGCCCAACGATCGTAATATACTTGCGATTTCAACATGAATTATCTATTATACAGAGTGTATACGACGATATGACATTAAATGCAATTACGTATAGTATGTGACATTATAAAGCGAGACAAAAAAAAATCTACTAAATATCTTCAATAGTTTAGACACAGGACAATTTTTTTAATTTCTTTAATTCTTTTTTTTATTTTTTATTTTTTTATTTTTTTTTTTATACGTGGGAAATGCATTACGCATACGCACCCGCCCGGGCAAGGCGGGGGTTATGTCGGACTCTCCGACCGCACTCAAAGCGCGGCCAGCATACCGACTAAAACCCACGGTGTTCCTCCAGACGGCCAGAGTGTCGGGGTCACGGGAGTCGCTTGCGCATTCATCCGCGACCCCGACGGGCCATGGCCCGCTCACCGCGAGCGGGCCCCGTCCGATTTAGGGGCCTAGCCCCCCCTCCTTCGAGAGGCGCGTGCGGAACACGCGCACTGCCGTCTCGGGCCCGTGCTGTTCGGGCGGCGACTGCCCGATCGCCGCCCGCAGGCCAACTCGGCCGCAGAGGATAGGGAGAACGGCGCATCGCAATACCGACACTCCTCTTCCCCTGCGGCCCCACCGCGTCCGCAATCTGGCGGTTGCGGCCCCGCCGAGGCCGCGGAAGGTAGGGAGAGCGGCGCACCGTTATACCGGCACTCCTCTCCCGCCGCGGCCCCGCCACTCCTCAGCCGCAGTGTCGCCGAAGCAACACTGCAGCCCACCAGAGCCGCTCCATCGTGGGCTTAACGGCAAAGCCCAGAGGAGCGGCGCCTCCTTGGGGTTCCTCTTGGTTCACCGTGGTCCTTGGTAACCACGGCTACTAAGCCCCCCCGCCGCGACAAGGCGAGAACCCCGTTGGGGGGGGGGGTATTTCTTTAATTCTAAATTAACACTATGTAAGTACGTCAAACGGTCACTGACTTAAGTCATAGTCCACGTCGAAGGATAAACGTTGCCGTTCATTACAGTTCAGTTAACTTGTCATAATAAAATGGTGTATTACTTCGTTACTATTAAAATATTATTTATTTTGTTAGAAAATTTCAAATTTTTGTTTTTCGTCAAATTACTTTTGTGATTAATTAGAAATCATTATAAGGGCTAGTAACACCTGCCTTTTCATTTAATGTCAAACCGTCGTATACACTCTGTATAAAACGGAAAATGTTGTTTCAACACGCTAATCTCTGGACCTACCAATCGCATTTGAAAAATTTGTCATGCGTATGATAGCCCAGTTCTGAAGAAAGGCTATGTAACATCACGCTACTGGCGACGGAAAGCAACAGAGCAGTAACCAAAAACGCGGGTTAAACCGCGCAGAAATCTATTAATATAATATACTAGCGGCATGCCCCGGCTTTGCACGGATGAACATTTTTTTAAACATTTTGAAATAAGTAAAGATACTTTTATATGGGAATATTAGAAAAGTGTTTTTTGTTTCAGGCACTCATTAAATTTTGCTCTCTCTAAGAACCATCCTTGTACTTCAAGGAATATTATAAAAAAAGAATTAGCGAAATCGGTTCAGCTGCTCTCGAGATTTGCGCTTAGCAACACATTCAGCGATTCCTTTATATATTATAGACTAGCTGCGCCCTGCGGCTTTGCCCGCGCGACAATTGCTATGTGTTTAATTAATGTAACTCAGACAACTACCAATTTTCATCGAAATCGGTTTAGCGGTTTAAATTTAATATTATGGTTAAGTATTCGTAAACTTTCTAAATCACCGCACTATTTTCTTAGTTTTTCTTTCATAAGAACCTTCTCCTGACAATAACAAACACAACAAAAAAAGAATTAATGAAATTGATCTAGCCGTTCACGCGTGATGCCATGACCAAGGGAAAAAGGGATTCATTTTTATATTATAGCTATACAGGTTAAGCCACATACCTGAAAACTCCGAAATTAGCGTAATTCCCGCACAACGCTGCTTTTAGTATCGAAAAACATAACGATATACCCTTTAATTTGAGAGCGTATAACTGTTTCTTGTTCACATCCACTGTTAATATTCTACTGCCTGTGGACAAACATCACGCTAATTAGCTTAAAAGATAGGCAGAAGCTATATTGCTAGGGAGCGCGCCTGTTGCCATTTAAATATAATTGCAGACTCCATGTTATTACAGACTTTTAGATATAATTGACTGGCCTGTTGGTCTAGTGGTTAGTGACCCTGACTGCTAAGCCGGAGGTCGTGGGTTCGATTCCCACCCAGGACAAACCTTTGTGTGATGAGCATGATTGTTTGTTCTGTGTCTGGGTGTAATTTATCTATAATATGTATGTATTTACAAAAAAAAAAAAAAAGAAGTATTTAAGTATGTATATCCCCATTCTAGAACCCATAATACAAGCATATAATATGCTTACTTTGGGTCTAGATGGCGTTGTGTGTAGTTGTTGAAATATTATTATTATTATTATTATAATTATAAAACAATTTATTTGCTTCAACATTTTATTCGAGGATCGAACCCCAGACCTCTAGTACCATTAAATCACAGTACCATTAAAAAAACGCCGAAAAATTATAAATATTTTTATAGTTTTATAAATATAAGTTTTTTAATATGTTTTTGTTTGATGATGATGCCTAAAATAAATGATTTATTATTATTAGTAACTGTAGTAGATCCACGCTGGTTTCAGCATGAATGTGCCGGGGAAGTACTACCCTCTCATAGAAGATCGACTTAAGAGTAGTAGTATCTGTACTACTGCGTTTCGTTCGGTGAGTGAGAGCGCCGGAGGTCCAACTTCTCCCCTTGCCCATTTCCTTACCTCCCTCATTCCCTTCCCCTGACCCCATACCCAGCCGCCTTAGTGGAGACCACCATACCAGCAGTTTAAGACTATGGCTTTTGGTATGGTGGCCACCACTTCTGGATTCCACTGACTGCTTACCATCAGGCGGGGTGGAGTCACTTTGGTAGGATACTATAAAAAAAATAAAAAAATTGCAACACTGATTCATAGCTTTATGCACTTAAGTAAAACGTCTGAAATTACCAATCCACCTTGAGCAAGGGTAAGATCAATGTGCCTTCACTGTATGAAAATAAGCTTTTGTATGTACAGAAACATGCTGGTATTATTATTCTAGCAACTTCTAGACCATCCTTAAACAATCTAACATCTGAAAAAACTTCTAGAATTACCCAGCTAAATCCAGAACACTCACCATAAGCGCATATAATGTTAGACAGCTCCCTAAACAGCAGGATCCCATTGGGTGATGACACATCAAATTGTAATCGCTGGTTCCTATTCTGTGCCAATTCTGCTGTTAGCTTGAGGACCGGAGTAGTTAGTGCTGGTTCAGAGAACCAGACTTCTATACCACGGAGAAGGACTTTCATGTATACTGGGTAGCTGGAAGAGAATTGTCACAATATTATTTAATTAATGAGGGTGTTTAGGAAAAATTTTCGCCAACAGTTGGCGCCACTTTGTTCAAAAATAAAAAACAAAACAAATATTTTTCAGTGTTCATTTTTTAAATTTTAATGTTTAATTTACAAAATAGATAATTTACGGACAAAAGAAAAATGCTGAGAAGGTTTTCTAAAATGGCGTTCACGAGGTGTCAGCACAGATGCGTCAGGTCTAGCTGTCAAGCGCTTTGAGACAGTTAAAACTCTGATTGGCCCAATGTGAAAGTAAAACTGGTGGCGAAAAATTTTCTAATCACCTTTATTGTCCTAATGTCAACTCATGTACACCATAAAGTTCTTTTGTGTTAAACGTTTTTTTTACAATTTGTGCATTATATGACTGCTGTTTTTAACCCAGTACATTTTGGCCCTTGAGATTGTATACATTATGGCCCTATTTCACCACTAACTGCTAAACTGTCTGATATTTAAAACAGATAAAATATTAAATATGTCTAATATTTTCAAAAAGTTTAATTGTCAGTTAAGGTTATCAGGCACTTGTGGAACTGATTTATGAGTACTATCTGTCAGTTAAGTTTCTAATAGGTTATCACGCACTTTATCAGTAAGTGGTGAAACAGGGTCCAAGGGTCACATTTTCAACTAACCGTCTGTCCGATGTTAAACATAGTTCTTCTTCTATATGGAGGTATTTGATATACTTAAGTACGAAACAAATGGTTTAAGTAAAACATAAAAGTATTATAGTCTGATCATTTGAAATAATAATAATAATAATATGTGGACACTATCACACACCGTCATCTAGTCCCAAGCTAAGCAGAGCTTGTGTTATGGGTACTAGATAACCGAAATATAATACATATACATACTTCTTTTTTTATGAATACATACTTAGAATACATAGGAAACATCCAGACTAAAGACAAATACAAATGTTTATCACATAAATATTTGCCTTCTGCGGGAATCGAGCCCACAACACCCGGCGTCGCAGTCAGTTAGACTAACCACTAGACCATCAGTGCAGACATTGATTTTGAGCTTAAAATGTCTTTTAATTAAAATTTATATTAAAATGACAAATAAAGCATTATGCATTTAAAACTGATTAACATCTCAAACATTAAGAGTATACTTACATCCAATCAAACAGCATCATATACATAGTCTTAGTGTTGAAGGCGAATGCTAGGCCTCTTAGGTCTCTCGCGAGGCCTATAAGTGTCTTTTTCGCATCTTCAGACCCAAACATTGGGGACTCTGGACCGCTGAGTAGGCCTATTATACTTTCAAACGCAGCTGGAACAAGCGAAATCAAGATTAAAGACCTGGGCAATATGATGACACCCAGTATTAGATGGAGGGAAATAAAAAAATATGCCCACACATTTATTAAGTTGCCCACACTATACTAATACCATTTCCAGGTTGATGGAACTACGCCCACACTATTCCTGTTGCCCACACTATTACTCTACTACTCAAAATCTATGCCCACGTTGCCCACACTATGCCGACGTTGCTCACACTATGTCCACGTTGCCCACACTCACCAGTAAGCGGCATCATGAACTGCAGGAACCGATCCTCGTCTTCTCCAAGGTCTACCATCAGTAATCGACCGAGCGCGGTATACAACATGCTGCGACATCGCATCTCAGCTGTGCCCACGCCAGCTATGCCCAGGAATGGGAAGTGTTCAGCCTGTGGACAAAAAAAGAAAGGAAGTCATGTAATAAAGAGTGGAGACCAAGGACTGGAAAGAGCAAAGGCGTCCTCCAACTAGACGGACAGACAAAGACAAAAAACATTTATATATTTGGGTTAATTGAATTAACACTTATGAACGTTAAAATTACATAATGTCAGCCAATTAACTTACAGCCAATTCGATGACGTAAGGTAGCGCCATGAGAAAAACTGGCAAGAAACCCAAGTCACTCTTTATTGCCAGGTTATTACAATTTTTGTAAGTTACAATTTCAAGTAGCATGCAATATGACGCAGGCAATACACAATTCTATAGGTAATTAGTAAAACAGACGAACTGATAAGCCAGAAAGCACTGAAGGCAGGCTGCCGATCGGCCTCTTTAGAAGAAGGGGGAGCGCTTGAGATAATTCTGATATGTAGTACAGCCAAACCATGGCTTAGCTTAAGTACTCTATTTAACTCGCAAATTAGTGAAAGACATTTAAGCGGGGCGTGAAAAAGCATCTCACTAAGCCGCCATAGTGGCGGCCACCATACCGGTAGTCTGGCTTTTGGAATGGTGTCTACCACTTCTGGATTCCACTGACTGCTTACCATCAGGCAGAGTGGAATCACCTTGGTAGGCTAATATATAAAAAAAGGCTTAAAATAATAATAATAATAATAATAATAATAATATATAATAATAATGTTCTACTATATTCACACAGCGCCATCTAGCCCCAAATTAAGCAATTATATTTGCTTGTGTTATGGGTACTAAACAACTGATATACTACATATATACATTTTTTTTTTGTAAATACATACATATTATAGATAAATTACACCCAGACACAGAACAAACAATCATGCTCATCACACAAAGGTTTGTCCTGGGTGGGAATCGAACCCACGACCTCCGGCTTAGCAGTCAGGGTCACTAACCACTAGACCAACAGGCCAGTCAGAAAATAGAGTACTGCTCTATTTAAGTATTTTTTAAAAGACTCAAAATAGGGCAGTACATCAGGCAAAAGACTATTTTTTACTTTACATTGCATTTGACCTAACAGCCCACCTGTTGGTAAGTGGTCTACCGGTCATGAACTTCTGCCAAGAGCAAAGTCAAATGCTCTATTTAAACCCTTATTTGAAGGTTGAAAGGCGAAGGAAGACGTGGAAAAGCATCTCACTAAGCCGAAGTGAAGGGCGCCATAGGCTTCAGGATTTCACTGACTGCTTACCATCAGGCAGAGTGGATAAGCCTAATATAAAAAAAAAAGGGTTAGTGAACCTACCGTATGATGGGTCAACATAAACTGCACTTCATCCAATTTGACCAGTTTCCGAACACAAGAGTATCCTCCACTCAAATCACTTAGCAAACCCAAGGTCTTCGCTATTATTTGTTCAGAACCACCCCAGTATTTCAAATTCGTTATACTGAAAAAAAAAACACGATGAATACATATCATATTTAAAGATCATAGACAAAAGGTCATTAATATCAGAGACAAACAGTACTGGTCAACGTGTTCAATAACCAAAGGTCAAGGTCAACATAATCAATAAGCAAAGATCAAGGACGAAGAAGACAATTGACGGTAGTAGATCCACGCTGGTTTCAGCATGAATGTTGATCGTCCGGGGAAGTACTACCCTCTCATAGAAGATCGACTTAAGTGTAGTAGTATTCGTACTACTGCGTTTCGTTCGGTGAGTGAGAGTGCCGGGGGCCCAATTTCCCCCTTTCCTTGTTCCTCACCTCCCTCATTCCTTTTTCCTAACCCCATTCCCAGCCGCCATAGTGGAGGCCACCATACCAGCAGTTTAAGACGATAGCTTTTGGTATGGTGGCCACCACTTCTGGATTCCACTGACTGCTTACCATCAGGCGGGGTGGAGTCACTTTGGTAGGCTAATATATTAAAAAAAAAAAAAAAGAGAAGATGATTAATGACACAAAGGTCAAGGACAAGATGATTAATGACCAAAGATCAAGGTAAATATGATCAATTATAAAGTTTAAGGACATGATTAATGACTAATGGTCAAGGACGACAGGATTAATAACAAAAGAACAAGATCAATAAAATCTCGGGTTTGATCCTCGAGTCGGGTTTTCTATGAAGATTTTAGCATTATACTATCTCTGCTTACGTTTGGCCAAAAGTCATGATATCAACTTACATCTTCCTCATAAGCACAATGAGTAGCTGGCTCTCATCAGCTAATCTAAATGTCAAGGTCACCAAAATCAATGACAAGGTCAAGGTCAGCTAGATCATAATCAAAACTTACATTTTCCTCATAAGCACACTGAGTAGCTGGCTCTCATCAGCTAAACCCAGTACATCGCTGAGTCTTCTGTATACCTTGCTGTTCTTTTGCACTTGTTCGCCCACGTATATCTTGCGGAACTGCTCGAAGAATGACATCATGGCTAACTCTAGCTTCTCACAGCCACCCTGAGAAGTAAGATCAAGGTTAGGTCATAGTAGTTTTTCCTTAGTGAACAAACCAAGCATACGAGCATCAAACTCAAACTCAAAGCGTTTATTTCATTTTGATCAAAAATTAACATGCTTATGAACGTCAAAATTACATGAAGTCAGCTAATTAACCTACAGCCAGTTCGCTGAAGAGGTAGAGCCATGAGAAGAACTGGCAAGAAACTCACGCCACTCTTTTCAATCGCCAGGTAATAACAGATTTTGAATGAGTTACAATGTTAAGAGGGTTTACGCGTCATGAGTTGCAACGTCACAATTTAGTGTAATATTTCGTTGTTTTCAATTTTTATCATTTATTTGGAGCTATATTTTAAAAATATGTTCTGTCTATATGCTAGAATTAGGTGAAAGCTGTATAAAAAGTAAAAACCCCCAAGTAAGTCCCCACCCTACGTCAGCGAACTGGCTGTAGGTTAATTGACTGATGTTTTATAATTTTAAAGTTCATAAAGGTCTAGGTACCAAAGTTGACTGGCCTGTTGGTCTAGTGGTTAGTGACCCTGACTGCTAAGCCGGAGGTCGTGGGTTCGATTCCCACCCAGGACAAACCTTTGTGTGATGAGCATAATTGTTTGTTCTGTGTCTGGGTGTAATTTATCTATAATATGTATGTATTTACAAAAAAAAAAATTGTATATAAGTAGTATATCAGTTGTTTAGTACCCATAACACAAGCAAATGTAATTGTTTAATTTGGGGCTAGATGGCGCTGTGTAAATGTGGTAGAATATTATTATTAAAGTGACTTCACTCGTAAAGTCAGTGGGATCTAAAACTGGTGACCATCATTCTAAAAGCCGTCATTCATACTGCTGACGTGGAGACCATTACTATGGCGGCTTCATGAGATGTTATACATATATATGTGAATGAACAGATTGATGAATGTTACCTATAAAGCGGAAGAGTTTGTTCTTTTAAGCGCAATAATCTCTGGAACTACCAGTTGGATTTGAAATTTCTTTTGCGTGTTATTACGCGCTCGGTTCGATATAGAGTTCATAAAAAAAAAAATCGAAATTAAAGGTAAATTATTTAGGAATTGACAAAATACACGAAAATAGAATTTACAAGAAATAGTACTGAACGTGTGAGAGGTTGGAGGATGACTGAGGCGTGAGAAAGGAAAACGGATTGCAATGATAGACAAAACTGCTGACTACTGCGACATAGAGCTGTGTAGGCTAAAGAGTTTGGGAGTGCGGGGTATAACAGTATGATAGCACAGTTCTTGGTTATAAACTATATAACATCACGCTACTGGTAACAGGAGCAGAACAGTAACTAAAGATGCTTTGTTACGGTAGTAGATCCACGCTGATTTCAGCATGAATGGGCCCGATCGTCCGGGGAAGTACTACCCTCTCATAGAAGATCGACTTAAGAGTAGTAGTATCCGTGCTACTGCGTTTCGTTCGGTGAGTGAGAGCGCCGGAGCCCCAATTACCCCCCTTTCCACTTTCCTCACCTCCCTCATTCCCGTCCCCTACCCCATTTTCCGCCGCCATAGTGAAGGCCACCATACCAGCAGTTTAAGGTGATGGTATCGTGGACACCACTTTTGGATTCCACTGACTGCTTACCATCAGGCGGAGTGGAGTCACTTTGGTAGGCTAATATATAAAAAAAAAAGATGCGGGAGAAAGTTTAGTTATAGTCTCTGTCACCCCATTGATTGGGGTACAAGCGTGAAGTTTACTCACATTAGCCAGCCTAGAATCAGTGAGATCCATCAGTTGCAGTACCCTGCAGACCAGCTCTCCGTCCATGGCATCGTTTTCATCGCAAGTATTGACTGAAGCCCGTCCTCCTATGGCCGCCCCAATGATATATACTAGCCATGTTAGTTGACCTGTAAGCATATTTAAAATAAATTAGACATTGTAACAAGCTTCTTTTCCAGAAGGGGTAGGCACTTGGAACTGTGTATTTTTTTTATACAACTTTGGTGGAAAACAAACATATGGCCCCCCTGATGGTAACCGTAACCTATAGAAACGGCTGTGTTTTCCAACCATCGCAGAAGTAATAATGCTTAGAAAACACAACCAAGCCGTTGCCGACCACGGAGAGGAGGATGAGGAAGAAAAAGGGAAACGGAAGAGTACCGAGGGGGTATGGCTGCCGGCGCTCTCTATATTACCCACGTAGCGTCAGTTTCGTGTTTTTATAAGGTCCCATGTAACAAAGCGCGAGACGATATTTAGTACGCAAGGGGGTGGGTTACGACACGTATAAAAGAAATGGGGTGGTTTAATTTTCTGGGTTGAATAATCCAAAATATTTCTTTTTTATTTATTTATTTATTTATAGTTGCACTAACTACACTAAAGAACAGATACACTACACTAAAGAGGCAGTAAAGCAGTTAAATTAATGTGGCAGTTGCTTTATAAAGCTAGAATCAAATGCAGTTTCTTTTGTATGAGTCTTGCTTATTTACACTCATTAAACCAAAGGGGCAGTGATACTTTAACCATTAATGCAACGGGGCAGTTGCTTTAAATCCCAAAAATCTAACTCGCAGACAATTCCATTAACCTTGCTGTCCTACATCGATTACTACCATTACAATAATAATTCAATAGCATTATATTAATGGGGCAGTTGCTCCAGTAACCAAAAAACAATCTCCCGACCTTAACTTCAATATCCTCACTTACATAAACTCACTAAATCAATAAAACACTAAGATTACACCAATGCGGCGGTAGGTCCACTAACCTTGCAACACTCTGACCTGCTGCGGCTGCGCCTCCACGCTGTAGGCGGCGGCGGCGCGGTCGAAGTGCGCGACCAGCAGCGCGCACGTCTTGCCGTACTCGCACCGACCTATCACTGACAGCTGCTCCAGCTGCTGCTGCACTGTACCCACGTCATCCAGAGGGTCTTCCAGCCCGTCACTGGAAGAAAACAGTATGATTGATACAATAGATCTGACGGTAAACCTCAACAAAATAAATACAACATAAAACTACTAACGAACATAAAACTAAAAACTCATATAAATGTACTACAATCTACCCTATTACATCTGTTAAATATTTAGGTATACATTCAGACAGAAACTTTAATTTTAAAGCTTATATTACCAGCCTAACATCTCGAACTAGAAAATTTATTTTTGTGTTATAACTTTGCGTTACATATGTGACCCCAAACAAAGTCTATTTATCTGGCCCTCTGCGAGCCTATCCTAACTTACTGCATTACGTGTTGGGGCAGCTGCTCTAAGACCGCGCTATATTAATTATATTATAATACATTCAATCAACACAAGCTTGTATACTCTGAAACATCCTTTAATAATAATAAGCGCAAAGATAAAATATTTACAGCACCCTTATGCAGAACTACTTTTGCACAAAGATTTACTCTTTGTCGCACTATTCCTCTACAATAAATTGTCAACGGTAATTTCAAATCTGTCAAACTTTGCTAAAGTTAAATAAAGTAAGAAGAAAGAAAAACATTTATTAAATTTATTATTAAATGTAAACGAGCCATTTCTAGTTACCTGAATACCTTAAATTATAATACCACCGAGTCCTTACTGCATTCTGGGTACAACTAGGCCAATTTGTAATATTTTTATTTATTTATTAAATATTATTTTTTTTTATTTTTTTTTATTTACTTTTAATATTTTTGTGTCTTTTACTCTATCCTTTCTAATGTGATCAACAATAAATATTACACGCATAAAACTTACCAACTCCACATATTTGCTGTAATAAAGGATATTACCAGCACTGAACAGTTACCTTTTGAGATACAGTCTTAACTAGTTTAGGAGGTATGGAATATTTTGCTAATAATATCCTAAAATATACTGAAGCAATTTTAAATGGAGACAGTCTAGTAATAAGTTATTTACTATAAATGTACGTTTAAGAAAATCTCTGTATCATTTTTGGTATATATTATAGAAATAAAATAATTTAAATTTCAATACGAGATAAAAAAAATATAACGTCACCCATCCGCCAAAATTAATTATTACACTTCTCTTTGGAATACCTGTATCCAGAGTTGGACGTTGGAGTCAATGATGTTAAAATGGAAAAGTAACCCCCAGTTTCTGAAAGGCTGATCAACGAAAAATTACGAACTGTTAAATCTCATGTAAAGTACCTAATAGCATGGATAATTAGTTTAGTTTCATCTTATTAGATCAAATTAAACTAATTTCATGCTTTTAGCAACCCAATTAGTACTTCACATGAGATTTAACAGGTGATTAGTTAATTTTTTTGTTGATCAGCCTTTCAGAAATTGGGGGTAAGACACTTTGGAGTAACAATACAGGCAAAAAATATTCAAATTAGACATAGTACTGCTTACCGCACAACACATTGTACGGAGTCAAGCCTGGAACCGATGTAGGCGGCGGTGACCCCTGGCGCGTACGTCTCCAGCAGGTGCGGTTCAGTCGCCTTCACGTAGGGGACCGACACTACCATACGTTGCCACAGGGATAGCAAGTAGTGGACTGAGTTGGGGGCGAACTGCCACATCTGCCACACAACAATAATGTAGTAAAAAAAAAACTGACTGCCTCTGTGGTTCGGTGGTACTGTGTATGGATTACCACGCAGAGGTCTCGGCTTCGATTCCCGGATCGGGTAGTATATTGGGTTTTCTGTCGAAACATTTTAAGTGTTGGCTAGAAGATTTTTTTTTGTATGGGGTAAGCGAGCCTCTTGTCATTTATCGCAACAGGCTCGCGTACCCCTTCTGGGATAAAACGCGTGAAGCTATATAAAAAAAATTGTATCTGTTCTTGTTATCATTATTTTTAGTTTTGCTTATATTGACCTTCTAAGAATCTTTTTATCTGTGTCAAACAAATGTAAATTCTTCTTTTTTTCTTTCAACATACAAGGGCCACTAAGTTCCTTGAGCCTTTACAGCGTAGAGACATGATTTTAATGGCTGTCTTTTATCGCTATTGCCGATTAGAAAATTTTACGTTTTTCACAAATGATTCTAAAGGGTCGAAATGCTAATGTATGTTATAACTTATAACAAATATTAAAACCCTTCTAAAATTAAACAAAGACAACTTTAACTTTATGTTATGGGTTCTAGAATGCATATTATAGATTATAGTTATAGAAACATACTTAAATCTTATTTTGGAAATAAATATATATTAAACATAGAAACAATCAGACCAATGCAAATAGACATGTTCATGCACACAAATATTTGTACTGAACGGGAATCGAACCCGCGACCTCTACGTGGCAGTCCGTACATAATACCACCGAAACACAAAAGCAGTCAAATATTAATGAGATATAAATTTTATTCTAATTTACCTGTAAGCTCTGCACAGTGAACTTGGCGATGTGTTCGATGAGTCGCGGGTAACTGTCAACCATGACTAACTCCCCGAGCTGATAGTTGGACTTTAAACGAGCCAGCAGCCGACAGAACTCGTGGTAGTTCGTTGGGTCTGCTAGACCCTGTGGATCACGAGAAAACCAAGGTTAAGAAGGTTATTTTCTACGGCGCACGTGTTGATCAATGCTTATGCCTTTGGAGACTGCTAGTATTGTTTTTGGTTCTATTCTTATTTTTAGCTATTTTTTTAAATTTTTCTTCGCTTAGTACCTACTGTTGAACAGCGACCTCCTGACCGACGCGAACTGTACGAGACACGCTAAAGCTAAAATAGCTAGAGCACCGCCTAGTAGGTGATTTAGTTCAAAAAAAAGGAAATACATTTAACAGTACCACCACTCGCCCCAAACGACGAAAAATCACTTAATCTGGGGTTATGGTTTTTTTTTAATATTTTTTATATACTTATTACTTATTTATTTCTTTTTTCTGTTTTTTTATTGTATTTTAATATTTTGTTTTTTTTTCCTTTTTGATTTTTTTTAAATAAGTATTCATTATTTTAGTTTTTGAGTACACATTTTTGCCTTTTAACCAAATCCTTACCTGTGTATTATCAAGTATCCTCAGCACCCCAGCGGCCAGTCTATTAAGAAACTTGGCTCGTTCAGTACTGTTAAACAGCGACCTCCTGACCGACGCGAGCTGCACGAGACACGCTAAAGCTAAGCTAGCTAAAGCACCTCCTAGTAAGTGATACAGCTCGAAAAATAGGTCTAAAGTGCCTGATTCTAGGAAAGTTGGTCGCCATGATGTGGGTACCTGCAAAAAAAAGTGTAATATCATCACGCCGTTTAAGGGATAAGCAAAAGTGTAAATTAGCAGCTATATAAGAACTTGTTGCCATTTATAAAACTCAATTCCATACTGGAAGTAAAATTTCTGGCTAAAAAAAAATTCTTTGCCCTGGGACCGAACCTGAGATCTCGAGCAGTCTCAAGTGAATTTTTGATGCAATAGAAAGTATATCTTTATTTATAACAAAAATTGACATAATAATAATATGTGGACACTATCACACACTGTCGTCTAGTCCCAAGCTAAGCAGAGCTTGTGTTATGGGTACTAGATAACTGAAATATAATACATATACATACTTTTTTTTTGTAAATACATACTTATAATACATAGGAAACATCCAGACTAAAGACAAATACAAATGTTCATCACACAAATATTTGCCTTCCGCGGGAATCGAACCCACGACACCCGGCGTCGCAGTCAGTTACACTCACCACTAGACCAACAGTGCAGTACAATCGAACCAAGTGAATCATGACCCACCATAAGTTCCATTTTTCAATCTATCTAAATGCAAGTAGGTCGAAATTCGCTTGAAGACAGATTTCCTTGACAACGAGCTTGTTATCATTTAGACACTGACATTTTACTGAGTACACTGTTATGTTAGTATTAAAAACGTCCTAAATGCATTATATATTTTATTTATTGTCAACACACAAGTCTTATACTAAGACATGTATGTTTATTTTAGACTTAGATTAAGTGCTAAGTTTAGACCTAATGAGGATGTTTAGGAAAATTTTCGCCACTAGTTAGCGCCACTTAGGTGAAAGTTCTTCCAAAAATTCAAAATTCAGTATTCATTCAGTTTGAAATCAATAGAATCGTTCAGTTATCTATCAAATATTGAAAGGGCTTTGATAGGTGTCTGGACCTGACGCCTCAGTGCTGCCACCTCGTGGGCGCCATTTCAGATAACGGTCATTACAGATTGCCACAGCATACAATATAAGTGGTTTAAGTATGAGAAGTAATATTATATACAATAGGTTTTTTTTATATATTATTATTAACAAGACAGAACAATAGACACTAGAGTGAAATACGAAGAACAAATACGATAAATCTTAAAAGTTTGACAGTTTTAAGCAAAATATTACCAAAATGGGTCATCATTTGGTCCGATAGTACTTTGATGAGACGGGATATACGAAATAATTTTCCTACTAATGCTCTAACACCTGGACCCCAATTCATTTTACCATTTTTATATATTAACTGGACATTATTTTAAACATTTTGGGATAAATAAAGATACTTTTGTATGGGAATATAGAAAAATGTTTTTTTATTCAGGCAATTTTTTATATTTTTCTCTCTGTAAGAACCATCCTCGTACTTTAAGCAATATTATACAAAAAAAATCGAAATCGGTTCAGCCGCTCTCGAGATTTGCGCTTAGCAACACATTCAGCGATTCATTTTTTATATTATAGATAAGACCAAGGTCGCGAAAATTGGGGAGTCCTATGTCCAGGTCCTACTACAACCTCTTATAGCATATACATATATATTATAACCTTACTTTACCTCTATCCTTGTTTTAAATGATACAAAAGAAAAAGACAAAACACAAAGTGACATTAAAATAATCAATACTAATATTATAAATGCGAAAGTAACTCAGTCTGTTACGCTTTCACGGCTAAACCACTGAAGCGATTTTAATGAAATATGGTATAGACATATATTAGACCTCGGGGAACAACATAGGTTATTTTTTATCGCGAAAAATTGCTTCAATGGGTTGAAAATGGGATGAAAATTTGTATGACCTCGGGGAACAACATAGGATCTTCAAGCTTCAAGGGGTTGAAATAGGGGATGAAAAATCGTCAATGTAAACAAAGATATAACCGACATTTACGCAGACGGAGCTGAGGGCAACAGCTAGTACTGCTATAAGAGGTAGTAGCAGTGAACATTATTCAGCTATTATAATAATAATACCACAACAAGCACACAACGCCATCTAGACCCAAAGTAAGCATATAACGGCACGTGCACGTTATCATCAGTATGTGGGTCCATATTTAGTCACCGAGCGAATGTGGGTAAGCGGGCGAGGAGAATTAAAACCACGTGTTCAATAATTAACGACACAGTAATTATTCTTCAAAAATACGATCACACTTATACTCCGAATAATTTATAATAATAGAATGTGCAGACACTCCTCAATGCACGTCCGGCGCGAGCGCGATGCAAACGGATTATGATCCGTTCACCACGCCACCGCACCACAGAGCACCGAGTTGCGTCACAGTGCAGAAACGTCAGCTGTCAACTGTCACTCGAGACGTTTAAAAACACTCTTTTGACTCGAAGCGCCGTCACATATATTAATAGCTTGTGTTATGGGTTCTAGAATGCGGATAAACATACTTATATACTTTTTTTTTGTAAATATTTACATATTATACATAGAAACACCCATACCAATGCAAATAGCCATTTTCATGCACACAAATATTAGCACTGAGCGGGAATCGAACCCGCGACCTCTGCGGTGCAGTCCATACACAGTACCACCGAACCATAGAGGTTGTCAATAATGATGTATATCATACCTGCACAGTACACAAATCATCGCTGGACTCGTCGCTAGTAGTGCCTAGGAAGTCGAATGTGAGGCAGTTATGAGCTAACTTCAGTAAAGCGGCCACAAGCGCTGGTTGTCGCTCGTCTGCTACTGAGGAACCTGCCTTCCCTCTCACTGCGCCCAACAGTGAACATGACAGACGGAATATTTCGAAGAGCTGTGTGTCTCTGGAAATAAGTTTTTTTTTTAGCCTACCAAAGTGACTCCACTCTGCCTGATGGTAAGCAGTCAGTGGAATCCAGAAATGGTGGACACCATTCCAAAAGTCAAACTACTGGTATGGTGGCCTCCACTATGGCGGCTTAGTGAGATTCTTTACTGAACATTTATACGGTAGTAGATCCACGCTGGTTTCGTATGAATGTGCCGGATCGTGGAAGTACTACCCTCTCATAGAAGATCGACGTAAGAATATTAGTTTTCATGCTAATGTGTATCGCTTGGTGAGTGAGACCTTTCCTTCTTCATCCCCTTCTCCGTGGTCGGCAACGACTTGGTTGTGTTCTCTAAGCATTATTACTTCTGCGATGCTTGGAAAACACAGCCATCTCTATAGGTTACGGTTACCACTTACCATCAGGTGAACCATATGCTTGTTTGCCACCAGAGTTGTATTAAAAAAAGTAAGAAGTGTTTTTTTATTGCTGACAATGGCAGACAGGCCACGTGATGGTAAGTGGTAACCGTCACTCATGGACGACTCAGATTAAAGGAAATCTGCGAAGCCGCTGAAGGGAGTGGGGTGGGTGAAGGGATTGAGGTGAGGAAAAAGGAAAGAGGGAAATTGAGGTACCAAAATCTTCCTTGGAATACCAAAATCTTCCTCGAAAAAAGCACTGCATATTAAAAAAAACCGCATTTAAATCCATTGGATAGTTCTGCAGTTAAGCAATTTTATACAGACAGACGTTTTCCAGCAACTTCATTTTATACTATTTACTACCTTCCCGCGACGCAGTTTCACCCGCGTCTATGCTTACTGCTCTGCTCCCGTCACCAGTAGCGTGATGTTAGCCTATAACCTTCCTCAAGAACTGGGCTATCAAACACAAAAAGATTTATTCAAATCCGACTGGTAGTTCCATAGATTTACGCGTACAAACAAACAAACGCTTCCACTTTTTAAAATATAATGTATATAGTTACCTAAATGATGAAGCTATCTTTCTATGCTTGACGAGTGACCTGTTCGCATCGGCATCTGACACCTGATTCATTTCCACAACCAGTTGTGACAACAGCTGAACTCCGACTGTGCATAACTCTTGACTCTGAAAACCATGGAATAAATAAATAAATAAATTTTATAAAAAATATATCCAGACACGATAAATTTGGAAGCAGAAGAGGAATTATGAGGAATGATGAGGAAGGAAGAGGAATTATGAGGAAGGAAGAGGAATTATGAGGAAGGAGGAAAAGAAAGGAGAGGAAGTCCGAGGAATTAATACATACCCTGAGAAAATTAGTGATATCATTGATAACATTGTGGAACACGTATTCTTCTTTCACCATGTCGAACCAGCTCAACTTGGTGATGCGAGCGAATAGCGACACCAATGCCTATAGAGAAAAAATATAACTATTAGTGATGCGCGTCAGCAGCAGGATGCAGATTATCAATTCATAACCTCCGACGCGAAAACGACGGGGTGTAAGTTTGACGCATGTGTGTGTGTGTGTGGCATCGTAGCTTCCAAACGGATAAACCGATTTTCATTTTTTTGGTTATTGATATGAACGGGCTGTTTTCCGCAACTCCACAACTGTGCGCGTATTTTGCGTGTGGGTGGGCGGCGATAACTCGATCCATCCCAGCTCCTCGAGGAAGGACAGCAGACTTCTGATGTCTCCGAGAATCTCATAGAGATTTTTTTTGGTTAAAAGGTGAACTAGTCGGAAGTGTTCTTGTGGCGCCACTAAATGGCGGACTTCATATTTTTACACAACTTCCATAATATGTGTATCAAATCAAAGGGCTTCACTAGTAGAATATTGTACACAACATCGGGGGTTTTATAAATTTTTAATTTATATGTTATTATTCGCATCTTTAATTTGCTATGCAGAGCTGTTACCAAGTTGATAACAGTCGTCAGGTCAAATCGGATGCCTCTATGGGCTACCTGAACAAATCCTGACAATAGGTTGACCACCAACCACTCGATAAGAAGAAGATTGACTCACCTGTATAACAAAGTAAGCCAATTTAGGCCTGGTAGCCAGATAGTTAAGAATATAGTTTCTTATATCCAAACGTTGTTGTATTGACAGACCTGCTGTTGACCTGTGAAATAAAAAAGCATTCATTTCATTTTGATCATGATGCTTATGAAAATCATTAGCTAATTAACCTACAGCCAGTTCGCTGACGAGGTAAAAGTGAGAAGAACTGGCAAGAAACTCACGCCACTCTTTTCAATCGCCAGATAATGACAGTTTTTAGTATGAGTTAAAATTTTAACACTCAATGCAACCAAAGAACCATACAAATTAATTATTACAAATCAAACAATTAATATAATTACCAAGATTAAAAAAAAGAAAAGAGAGGATTTCAATTATTTAGATTCATCTAGTATGGTAATTTGCCTACATATTTTAATTAAAATAGTAAATGCATCTCCTGGTCATATTGAACGACAAGGTAATACTGGATTAAGTATTAAATGTATGCCATGTCAAGATTGACCAGTCATCATAAGTTCCATTTTAATATAGCATCACGATTTTCCACGAAAGGGTAGGCAGTGGTGAATAACACACATGTTTAGCCAGCTAAGTTGGATCTTATATAGAAGGACTGAAGACTAATATTGAATTGAATTCTGAAAACTTTCAAAATTACTTTATCCAATCTAGGGATTAAACCCGAGACATGGCAGTTCATACTCCAGTACCAGTACCATACCTGATAGAAAGCATTCTTTGATAAAACGGAGTGATTCCCAGTTTCTGAAAGGCTGATCAACAAAAAATTAACTAATTAAACCTGTTAAATCTCATATAAAGTACCAATTGGGTTGCTAAAAGCATGAATATTTAGTTTAATGAAAATATGTTTAATTAAATTAACACTTATGAACGTCAAAGTTTACAAAATGTCAGCAAATTAACCTACAGCCAGTTCGCTGACGAAGTAGAGCCATGAGAAGAACTGGCAAGAAACAGAGTTATTACAATTTTAAGTAGCATGCAAAGTGACACAGGCAATACACTTAACTCTATAGATAATTAATTACTTACAGCTTTCTATGTTGTAAAGAAAAAATAAAAAGTAAAATATGTGCTTTACACGCTGCCTCAATTTGGATATTGCTACAAATGGTTTGTTTGTTTAATTCAATAAATTAGTTATTAATTAGATCAAATTAAACTGATAATTCATGCTTTTAGTATGCTTTTAGGTACTTCACATGAGATTTAACAGATTTGATCAGCTTTTCCAGAAACTGAGGGTTAGACTGGCCATCTTAAGTAAAGGCAGATTTACACTGATACAGTAGTTGGCGCGAGCACGCCAGCATTCCGGCACTGGAACAGCACTGTATCAATGTAAACGTTTTTTATGTATGTATGGTTATATAAATATTTATATATGTATATTTATTGTAGGCTTTGTATGTATGTTTATTTTTATATTGTATGCATATTTATATATTTTGTTCTGTAAAATTGTCTCTACTGTTCTTCAGAAGCAACTACTTTGTTTTTCTCTGCATCACCTGTACTGGTTGACTGGTAGATAATGCCTCAGGCATTAAGTCCGCCAATATAAAATAAATGAATCATAATATCGGCTCGTTACTATCCCACTGCAGGCCTCTAAAGGCCTCTTCTCATACAGAGAAGGAATGAGCATTGATCGCCACACTTGCTCAAGATGGATTGGCGATTTCAGACTTCCTCAAAAGTCCAGGTTTCCTCATGATGTTTACTTCACCGTCAGTCAGAAATGTCTAATAAACTTAGGAAGTACATTAGATTTAAAAAATCACATAGTTCCTCGTCCGGATTCGAACCCTTGACCTCGTGTTTAAGTAGCAGCTGCCTTCACCACTGGGCCATCATGACCAGTGAATACACCAAATGGATGAAAATTACCTGCTAATAAGCTTAGAGAGTGTAGTAGCAGCCAAGAGTTGGGAGTAGCTGGAGTCAGCTCGCTCCAACAATGCTTGACACTTGCTGAGGGTATCTGGTGACTCCTGAAACATCACATTATCACTATCATCACCAGTCTTAAAGCCATTCACTACTATTCTAGATACATACATAGCTTAACGCCTTTTATCCCCGAAGAGGTAGGCAGAGGTGTTTAACCACCCACTTTTCAACGTTTTTTTTTTTTATTTTGGGTCCTATGTAACAGGGGGCGAGCTTCTTGCTATTTATTGGGCAAAATTCTATATTCTGGGCTAATACTGAGAATTTTTGAAAAAACACCCAATATCAATTTACGCGACGACCCGGGGATCGAACCAGGAGACCTCTGCTTGGTAATCCGTACACAGTACCACCGAAACAGAGGCAGTCACTTAAAAGCTTTAGTGGCTCAGTGGCAGTGAGTATGATCTCTTTACGAGTGGTTGTGAGTTAAATCGCGACATATCCCCCTTTCCTTTTTCCTCACACCCTCAATCCCAACACCTACCCCACTTCCTTCACGGTAGGCAGTCTCTAGCATAACAGAAGACTGAGACAATCCCAGGGACTCTAAGTCGTCCATGAGCGACAGTTACCACTTACCATCACGGGTTCTGTTTGCTCATCTGCCACAGTCAGCAAAAAAAAATATTTGTTCCGTAGAATTTAATGTACAACCTTGTGCGCGGCAGTAGAATATTCCTCTAATACAGTACAACAAACTACATTTAAGCCAGCATCTGAGGCCCATTCACCTAACATCAAGTGGACCTTTTGTCTTAGGTGGTAGTAGATCCACGCTGGTTTCAGCATGAATAGACCAGATCGACCGGGGAAGCACTACCCTCTTATAGAAGATAGACGTAAAAATCTTCATGTTTATGTGTTTCGCTTGGTGAATGAGAGCGCCAGCAGCGTTTTCCTTTTTCCTTCCTCATCCCCTTCTTCGTGGTCGGCAACGGCTTGGTTGTGTTTTCTAAGCATTATTACTTGTGCTATGCTTGGAAAACACAGCCATCTCTATAGGTTACGGTTACCACTTACCATCACAAGTGCCATGTTTGTTTGCCACCAAAGTTATATAAAAACACTACAATAATAATAATAATAATATGTTACCTGAAAGCCGACCACAGCCTTCTCAGCCTGGTCCCGGACCGCTGGGTCCTGGGACTCGTACAGCTGTTTGCACAGCAACTCTATTTGTATCACCTCCTGGAACAGACAGCCACGTATTAACATTCATCAGACATCTTTTATGACTATTTTTAGAGTTCCGTATCTCCTAAGGGAAAAACGGAACCATTATAGGATCACTTTTTCTCTGTCCGTCTGTCTGTAATTGGTATGTGTTTAATTAATGTAACTCGGGAATCAGATTTTCAGGATAAAAAGTAGCCTATGTCCATCTCCGGCACCGAATCTATCTACATAACAATTTTATCAAAAGCAGTTCAGCTGTATAGGCGGTGAGTGGTAACAAACACACACATAAATACACACAAACTACAAAAAACCACTTTAAAATACATTTTTAAATGATATAAAATAAAAAAATACTTTATTATTAATAATATTGATATACCAAGGTTGTAAGTTTCAAACTGGGTAAATATCAAGATGACTTTTTCAAATATATACTGGCCTGTTAGTCTAGTGGTTAGTGACCCTGACTGCTAAGCCGGAGGTCGTGGGTTCGATTCCCACCCAGGACAAACCTTTGTGTGATGAGCATGATTGTTTGTTCTGTGTCTGGATGTAATTTATCTATAATATGTATGTATTTACAAAAAAAAAAAAAATTGTATATAAGTAGTATATAAGTTGTTTAGTACCCATAACACAAGCAAATATAATTGCTTAATTTGGGGCTAGATGGCGCTGTGTGAATGTGGTAGAATATTATTATTATTATTATTATTATTATATACTTTCTAATTACAATTTTTACATCCTAAAGAATAAAAGAACGTACAATTTAATATTATAACTGGGAAAGTGAATATAGGTCGCCCTAGACGTAATACGTGGAGCAAATAGGTTGACAAAGGGCATTATTACAAGCACCCGTAACTGATGAATGTTGAAGAGGCAAACGAGGTATGTTTAGATCGCATCAAATGGCGTTCTACAGTCTCTGCTTACCCTATTAATGGGAAGACAGGCGTGAAGTTATTTATGTATGTACTAGCTTTTTGCAGCGTGCTTTCACCCGTGTCTTTGCTTACTGCTATGCTTCCGTCGCCAGCAGCGTGGTAAGAGACACCCATGGTAAGAGATAGGGAGTTACATATAGACCAGGGACCATGACTATTATCCATACGAATATTATAAATGCGAAAGTAACTCTGTCTGTGTGTTACGCTTTCACGCCTAAACCACTGAACCGATTTTGATGAAATTTGGTATAGAGATAGAATAGACCTTGGGGAACAACATAACATCTTATAACGCAAAAAAATGACTTGAAGGGGTTGAAATAGGAGATGAAAGTTTGTATGTAAAATGCGATGTAACCGACATACATACATACGACTAAGGCGGAGCAGCAGGCAACAGCTAGTTATACATATATTTCATTAAGAAATAAGACAAAAAGAGATAACTTTAAAAATACTTCTTGCCCAAGTAAGAACAGCTGAAAAATAAGTATCATCTTACAAAACTTTGCAATCTTAATCTTAGTAACATAACCTGTGAAGTATACAATACTACAGTAGTTCTATTCCCTCAGGCTGAGAATGACAACTTCCGAAAATGACAAATTTTCCAAAATTGTCTTCCTAACGGAACCTGCACTGCATATAGAGAACAATACCTTTTTAATTCCAAAATTTACAAAATATTGTCCAAACATGTTCATCTAATACTTTTAAAATGGTATAGTACTAAATAAATGAAATCCTCTCTTTTCTTTCTTTAATCTTAGTATTATATTAATTGGTTAATTTGTAATAATTACTTTGTATGGTTCTTTGGTTGCATTGTGTATTTAAATTGTAACGCATTCAAATGACTGTAATTATCTGGCGATTGAAAAGAGTGGCGTGAGTTTCTTGCCAGTTCTTCTCACAGCTCTACCTTGTCAGCGAACTGGCTGTAGGTCAATTGGCTGACAAAATGTAATGTTGACTTTTCATAAGCATCATACTTTATGATCAAAATGAAATAAATGCTTTGACTTTGTATGATGATGAAATTATTTAAATATTGTGCAATATAAAATCATGCAATACGTTTATTTGACATTCTCCTCTAAAAAGAACAGCATAAATAAATAAAATAAATTATAGAAATGTCATATTGTGTATTGAAATGTCTGGAATTGTGCCCGATAAAAGGCAACAGGCTCGCCCCCGTTACATGGGAGCTAAAATTAAAAAAATGTCCCATCGGGTATAAAAGGCATGAAGCTATGTAAATATCCTTGTGATGTTTTCAGTGAACGTAATCATGAGAAAAACTGGAAATTGCCAATCCTTTTTGAGCCCACATTGCGATCAATGCTCATACCTTCTCTGCATGAGAAGAGACCTTTTACTGCAGTGGGTTAATAACGGACTGGTATAATTTTGATGATAATGAATATCAATTCTAGTATGTCTAACATAGAGTCACTTTTCCAAAACTTGTGGTAAATAAAGCATCTTACAAAACTGGCATAGTAGAGGCCATCATACCAGCAGTTTTAGACAATGGTTTTTGGAATGGCGACAAAGGGAATACCAGCAGTGTTAACTGTAGACTAAAAATCACCCGCGGTCAACCTGCCTGTTAAATGTAGACTATGGCAAAATTTTACTTTGGATGACAACTATATCTACAGAGGACGGCAACATTTAACTTTGATGAAGGCATAAAATAAAAATATTTATTTTCTTCAATAAGCCTATTTAGGCTAATAATGATGATAATTGTATTGTTAGTTTGCTTAAAAATGTGTTTTTTTGTTCAACAATGACTAACAAAATATATTTTGACTAAAAACTAGGTCAACTAAATTATTTTGTAATAGTATGGCTATCAATTAAGAAATAATTCTTTAAATAGTAATTAGTACCAGTTAATTAGTATGATAAGCATTTAAACACAAAGGTTAGTTTTATGTGAATAAATATTCCAAATATATTAGTTTATCTAATATATTTGGAAAATATTGGTGTTTGTTAATTTCAAATTTTTACAATGAAAATGCTAGATTGTTTTATTTTTGACTTCACATGTCCTTAATTAGATACTTAAATTAACTTTTATTTTATAATAGATCCTATAATATATATATGCTATAATAGCTATTTTAACTAAATAGTTATAATTAGTTCGTAACTAATAAATTGGGCAGTCAAATTTACAGTTACTTTAGAGGTACAAGCCAAAGATTAAGTCTTATTGGACTGTTGCTGAATTATGTTTAAAAACTGTCGTTTCCATATATTTAATTGTAATAAATACTTGTTCCATCGCAAAACAGCTTAATCTATAGTAAACATTACATAAAATAGTAAATTAAACTCGAAACGCACCGGAGTGCACTTAGCAGCAAATTACATGCAAGTTTGATTACATTTCAAGGATAAAATGTGTAAACATACCATTATAACCAAAGTGCCGATAACAACATACAAAGAATTACCTTTACATACTATTCAACTACATTTATTAATTGATAACATGTAAAAGAAATCATTAGAAAAGATAATATCACCAAAATTCTCACTTCGCGGTCCAAACACTACAGTATTTTAAAACTATCCAAATATGTGGTTGGATTTCAAAAACTTGTTTACCACATTTGTTTATATTATCAATAAACTCATCTAAATGTTAAATTTACGGTAAATTCATATAAAATCATTTATAAATCATAATATTTTGGTTCTCACCTGTTCTTCAGCCATCTTTGTTATTTTCTAGCATTTGAAATGACGTTTCGTTGTAGCAGAATCGTCTGAAAACATGCTGCTGAATGAAACTATTTTTGTGACGTGACCTTACACTTTAATTCAACTTAAAATGTATTACTACTGCTGTTTATTCATTAAATTTATTAAAAATAGCTGCTATTTTATTTTTTTACTATTGTCGTTTGATTTTTATCGATTTATTACTACGTAAATTTTGCAATGAAAAAATAACTAAACGTATCTGCTGAAAACTGCGTTCAAGGTAGCTAAAGTTAGTCATTTTCAAAAACTCATCTTTTCATCATAGCTAAATACCTAGTATTCCTGATCGAAATGAGGTCATCAATAAAATCTAAATGCAATTATGTAAATAAAGAACACGTGACAAATTTTGTGAACTGAGAACAACAACTTACGTAGAATATTGTAACTTAATTTATGATGTTAAGATTTTTTATAGTTAAGTATAATAAATATATATTTATAGTTTAATTTAACTAGGAAAGAAAAGGCAACACCCTTGTCCACCACTAGTGTTACTGTTATAACGAATTTTTAATATTTTGCCATAAATAAAAGAAATGAACGTTTGCACCTAGCCTGAGAGTCTGGACCTAATATAGCGCAAGAACAAGAAGAGGTTTGAAAAACCTACCAACAAAAAAAATCACGAACGCTTGCGGATTTCGTTAGTATTATCAGATTATCACTGTCTACCCACAGTACCCCTATAGTTATCACTTTATCAGGTATAGGTACGAATAAGCAATTACGTATCTACGTATGTTATGACGATTTTAGCAGGCACTCTTGAGTTTGATATTCCCTATTTCGCCTACTTAAAAACAAATTTAACTGCAATCACTGCCTCAGTACTGAATTGACTGCACCGTTGGTCTAGTGGTTATTGTAACCGACTGCGACGCCGGGTGTCGTGGCTTCGATTCCCGCATACGGCAAATATTTGTATGTATGATGAACATTTGTATTTGTCTTCAGTTTGGCTGTTTCCTATGTATTCTTAGTATGTATTTTAAAAAAAAGTATGTATATGTATTATATTTCAGTTATCTAGTACCCATAACTTCCCTATACATTACTTTACTTACTAGAAGCTTTTTTTTTTTTATATATTTTGAAGTGGCCGCCACTATAACAAATACCTATACCAAAAGCCATCGTCTTAAACTGCTTGTATGGTGGCCTCCACTATGGCGGCTGGGAATGGGGTTAGGGGAAGGGAATGAGAGAGGTGAGGAAAGAGGAAAGGGGGGAAATTGGGCCTCCGGCGCGGCGCTCTCACTCACCGAACGAAACGCAGTAGTACGGGTACTACTACTCTTAAGTCGATCTTCTATGAAAGGGTAGTACTTTCCCGGACGATCCGGCCCATTCATGCTGAAATCAGCGTGGATCTACTACCGTACAAAGCTCTGCTTAGCTTGGGACTAGATGACGGTGTGTGATAGTATCCACATATTATATTATTATATTATATTATACTGCAAGAGTGTGATCGGTGTGCAAGAGGTTGCGAGTTCAAATCTAGCAAGTGACAAAATTTTGCATGATGCAGTAAATATTTTAGCCGAGTTTGAGTGTATTCTGTCTCTGTTAACTGCTGTTATCTGTATGCTGAACGTAGAAATCTCCCAAATTTCGCCACCTTGATCGGCTTGAAGTCTATACATATGTAGGTGATTAATTATGTACTAACATAAGGCATAATCGCCACACCTACTAGGTTTAAAACTGTAGTTGTAGTTTGTACATAATTTTGCTGGCTTTCTTCTCCTTACCACAGAGATAAAATACAGGTGACATATGCTGTCAGTTTAGAAAAAAACAAAGAACATTAAAAATTTGAAAGCACCTAGAACTTCTCTTTTCGCCGAGAACATTTCTGTCAAATTTTATAGAGAGATCTCAGAACAAGGACGAGATCATCCATGTATTTGGAAAAATGTAAAATTCATTTTCGCTGTTTTATCATTCCTGAATATTCCTAGCATATACCGGCGTCCTTAGTTACAAAATGATAAGAACTACAATATCAAAAATAAAGAGTGTGTGTGCATACACCCTCTGTCCCAAATTGTTTATTGGTAGTGATTTAAGAATCCCAGTGCTTCACAGGAATGGTGGCAAGTTCGAAAAATGTAAGTACTTATCTTCTTTAAATATTAAATTACTTCCGTTAAGTTTAGATGCATATTTTTTTTATTGACGACAGTGAGTGGCAGACAGTGTTTGTTAGCCCACGTAATGGTAAGTGATAACAGTCGCTCATGGACGACTCAGAGTCACTAGCATCGATCCTGCTATGCCAGGGACTCTGCGAAGCCGTTGCCTACCGTGAAGGGTATAGGGTAGGTGAAGGGATTGAGGGAGGTGAAGAAAAAGGAGAGGCGGGAAATTTGACCTTTATTAGAGAACAGCTGAGAACTTTAAAGATTTATAATTATGTACTGAAAACATTAGATACTATACCTACTTGTGCAAAGATGTGGCGGGGTCATGCATGAGCTATATGAAAAGAAGGTACCTATTATAGGGTTGCTGCATACATAACGAGATAATTCCTCGGAAGGGACATAAACGTTACTATCACACGTCACCTTATTCGCTCGGCCCTGTGAATGCCACGCTCCTTTCTTGTCTGTGACTTCGCTCTTTCTTATACATTTGTATGAAACCATGTTACCAAAATTTGCCATGCCGTTCCGTCCGTAAACCAGTCACGCATGCAACGGCCGAGCGAACGAGACCTTTATTTGCTAATAGAGCGTCTCGTTTATCATTGCGTTTATTATTAATAATACTTTAAATTACTGGATTGAGAGACCGGAAACCAGACGGTGTGGTGTTCAATAGGTTGGAGGTTATTTGATAATCGAGAAATAGACCTCACTGGCTGTTTATCATCAGAAAGAGTAGCCACTTTAGTAAGCTTATATAAAACTAGCTTTTACCCGCTTTTTACGCGCGTAACATCTTTCTGCTCCCGTCGCCAGTAGCGTGATGTTACATAACCTTCCACAAGAACTGGGTTATCAAATGCAAATAGAATTATTCAAACCCGACTGGTAGTTCTTGACATATGCTCTTTTACCATTTTAATCCTATACTATTTCGCTCCTTTACCATTTTGAGATCATTTCCCATTTTGCTTTTTTACCGTTCAGCGCGTAAAGGGTTCTAAAGATTAGCACGTTCAAACATACAAACAAACTCTTTCGCTTTATATGTATAATAGTATAGATAAGTTTTTGTCTTACCTCTTCTGTTTTAGTCTCTTTTGTTCGCGAAAAATGGCGGAAAAAGCCTACCGAGGACTGTCAGATTTCTCTTATAAAATAATCTTACCAGTATTTTTGAAATTCATGGCTTTTTTCGCTATTTTTCAGTACACAATGGCGCTCAAAATATAAAACGGAAATGTACAAAAGCTGGCGACGGTGGTATATCAACACCAGTTGGCACGGATGAAGAGTCCTCCTCTAAACATGACATAGAAAAAGATACACCAGAGACCAACGATATCTTTAGTACACTGTCAGATGCTGCTTCAGAGCCAAATGACCCCTTATATAAAACTACTAATGCATACCAAAGCGAAGAGTGTAGCAGAATAATCGCCGGAATATTTGGAGAAACTAACATAACAGAAGACTTGGTACTGAAATCTCAGGCAACCCTCATACAAACAGAAATTCCCGGTACAAATGATGGAGCCAATCTTATATTAAACGATCAAGTAGAACGTGCAATATTTGACACATGCTTAACACAAACCTGCTACTTCTCAGACGACTGCCATGAACGAGACCCATCTATAACTAAAGATAACTTTCGATCTATCTTATGCCATGAAGTAGTTCTATCAGAAGATATACTATCTGAAGATACTCACAATCTGAATGTATATGCCGAAGAAAAACTAGTTGCGAACATGAGATACAACAATATATATGATATCAAAAGTACTACTGGTTGTAACATCGACACAGATGCTGTAGAAACTGCCAAACTGCTTGAAAATAAAACAATAGATGCAACCGTTAAACAAATAGATATTGATGCAATAGACGGCTACTGGATTAATGTCTACAATGCAGTCCCAGAAAAAACATCTATAGTCAAAACTAGCCAAGCTATAGATGAGAATACATTAAGGATATATAAATGCCTGAAAAAACGATCTCCTGTTCAAGTACTAGATAAGAGATCTAAACACATAATACACACACCAGAAGAACTACATAAAATATTATTTAGAAATCCCTATGAAGATGATTTTGCCAAAAGCACTGCAAAGAAAGACGAGAAAAAGCAAATCAAGACGGATGCACACCTTGGTCAAAAAGTCGAGCATATTGAAGAAACGCCGGTAGTAGACGCTGATAAATCGAAAGCAGGATTGAATACCCAACCAATACTGCTGAACACTTTTCATAAAACAGTACATGTGAGTAAGAGTGATAAACTAGACGAAATAGCTATGCACAAAATTGATGATAAATTACTAAATGAGATGGAAACAGTTGCTCCTCTCAAGAAAAATCTAAAAAAGCAAGCACCAGCTTCGAAAGACACTGAGACGGGAGTCTCTGAAAATGCAATAGGCGTTAAAATAACTGACGAACTTGATGTAAATTCTGCGACTTTACAAGCTACACAACTACAACTTAATTCAGCTAATGAAAATCCGAAAACAGATACATCACAGGAAACTTCAAGTGCTGCAAGCCCTGTGATAGATAAACTTAAACCAGCTGAAACGAATGAGAAGCGAGAACCTTTATTAGAAACTGATGACTCTGGCTCTATTGACGCTAAGAGGAAAGAGCAATCTAAAGAGGATAGACTATCTGTCCTGTTGAGTAATGCACCAACTTCTTCTGCGGCTAAAGAGACAGCAAAGGTTGAATCAATAACTAAAGATGCAGATGCATTTCCTGAATGGATTTCACTTAAATATCCACCGGTAGAGTTAAATTTTAATAATACTGTTGACAAATGTAATGAAATAAGTGCTGAAGATACACCAATCAAACCTGAGCAAACTCTACAAGCAACTGAGCAACACAAAGAACAAATAATAGAAAAACCTAAACACATGCCCGATATCTTGTCTAAACACAAAACATCTCAACATATTTTACAAAGCTGCATCATTTCTAAAGAACCTGTATTACCTGAGGATCAAAATCAACGTACAAAGAATGATATGTCTGTGTTACTTAAAGAAGATACGTTCTCTAATGAAAATAAAACGCCAAACTATGCTCCTACCGAAGGACCATACACTAACGTAGCAGATTACCACCAAGTTTCGCCTTTAAATCACCAACAACCTAAGCCTATAGTTCAATGGGAAAATACCACCATGAACCACAATATGAACGTATTACCACATTTGACAGAAGAACATAAAAATATGAATCCAGTAATACCCAATTTTGCAAATGCACCTGTAAACGCAGAGACCTATAAAATTCAGGAGTATTACAACAAATTTTATCCCCAACACGCTCCTTTTTACAGCAACGTATTAGCTACAAGCCAACATCTGAAAAACGCAACTGACAAAATATATTTAAGTACTGACAGAATAAATTCAACTACTGACAAATTACAAAACACTACTGAGAAATTACAAGCCACAACCCAAGAATTACTCACTACTAGCGAAGAATTGCAAACTGCAAGTCAAAAACTACAGGCAACTAATAAAACATTAGCTGCTAGTAACCTAAAAGCTATGATACAAGAAAATATGCAAAGAGTAGACAATAGTCTACAAACAGCTAATGACAAAATTCAAGTAACAAGCGACAAAATACAATCTACATGTGACAAAATCCAAGTTATATACGACAAAATTCAGTCAGCAGGTCATAAACTAAACATAGGCGGCAATGTTAGCTGGGACACCAAACAAAATCCTCAACATGACTTCGTTGATAAATTGCAAACAGGCCCAAATGTTAACCTAAATTCTAAACCAATGAAAAATCCAGCAGGCATATCAGAAATTAAAATATTCGGCAAGAAAGGTGCCATGAATAAAAAAGCTAGACATAGCAAGACAAAAAAACATGCTAATGATGAATCTGAAAAGGTTTTAAATTCAGAGATCCCAATTACCCGTGACGATAAAGATATGAAAAATGAGACAATAGCTCCACAAAGTGCGAGGCTATCTACACCAGTAGCAGCGGCTAATGCAATTCCAGCACTAAAACCTTTACCAAAACTGAACGACAACATCAAACTATCAGAACTCATGCAATTAGTAAGAGAAAGAAACAGATTATTAAATTACCCAGAGCTAATAAAAAGAGAAGGTGTTCAGTCGAAGAAAAGTGTACCACCACTCTCGCAACCAATGCATAACACCAAGATTCACAAATCACTAGGATATCCCAAACTGAAACCGTCACCGAAAATATGTGCTCCAGTCAAAAAGAAGTCAGAACCGAAGAAAACCAATTGCACGAGGTGTGATCTAAAGACTCTCGGATTTGACGATTTTTCAGGACCAAGATACGGTGCACCGAACTTCCCAGGAATCGCAGGCAATGCTAGAGATACACAAAGTGTAACCATTACCAGTGATGTGCCAAATACTGCTGATTTGACTGAGGAGATAATACTACAATTGCAGAGTATAGGTGATATATTGAAAGCCGCGTACGAGCGTGGTAAATTGCAAACTTTAGAAGCAGTCATGTTATCGAAGACATGGAGATCGAGAAAATTTAATAGGATTAAAGATTTTGAGCCTTGGAATCCAATTCCAAGTTGGCCATATATAAAGAAACATGAAAGACCCAAACTACAATGCCCTAAAGAAGGCTGTCCCTATCCTCCACCCATCAACCAAGATCAGCCGCCTTGTCAGCTGCGTCCCTGCAGAACTTTTCCCACGTTCCCTAAAAGGATATTATCGCTCGAATTTATAACTGTCTGTGTTGATGACCACAAACCGATCTAGGAGATTTTTAGATGAGCTAATCTATATCTATATCTGTATATGAAATGAAAAACAGCGAGAATAAATTATTTAAGATCTTATAAATTTTATTGTAAATTTATTTTACCTGTGCAGTAAGTTATGCAGGAGGGTTACATGATTTCTTCTATAGTTCACCAAAATGTCTTCAATTTTACCCAACCTTACAAAAATTCAGAGTTAAAGAGAAATGAAAAAGTATTTTTTTTTTATATTAGCCCACCAAAGTGACCACCCCGCCTGGTGGTAAGCAGTCAGTGGAATCCAGAAGTGGTGGCCAAAAGTCATCGTCGTAAACTACTGGTATGGTGGCCTCCACTATGACGGCTGGGAATGGGGTTAAGGGAAGGGAATGAGGTGAGGAAAGAGGAAAGGGGGGAAATTGGGCCTCCGGCGCTCTCACTCGCCGAACGAAACGCATTAGTACGGATACTACTAATCTTACGTCGATCTTCTATGAGAGGGTAGTACTTCCCGGACGATCCGGCCCATTCATATTGAAACCAGCGTGGATCTACTACCGTATGACCTATACCTAGATTTAAGTCACAATATCTCTTTGTTTACAACGATGTGGCCTCTGTGCAAATTTGTCTTCTAGAACTTCATGATTTACTAAACATTTTTTGATTTTAGTGTGCTTTCTTCGTCTTACAAGTAAATATTTTTGTACCTAGTCCCTTTTTCTTTAACGCTTTTTTGTCTTTCTAATATATTAAATATTAGATCTACTCGTATCTGTAGAACCAAATGACTCAAAGTATACTGGTTCACTCAATCCCTGTTTGGTTCACTACGATACTTTTAAGAAGGTTTTGCTTTTATCGCCACGACATCGGTAGGTGGATCGTTGGTCGCAATGTCAAGTCTTCAGCAGCTGCCCATCCCTAAGGTAAACTGAATCTGGTGATATTATTTATTCAGGTAATGAAACCAGAACACCGCAAAATTTATTTATACTCTCAAAAAGGTGCATTCAAGTTTATTAAATTTTTATCCAATTGCACTTACCTACTCTTTCGGACCTTCGAACTTTTTCCTCTCTTCATACCGTTCTTCCTTGGCAGCTACGGCTTGGTTGTTTTTAGCGTATTTCGCAATGCCGAATACCCAGTCATGTCCATAGGTTACGGTTACCACTTAGCATCAGGTATGGTTGTTTGTGATGGAAGTTATCAACAACATCTGCCAGAAGACTTATGCTGCTGGGTTGTAAATATTTACTTAAATCACCATTTTTGACAGGCAAGCTGGTATTCGCAGTTCACTTTCATTTAACTTATTTTTTCATTTTTGTTGACAGTTCAGAACGAAGACTCGCCGATCCAGCGTCGTACGTTTTTCAAAACTGAATGGACGAAACCCAAATGTACTCACATATCATACACAGACACTAAACGAAGGGAACTAAAGGAAAATAAAAAGAAAACTGCTATTCCTTCTAAAGAAATCAAGCAAAAGAACATTATCAAGAATTTTGTATCAAAGAGCACAAATCCGATCTTAAAAAGACATGCAGGCATTTCTGTGGACTATTTGGAACGGCTTTTAGCACCAACTATAGCCTCAGTCTCCTATGTAATTACCAGACATTACACCGATAAAAAACCTGAAGAAATATTTTGGCGGCCCACATCCAAAATTCCTGCGACCCGAGAAGAGGCAATAGAAAATGGCACCAAGTTGAAACGGGACGCAAGATATTTGCTATTAAGTTTTGACAACTTGCCCGTAGACCCGAAGTCTCGTGGTGGCATCCCCGACAGTGTGGTAAATGAAATGAAAAGTCTAAATAAAAATATCGAAGACAAGACCAAAAATAAAATTGAGACAGACAAGTCTGAGAAGAAGATTGTAACTAGTTAATTTATAATTTATCCAACGCTTATGAACGTATCTATGTATGTTAAATTGTTTAATCTTTATGGTTAAAAATCATAAGTAAAACTACTAAAAATTAATGAAGTTTTATTTGTTTTATAAAGAATGCCTTTATAAAGAACAAAGATTATAGCTTCTATTTACACCACAGAAAAACACAGATTTTTCCTTTATTAGGACCACGTCGACCTGTTTTTGACACTATTTTTGTCGTAAATAAAAGCCTATTTCTGACGTGAACAGCGGGGACATGGCCCCACATCGCATGCGACATTTATGTGTCACGCTCGCGGGGCAAGCCGCTTGACAAGCGGCAAGCTTTGTCGACTTGCGCGACTTCGTGTCCCTCGACGTTGTCGAGGACTTCAATGTCGGACAGTCGCAACTGGCGACAGTAGAAATATTTGTCCCATTTGTCACCAGTGATAACACTAGTAACACTGGTGTGACCACAGAACAAGTACATACATATGCTTTAGTACTTGTTCTGTGGGTGTGACTCAACTGCAACCTGAGATGAGCCTGAGTTATAGGAACAAAGACAGTGGTGACAACTGGAAATAGACTTTTGCAACACTACCTCTTTGGACGAGTATTTAGCTGAGGTATTTAAAAGAAGTAAGGTTCAATTAAATATAAAACGGCTTTAATTGAATTAAATAAAAACAACGTCATCCTTTATAATAATGTAGTAATGTTTTCTGATGCAATACTATACATACCTCGTAAACAATATCTAGACCTAGTCATCAAAACAAAAGCTAAGGAAAATGTACAAGTTTCCTCAAACGTGTGCACTTCGGTGAATCCCACCATTACTGTACTCTTCATTATTACTAGAGAGCTCAACTGAAAGATTAGGTATAACATAGTCTACTCTAGTTTAAAACAAGGTCGTATTAGGTATAGGGTTGAACGCTGAAGGTAAACCTCTTAGAGCATTAAACCAACCGGAGAGGCCACTGACAGGCGTACCCCTCTGCCAAAGGTACCAGACCACCGGTCATACCCGTTATATAAAACTAGTTGACGCGCGTTCCGCATCATAAGTCACCTATCAGTGCATGCGTAATAGCGTCTCAATAGAAATGCCGAATTGCAGTGTATTTTGGTGTAAAAAGCGTTCAGCGACATCAAGTCTACAAAAGGATAATATTACATTCCACCTGTAAGTATTATTTTGTTCTAATATTATTAAATAAGGCATTAAATTAGCAATTTAACCAAATAAAATGCTAATCAACAAGTGTTGCCAGGCTTATCATCAATACTCCAATCTGGGGTAATATTTTAAGTTGAATTAACATAAAAACTAACCTTTCCTTTTTTATATCTCGCCTTGTTGACATATCTAATAAGTTTCATTTTGGATGTACATTATTGTGTCACCGTTCCCATATTTATTTATTTTTAATTAAAACCAATCTTTTTTTACCAAGTAATGCACAAAATAATATTAAATGAAAAAGTAAAATGAGATTATAAATCCAAATATACAAGATTAGTGCACTTTATTCCGAAAGATAATTGCTCATTTCTTACAAAAATAAGCGTATTTATTTTTAAGAAACTGGTCACACTTTAACATAATTAGAGATGAGACAGTTTAATCACAAATATCGATATTGGTTTTCCAGTATTAAATTAATTTTTTTTTGTTTGTTTTAGATTTTCAAAAGAAGCAGCGCCTCGAGTCGCTTGGGTCCAATATTGTAGGAACCATATAAGTGGGTTCCTAAGCGTACAAGTATCTGACTAACAGCTTAAAAGACAAAGCCTTCTGTGCTGCCAGCACTGCTACCTCCTCCCTACCCCCCAAGCGGCGGAGAGCTCAGTTTTTAGCAAGTAAACTCGCTGTGCGCTACCTCCTCTTATTGCATTACCTAGGATTAGTTAAACTAGATTTATAAGGTTAATGACTGCACCGTTGGTCTAGTGGTTAGTGTAACTGACTGCGACGCCGGGTGTCGTGGGTTCGATTCCCGCGGAAGGCAAATATTTGTGTGATGAACATTTGTATTTGTCTTTAGTCTGGGTGTTTTCTATGTATTATAAGTATGTATTTACAAAAAAAAAGTATGTATATGTATTATATTTCAGTTATCTAGTACCCATAACACAAGCTCTGCTTAGCTTGGGACTAGACGACAGTGTGTGATAGTGTCCACATATTATTATTATTATTATTATTATTATAATTTAAATTGCACAGTTTTTCAGTATTTTATTATACCTACTTAAATAAAGACTTTCTGAAATATATTCTGTTGTTTTTTTGTTATCTGAACAGATAAAATATCTCTCTAATAAAAATCTACTCATACATTCTCATGTCAGTGTCTTGTTACTATGTAATCAGAACAAAATCCTCCAATTACAAGCTCTGCTTAGTTGGAACGAAATTTAATAGCAACAGACAATTAATTCAAAGTATTATTTGGTTTGAATATACATACATACTTAGGAGTAATACACGTAAAATTGACACGTAATAATTAATTACAATCTTTAATCCACACTAGAACAGATTTCAACAGGTGGTGGTTATTGAACATACATCCTTGTGCGCAGTAGTAAAATAAAAAAAAAGAGTGGGTACCCATGTACGCACGTAAGAAGTTATACTTCTTTGTCATAACAATCCAAAAATACCAAATAATAATACAACGCATACATACATAAATATTTGAATTGATATAAACGCCAATATATTTTTTATTTATTCACACAGATTATTTGTACTGATACGACACACAAAGATCCGCAACTAACTTCAGTGTGTAAAAGGTTCGCAACTAACTTCAGGGTGTTGCTTTTTTCTGTCGGTGTGCGCGCGCATCGTAAAAATTCACTCTCATCATTTTTCCCAATCGCGCCAAAAAAACTTCAAAAAAAAACGGCTAAATGCCAGTAGGACTCGCGCGCCGAGGGTTCCGTACTATCAGGGATCGGAAGTATTGAATAAACATTAGTAAACATAGTAGGAGAGCCCGACCGCATAACCAGATTTGTTGTCGAACAATGTTTAACAAATAAATTTAGCCCGACCGTATGACGGGCTTTTTTGATAATAATTACGAAAAAGTGTGCTAGTTAGAAACACTGATTTATTCTTCCTGTAATATTGACATAAACATGAATCAACAGAATTACTTCTAGTTAATTCATGTTTATGAACTATTTACTTTACTTTCATCTATTTCAAAGTGCTTAAATATAAAAAAACCTTAAAATTATAATAGATTATTATTACCTAAAACTGTTCTATATAATATAAGATAATGCTCATTTTAATAAGCAAACATAATAATCATGAAAATAATTAAATCTTTCGCGTACTTATATGAAATCCTAAACATCGATACTAAATATCGACAGAGTCAAGCTCTAACTGTTTTATGCTAAGGAAGCGTAAACTAATAGATGTCCCTGTGTGTGAATGTGATTGTGTGTGTTTAGTTTAAGCTAGTGTGTAATAATTTTATTGTGTGCGTGTATAACGACGCGATTAAAAAATGCATTAGTAGTTAACATTGTAATTAGTGTGCGTTGCTCGCGTTACCCCGTCCCCCGCCGAAAGTGGCAGACTTTTGCGCAAGGGAAATAGAGCGCGTGTCCACTCCTGTTGGTTTAATGCTCTAAGGTAAACCTAGATATATGTTATTATGTATTTAAATAGTAAGTAATTATTAAAATAATTAAATAAAAAAATATGTAGGTATTTGAACATAACAATAAAATTTAAACATTTTTCGACAAAATAATTTAATAATATAATAATATGTTGCCCTCAGCACCGTCCGCGTGAATGTCGGTTATCCCATAGTATATTTTTACTAATCATGAACATATCATTGGCTCTGTTTATACAATAACGAATTTTCATACAAACTTTCATTCTCTATTTTAACCCATTCGAGCTAGGCTCTACTTAGTCTGTAGAGCTAGGTTAGGCTAGCTAAAAGATTGTTTCCCGAGGTCTAGTATAGCTCGTCTCGTTAGCTCATCTCTAGTCGGTTCAGTGGTATATGCGTATAAGCGTAACAGACAGACAGAGATACTTTCGCATTTATAATATTGGTATGGATGGACTAAGTAGGTCACATAGAAAATTCATTAGCAGAATTAATTTGTCGAAATCTTGTAATTAATTATTTAGCAAAAGCCACAGATCGTAGTAATAGGGGGTAAGTACATTCTGTATCTGTAGGTATTAAAAGAAATGGACGAGGGCGGCTTACGAGTCACGACCCGCCACGGTGGCGAAAATAGGGAGAGGCCTATGTCCAGCAGCGGACGTCGTTCAGCTGATGTGATGATGATGATGACCATAGATTATACACTTTACTGGTAATGATAACAATAAAAAAAAATACAAAACTACTTACTACTTTACTTTAAACTCTACTGATAGAACAAAAAATACCTATTTAAATGGTTCTGAATATGATGTTCTAACTACTTTGTCTATCGTGGCACATATTTAAAGTAGTAGGTACAGAAAGGCCAAGAATTTCAAAGATTTGTAAAATTGTATCGTAAAAATCATTTTATTACCCTGTACCATCGTACGAAGCTCAGGCATTCGCTAGCGATAAGAAAACGACTATTTTATTTTTAAAATTATCAAAAACTGGCTAATACATTTATTTATTTATTTATAATCCTTAACACTATCATTACAGACCTAAGTCTAATTCAATAGTGTGGCTAGCTAATCCCATTCGAGCATCATTCTACGTACAATATTTTCTAAACGAAGTTGTGGCTGTCATGTTTATCTTAATTAAGTTACAGCAAAACATTGTAACAGCCAAGCTATACAGAAAACAACTCTAATATTTTATCATAAGATTGTTTTTTGCAAAACTTGTGCATTATAGTTACATTTTTTTATTAGTAGGTAATGTTGTCATGAATCCCTGCTTAGCGCGAAGGCATTCACATTATTTTGAATCCTTTTTTATTTTATTCTCCTTAATCGTCATGATGTTTACCTTGCTGGGATCAAAGCCAATGTACTAGGTACAGACTTAAGAATAAATTTCACATACAAATATGTAAGGTGTCCCGGAAGAAGTGAAAATACCAAAATTCATGTGACCAAAACTTTTTATCTATTTTACGGCACATATTGATTTTTAATTTAATTTTAATATTGTTTTTTAAATATGGTTAGTTCCGAAGTTTATTTTGGATAACACTGACAAGGCAAATGTGCTGATACCTAAACTATTTGGAGATTATTGGTATATAGGGATCAGCGTTTATCTACGAACAACACAAATTATTGAGAGTTGAGAGCTTTCTGCTTACCGACAATCCGCCGCGTAAAGTTGTGAAAGCCAACAAAAGCTAACAACAACACACCACACAAAAAAAATTACGTAGGTACTTAGAAACCATTTTACTACCAATCCTGTCATGTCATGTGAACTCATGTGTGATGAATGATGATATAACTACCTTTATATTAATATACCTTTGTGGTTAAGGTGGTATTGTGTACGGACTGCCACGCAGAGATCGCGGGTTACGATTCCCACATACTGCTAAAATTTGTGTGCATGAACGTGACTATTTGCATTCATCCGGGTGTTTCTATGTATAATAATTGTGTATGTATTTAAAAAAAAAGTATTCATCTATGTATTCTAGAACTCATATCACAAGCTAATATTATAAATATAATGCTTACTTTGGGTCTAGATGACATTGCGATTAAAAAAAAACGTGTGATGGTGACTCTATGGCAAACACCTTTATTTTATAAAAGCCTGTGTCTTGCAGTAGAATTTCAGGGTGTTGATGAGATGTGTCCGCTTTTTTATAAAGTGTAGGTATAAGATATCTATCGGAAGGAATGGTGAATGATTTTCAATAGTTTTTTACTTGGTTTCTAATATTCTACAGAAAATGTTGATTAGTTTGATATTTTATCTGTTGTAATTTTTAAGTTACATATCATTAGGTATAAATGCAATATATATACCCCTTTATCTTCTTAATTTGCATAAAACAATAAAAATATTAATCATAAACTCGCGGTTCCTACCCGTTACCCGTTAGCTTACCTTATAAATATTTAGGTGAGTCATTTCAGGACGATATAAATACAAGACGCCATGACACATCGATGCAGTTTCCCGCCAACGAGTTGACATACCTACCTGCAGACTGGTGCGTTTTTTTTAATATATCATAAATTCATAAGTTCACGCCTTTTCGCTCGTAGGTATAGGCCTATAGGCACAGGTGTAATTTGAATTTACTTAAATAAAAAAATAAACTTGGTGCGACGTGCGCTTACATCTCTGCTTACCCCTTCATAGAAAAAGACGTGATAATATGATGCTATTTAATAAATTGTAAATGCTGTAATATTGATTTGTTGTTATCTCGAGACCTAGTAAACTGTACTGTGTCTACCTATTTATTTAAAACTTTATGCTTACATTATAGGAACGTGGTAGGGTCAGCAGGAGTGCATGCAACAGCTGCGTATGCGATACTTAATCTGATAAAGTGTTTTATTGCGTGTTTTGAGTTTCATATAGTTTTAATGTTCAAGTGTTTTGGTTTTCACTACTTATCTGTAGAGTAAGTGGGTCGTGACTCGTGGGTACTGGTTAGGTACCCATTCAATTAGTTATTACTAGCATCCCCATATCACTTGCTAGGCCATTAGACCTATTATTACTATAGTTGTAATTTTTTTTTAGGTGAGAAATGGACTTTTTGACGAGCAGTATTATTTTTGCAGCGTGCGTAGCACTATGTAAGTATAAATCATTTATTATATTTTTTTAAATAATAATAATTATTATTGAGCTGCATCACTTTCTCCCTACAACAATCTTTGTTTTTAATAATAATTATTATTAATATCGCTACAACTACACAACGATAAACATTTAGAAAAAAAATTAAAAAGGCACATTGCTACTAGTCTGTGATTGCTACTTTCCCGGTTATCGTGTAGGTATTTAAAAAAAAACAAGGGGCTGAAATCGGGATGCGCGGCACCGCGGCACGTAAAAACTGCGCTGTGATTGGCTAATTCAAGGTCAAGCATTGGAATGCACAGAAATGCACTAATCATAGTGTCCGTAGTAAGTTGCTATGGTATGCGTCGCGGCTATAGGTGGCAGTAGACCACTACTAAAGTTGGTATAACTCAAAGTAACAGTCTTACTTATCGGGATTAAAAGAAAATGACTTACATTCTCACACAGGTGCATCACACCCAACCAAAAGCTCTACATTACCAGTGCTGGTAGACCAGCCAGCGGAGGTTCTCTTCAGAGCTGATAACTACTCCACTGTGCTGCTAGAGTGCGCCACTGAGAACCGCGACAAGGATGTGGAGTGAGTACCTACGGGTGTTTTTAAAATTTGACTGTTCTACAAAGCACGATTTTATACGGTACAGAACTTACGTGTAGGTACGTACATACCATCACGCCTTTTACTCCAACACAAGACAGAAAGTGGACAAACAAGAAAACAACTTAGATCCTGTTGAAGTGAAGTCTATCTTTCTCACTAAGCCGCAATAGTGGAGGCCACCTTAACAGTAGTTTCTGGTGTTATGGTGTCCGCCACTTCTGGATTTCACTAACTGCTTACCATCAGGCAGAGTGGAGTCACTTTAGTAGGCTAATATATAAAAAAAAACAAATTATAGACATTTCTCTAAAGAGCAAACTGTTTCTGACAATTATTTTTTATTGCCTATTGCATTGTGACTAACAAGACAACGATAGATAGGACCGCTACAGGCGAGTTGCCCTTTCACGGTATTTTGTTACATATATAGGTATCTAGCTTAGCTTCCAACAGCGGGTTTCACCAACTTTTAATTACATCTTCGGTTACTCCCCAGCTCTCGTCGCCTCGGGAACTAGGATCAAACGCTAAATGAAGTTATTCTCCTTCAAGAAGCGAGCATTTTCAGGAGCCTATGCTTCTTCAAACCAGGCTCTACTTCTGTATGTGAATAAATTATACTTACGCGAAAAAAACATTTCGCTCGTCTCCCCCAAGTGTATAAACTTTTTATGTATCGACAATATATTTACTAATTTGCCTGAAACCAGCTTCCAAACCTGTGAGGTAGACCATAATGGTCTGGCCGATGGTCACGCGGGACTGATATGTAACTTAAAATTAAAAAATAAACTACCCGTAAATAACAGGCACAATGTTCTTTACGTCACAAAAAGATCATTTACCGAAAGTAACGCTAGCAAATTCAGACTAGAGCTTATGAAAAGAAATTGGAATAATATAGGCATAAACACGTTTATCAAGCAATTCGATGTTATTTTTCGACAAACTTTTAAACAAAGACGGACTCAAGTTCGTATGAATTTAAAAACTAATTTACGCTGGCTTACAAAGGGATTAAAAATTTCTAGTAAGATGAAACGTTTTTTGACAGTTGGTAGAAGTTGTAGTAATGACCCTAGTATTATAAACTATAGAAAAAAATATACCACTTTGTACAAAAAGGTAATAAAGGCGGCTAAAAGATTGGCTGTACAAAACAAGATCACTATGTCTAAAAATGTGCCAAGGGATATTTGGAAGATTGTCAATAAACACAGAAATAATGTACAATGTGCCAAAGAAAACTTAACTCTAAAATTAGATAATCAAGTCATTAATGACCCAACTAAGGTAGTCAACATTTTTGCAGAACAATTCGGTCGCAATTTTAAATTTACACCCACACAATCAGACAGAGCAATTGAAATCCTGGAAACATGTACTAATAGAGTTGATAGTGATATGACATGGGACCCTATCACTCCAAGAGAAATTTTGAAGCTGGTCTCCAAAATGGAGCGGAAATACTCGAGTGGTTTTGATGATATCCCCATAACAGTGATCAAGGACAACATTGATATATTAGCTGAACCATTGAGTATATTTTATAACCAATGTTCTGAACAGGGTACCTTTCCAGTGCAGTTTAAGACGGCTAAAATAATTCCTGTCTATAAAAAAAAGGGGGCTAAGAATGACTCTAATAACTACAGGCCTATTTCTCTGCTTCCAACGTTGTCAAAAGTCTTTGAAAAGTTAGTAAAAACTAGGCTCACTAGCCATCTAAACGCTAACAAAGTCTTAAGTCAGCAACAATTTGGTTTTCAAAATAATGTAGGCACACAAGATGCGATCGAAGCCATGTTAAAAGATGTTGTTGATTGCTTGAATGAAAAGAAGAAGGTAGCAGGATTATTTATAGACTTAAGCTCCGCATTCGATACCGTTAGTCATGAGTTACTGCTAAAAAAGTTAGATCACTATGGTGTTAGGGGCAAAGTGTTTCAACTGCTTGAATCATACTTGCAAAATAGAAAAATGTTTGTGGAGGTTCAAGCAGTGGACAAACAATGTCACAGCAGTGACGGTAGTGGATGGGAGAAACCATATACATCTAAAATGATTGAGATTGGACGTGGTGTCCCGCAAGGCTCAGTTCTAGGTCCATTGTTTTTTATAGCTTTTATCAATGATCTAGTACATTACGTAACCAAATTATCAAAGGGCACCACAAAAGTAATAATGTTTGCTGACGACACTAATGCCATTGTCTCTGCTGATAACACTGATAATCTGAAAGTAAAAACCAATGTTGCTCTACAGATTTTTCATGATTGGTTTACATTTAATAGTCTAACAGTAAATCCTAGCAAAACGAATATCATGCTTTTCCAGCCTACGGCAAAAAAGAAAGACAATATATGTTGTGTCATTAACGGCGAGAGTGTCAGCACAGTACATTCGACTAGATTCCTCGGTGTTCAAGTTGATGAACATCTAAACTGGAAACAAGAACTTACCACTCTAGAAGGGTCCATTAGCTCGGCTTGTTATGTTTTAAGAAGTCTGCGTAACGAAGTAAATATTTCACATCTGAGGCAAGTATATTTTGCTCTAATAGAGTCCAAACTTAGATATAGTATTATTTTCTGGGGAGGGAGCTATGACTATAATATCCAAAGGGCGTTCATACTACAAAAAAGGGCAATTAGAACTATAGCTTGTATTAGACAAGATGTATCATGCAGAATTTACTTTCAGGAATTAGAGATACTGACTGTACCGAGTCTTTATATCCTGGTATTGCTTACCAATTTTGCAAAACACATATCTGAATATGAAACACAAGAAGAAAGAGTAATTAGGGAAAATACGAGAAGGAAAGACTTTCAGTCTAAAACTGTTCCTCGTCTAAATATTGTCAAGCATGGCACTTCCCATAGATCGATCAAGTTGTTTAATAAATTACCGATCGAATTAAAAATCTTATTGTACAAGTCTGAGTTTAAAAAAAAACTAAAAGCATTTCTTTTGAAAGGGTGTTACTATTCAGTTGATGATTTATAAATAATTGTGTTTTTGACATCTTCATTATTATTATTGTTATTTATTCGTACAGACATAATATTTTACTTGCAACACTATTTTAATTAGGTATAACTATAATATAAATTTGACATTGTTTTATTTTAAATTGACAATTATCTGGTATCATTATCTGACTTGTTTAAATTTTATTAGATGTAAGTTATTATCTTGTGACTTTTAAATTAATTATTATATTAATCTACAATTTACATTATTAATTAATTTACATAAATAATTAAATTAATTGAATTCATAATGTCAATCTGCAGTTTTTAATAATTTTATGTAATACTATTATAATATTTCAAACACAATGTAAAAATTGTTATTGAATAAATAAATAAATATAAGGAAAACGAGCAGTATTATCCTTATTAAACATGCAATATATCTACTTAAAGGTAACTGATAAGGCGGGAGATAAGGAAAGTGCATAAAATAAAATAATAATGAATCTGCACATTTTTATCCTACTGCAGGTTGAAACATCTCATACAAAGAAGGCATAATTAATCACCACGCGCGCTCATTCATAAGAAATTCAGTCACATTTTTTAAGATTTTTTAAGAGATCAAGTTGTTTTCTTTTAGGAATGTTCAAAATAACTACTTATTTAACTACTTAAAAAATAACTACGGTACTAGATCCACGCTGATTTCAGCATGAATGGGCCGGATCGTCCGGGGAAGTACTACCCTCTCATAGAAGATCGACTTAAGAGTAGTAGTATCCATACTACTGCGTTTCGTTCGGTGAGTGAGAGCGCCGGAGGACCAATTTCTTCCCTTTCCTCTTTCCTCATGTTGAGGATATCACGTCGTTGACGGTTCCTCAGTAGTTGTTATGTTGTGGAAGGTGATAGAGAAATAGTTAACAGCACACGGTTATAATATGTCACTGTGTATTTCACTATAAAAGGTTCTGTTTAGTTCTCTGAGTCGCACTTTACGTAATAATATTACGATTATGGTTAATGACACTACACATTAGCGCGTCACGGTAGTTTTGTTACGACTAAATTAAAGTAATTATTTTGGCGCATAAGCATCCATATAAAAAGTGCTGTATGAGCGTTATTGGCTCGTACACCTCACCTCTCTCATTTTCTTCCCCTAACCCCATTCCCAGCCGCCATAGTGGAGGCCACCATACAAGCAGTTTAAGACGATGGCTTTTAGTATAGTGGCCGCCACTTTTGGATTCCACTGACTGCTTACCATCAGGCGGGGTGAAGTCACTTTGGTAGGCTATAATATATAAAAAAAAAATTAGACAGTAGAAAAGCCGCGAACATTTAAGACTTGAGACTTACGGTTTTTGAATTTACAATGTCGAGATTACGCGATTAGAATACAGTAAAAAATATTATATGCTAATCCCGTAATCCCGTATTCTAAACTCATAAAGTAGGAATAGTGCTCACGAACAGACAAAGAACTTAAGCAAAATGCCGACAAAGAAGATCTTTTTCAACAAAGTAATACACAAGGAGTCCATAACTCTATTATCTCCAATCTAATCCTTAGATTTATCCACAGATATTCCTGGCAAAAGAATGGAGCACCCTTCGACTGGGAAGCAGCTGGTCACATAGCCCAACGTCCAGGCGAAGGCAGCATCATGTTCTTCAACCCTCAACCTCAAGATGAAGGCACCTACCAGTGTTTCGTCAAAACCCCAGCAGGCACAGCAAGCACACGTCCTATATCCCTCAAAAAAGCATTCTTGGATGCCCCGAAAGTGGAACCGAAAAAACACACCCCAATTTTCGGCAGACCATACAAATTGGAATGTGCTATCCCAAATTCTTATCCAAAACCGACAGTATCCTGGAAAACCCAGCTCATTGCCGATCCTAGCATCATTGAGACGATTTTAAGTCCGCGAATCACGCTGTCTCCAGATGGGACTCTTTGGTTTTCGAACGTGACGGAGTCTGATGTCAGTCCAAGCTTCAAATATATATGTGTGGCTCAGAGCCCTGCTGTGCAAGGTGATGTTGTTTTGGCGGAGCATTTGATGAGTAAACTAGTGGAAGACAAGGCTCCTAATGATGGAGAGCTGGTGCCGCAGTACTTAAGTGAGGATATGGTTGCGAAAGTCGGAGATGTGACCATGATTTATTGCATTTATGGTGGCACGTAAGTACTCTTTTTTTAACCTTATTGAATCCTAGGATAGTACAGGCGTAATAGATACCGCATTAGCATTTATTTGTTCTGAATCGAGCTACAAACACTAGGCGCAGGAGTGGAATGTGCAGAACATAAAAGCTGAGCTGTGATTGGTAATTTCAAGGTCAAGCATTCAAATGCACTAACCGTGGTGTTCGTAATAAGTTGTGCTAGCTAATACCGGTGTGAGTTATCCGTCTGAAACCTATGTGGAATCTGTGATACCTACTGCCGTATACTTGAGTTTCTATAAAGATTATTTACCTGGTCACAAAGCATAATTTTCCAAGTATATCAGGAAGCCAATATATTCTGAACTTGGATTTCTTTGTGAAGGTTTATTATGTATAATCAAAGACAATAGATATGTGTATAATACATGCATAGACCAGAGAAAAGAGAGAGAATTTTAAAGAGTTGTATTTAAGTCGTAAAATATTAGGTTTCTCGTAGACCGAGGCGAGTCGCAAGTAAATTGTAGTTTAACCGACGGAAGTTGATATTATAATTAATAAGTAACAACATCAGTAGTAGCGGATACACAAAACTATCTGATGCTTAAAAAAATTGTGTTTATAGTGTTTACTGTGTTTCTGTTTCTGTGTTTAAGTCTCTCTAAAAACCTGACGGTAGTAGATCCACGCTGGTTTTAGCATGAATGGGCCGGATCGTCCGGGGAAGTACTACCCTCTCATAGAAGATCGACTTAAGAGTGTCCTTACTAGTAGTAGTAGTAGTACTTAGTAGTATCCTTACTACTGCGTTTCGTTCGGTGAGTGAGTGCCGGAAACCCAATTTCCCCCCTTTCCTCTTTCCTCACCTCTCTCATTCCTTTTTCCTAACCCCGTTCCCAGCCGCCATAGTGGGGGCCACCATACTAGCAGTTTAAGACGATAGCTTTTGGTATGGTGGCCATCACTTCTGGATTCCACTGACTGCTTACTATCAGGCGGGGTGGAGTCACTTTGGTAGGCTAATATATATAAAAAAAAAGTCCCAAATCTTACTTCCGCTACTGCAGAACATCATCTAAGGTTATAGATAGATAGCTTACAACGATTGCTAGAAAGCACAAACACAATATTAAAAGCGTAACTTGCAGTATAATTTCTAAAAATATGCATTCCATGCCAGTTTTTCTTGTTGTTTACGAAATAGCTTCAAAGTTATGCCAGTAATGTAGTAAATTATGCACATACTTGATTTTATTGCATTCTTTTGACGATATTTTTAAATACTTTTATTAGTTTTATTACAAATGCTACAAATGACATCATGACTATTTTTCTATTGTGGTTAGGTTGTATACATTTTTACGATTTTCACAGATTGATATCATAAGATTTAAAAAGTATAAAATACGTCAAATTTATATCTAACTAGCTGACCCGGCGAACTTCGTTCCGCCAAGCAGTCGATCAACATTACTTAATTTTTCTAAAATAATATATTTTTTTTAAATAAACGTACCCTAAGTTACTCCTTATTACATCAGCTACCTGCCAATAAAAGTCCCGTCAAAATCGGTCCAGCCATTTCAGAGATTAGCCAGAACAAACAGACAGACAGACAGACAAAAATTGTAAAAAATGTTATTTTGGTGTATGTGCCGTACCTATATATATTCATATACATGTAATAAAAAACGGTTATTTCAATATTACAAACAGACACTCCAATTTTATTATATTTACAGATCATTAACGCCCAGACATGAAGTATTAGTTTCTACACTATGGTGTTTGATTTTTACGTAAGAGAAGAACGTAACATAGAGAGAAGAAAGAAAACAAAAAGGATTAAGGTAGTAATTAGGCTAATCATAGCCTAATTACTACCTTAATCCTTTTTGTTTTCTTTCTTCTCTTTATGTTCATTAACGTTTCGTAGTATTTTAATAGCTAACTACCACAAAAATACCATTAATGTCGCCGTTATCTTCACAGTCCTCTCGGATACCCAGACTGGTTTAAGGACGGCAAAAACGCCAACGGAAACCCTGGTGACCGAGTTACAGAACACAATCGTACTGGAGGCAAACGACTCCTCATTAAGGAGACGCTTCTGGAAGACCAGGGCACCTACTCCTGCGAGGTTTACAATGGAGTGGGCAAGAAACAGACTCATAGCATGAAATTGACTGTAGTCAGTAAGTATCTCAGTAGGTGTAGCGGTCTAACCCAAAATAAAGAACTACTACATCTCTTTATGTGTCGTAAGAGAATAAGGACACGTACTAACTATTAATATCATCTTAGCCAACTCGCCTTCCAAGACGGGTGACTTTTTTATAGCTGACAGTGGCAGACGAGAAAATAGACCACGTGATGGTAAGTGGTAACTGTCGCTCATGAACGACTCTTGTAATGCCAGGGACGCTGCGAAGCCGCTGCGTATCGTGAAGAGAGTGAGATACGTGAAAGGATTGATCGGCAACGCGCTAGTGATGCTTCTGGTGTTGCAAGCGTCCATAGGCTACGGTAGCTGGTTACCATCAGGTAGGCCGTATACTTGTTTGTCACCTTACCGTATAAAAAAAAGGTGAGAGAAAAGGAAGGGGGAGAAAAGGAAGAGACTATGGCAAACACGACTTTTCGACGGTAGTAGATCCACGCTGGTTTCAGCATGAATGGGCCGGGTCGTCCGGGGAATTACTACACTTACACTCTCATAGAAGATCGACGTAAGAGTAGTAGTACCTATCCATACTACTGCGTTTCGCTCGGTGAGTGAGAGCGCCGGAGGCCCAATTTCCTCCTTTCCTCTTTCCTTACCTTCCTCATTCCCTTCCCCTAACCCCATTTCCAGCCGCCATAGTGGAGGCCACCATACCAGCAGTTTAAAAAGATGGTATGGTGGCCACCACTTCTAGATTCCACTGGCTGCTTACCATCAGGCGAGGTGGAGTCACGTTGGTAGGCTAATATAAAAAAAAAAAACCTTTAAAAGAGAACTATATCCCGCAGTGAATGTGTTCAGGTTGATATGATTGTAAACTGACGACCTTTAATATTCATTGTAGAGCATAGAAGGATCATTCATTATACCAGACTGAAAATACCTACTAGGTAACATCCCTGGTATCAAGCGCTACACTAAATATTTCTGGATATTCCGTATTTATTACTCTTGTGGCTCTCTGTCCTGAACCAATCTATCCAAGAAATAAAAATCTCTACCCTATGCCAGACCTCTAATATATTTATCTTCCACAGGCGTGCCGAAATTCGTCCAAAAACTCGAAAAGCAATTAGACGTCAAAAAATCCCATGACATCAAAGTACCTTGTCAAGTAACTGGTCTGCCTGAGCCCAAAGTAACCTGGACGTACAACGGCAAGGAAGTCAAAGACCTTCATTATGAAGATGGCGCTTTAGTACTACCAAAAATAAAGAAGAGTAACGCTGGTTATTATGGCTGCAAAGCTGAAAACGAACATGGAGTTATTTATGCTGAAACTTTAGTCAACGTTGTTTAAATACTTATATAATTAAGTACACAACACCAATTCGTAATTTTGGTAAAAAGAGTTAATTTAATCTTGTGTAAACTTATTCTACTTCTTCTTTCGACGACCTGCTAAGGATGACGGCAACCAATGCATGAGGGCGGCTCATATCTGGTAAAAGTTGAGAGAGACCTATACATAATTTTACGACTGTCTCCCATTAACGGGGTAAGCAGAGACTATAGAACGCCATTTGCTGCGATTCAAACATAGCTACTTTGCTCTTCAACATTACATGTCGTATATATCCAGCAGTGGACGTGTTTTTCTCTTCAGACAGTTTTCTTTTGACACTCCTATTATCTACTAACCCAGTGTCATACTCATGAATTAAGAATGCTATTAATATCACTTAACCTGTCCTGTTGTAAACATTATTATTGAATAAAGTCGGTAAATAATTTTATGTGTTTTATTATGTGTTATAAATTATATTGCGCAATTAAAATCAAGTTTTTTAACAAAGTTGATTCTGATTAGTTTTTTTTATATTTATAAACTTATGTTGCTTAATAATGATAATGACTTGTGGAAAAACTATTTACCAAACCCTAGCAGACATTGGAGCAAAAGTGCAAAGTCTGCTGCTGCTATGATTGAGATCTGTAGAAACATTACAGAGTCCAAATTAAATGATTGACGTTTCGCAAAATTTCTAGTGATGTAAAATAAATGTAACGATTAAAAGCATACCCTTATGTATTCGTTACTATAACAATTTTATTAGTACTCGGTACTATCGTATCGTTACGTTATTCGTTACTTCTGATCTGATGCCTTCTATCATGCTATGTTATATGTTACACATCTTTAATATGTGCTTAAAGGAAGGTCATTACCCGGATTGCTGGAAAATCACCAGAGTGATACCAGTCCCTAAAGGTACTACGAGTGATGACGTAAGTGGTTATAGGCCTGTGGCGGTACTTTCGGCCTTCGCTAAAGTATTTGAGTTAGCATTACATGCGAGTATTTACGCTCAAATCAGTTCCCAACTAACTGACGCACAGCATGGTTTTCGTCCTGGACGAAGTACAGTCAGTAACCTATTATCATTTATGACGTATCTTACTCCTGTCATTGATGCTGGGGGGCAGGTAGACTGCGCTTACTTTGATTTCCGCAAGGCCTTCGACACAGTTAATAACGATGTACTGTTGTCGAAGCTGGCGGTATTAGGTTTCACCCCGCTTTTACTTAAATTCTTTGCGAGCTACTTTGGCGACCGTCGGCAGTACGTACAATATGCAGGTTATGAGTCAAAACCATATTTCACTTTTTCAGGCATTAGTCAGGGGTCTACCTTAGGCCCTTTAGAATTCATTCTAATGATTAATGACCTGCCAGCTCTCATCCAACATGCAGAGTGTTTAATTTTTGCAGATGACCTAAAGATGTTTCTATCAATAGCAAGCATTTTGGATGCAGAGCGTTTACAAGGCGACATTGACCGGATAATGCAGTGGAGCATTTCTAACAAGCTTGATTTTAACGTAGCTAAATGTGGAATAATGAGCTATAGCAGAGCCAAGGCGCCACTGCATTACACATACCGAATGGATGATACCTTGATCTCACGCATTAATTGTACCCGGGATTTAGGTGTTCAGACGGTACCCGATCTAACATTTCGGAAGCATATTGTTGGCATTTGCACCAAATCGTTTAAAAAATTAGGATTCATTTTAAGAAATTGTAAAGATTTTCGCAGTATCTCAGCTATTAAAATGTTATATAATGCACTTATTCGGAGTCAATTAGAATCTACAGCCATCGTCTGGAATCCCCATGAGGCTAAATATAGCCTCATGGTAGAAAAAATTCAAAATAAATTTACTCGTTTTTTATTCTTTAAAGCATATGGAGTGTACCCTTTATATCCACTCATGTATCCAAGTTTGTTTGTACTTGGCATGGTTGGCTACGTCCAGCTGAGAGTGCGACGCGACATGTCATTAGTGGTCTACATATGGCGCGTGCTGCGTGGACAGCTACACCACCCGGCTGTGCTGGCGGAGCTGCGGTTGTGCGTTCCCGACGGGTACGTGAGTGCGCGCCGCCGCCCTAACACTTTTAACGTCCCAGCGATGAGGACGAATCTACTCAAATTTGCTCCATTGTCGCGCGCCATACGACTTATTAATATTATTTCTATAGAAATTGATATTTTTCAATGTACCCTATCAAAATTCAAGGATGTTGCACAAAAATGTATATTATTGGATAAGTAGATATATTTATTTAGTAATTAGTGTTTTTAATTTTAGGTTTTTATGATATCGTATTGGGTTTTTATCTGTAATGATATTGTAAATACTTTTTCAATAAATAAATAAATAAATGTTATGTTAGAGCAACGAATCAAGTCGTATTACATACGCGTACATGTGTGCGTTCCTATTGGGGGACCACATCTGAATTTTAGGCTTTTAAATGCGTCAGCCTTTAGTAAAAGTTCTCAAACGATTATAAATTCAGTCTTTCATTTGTAAAAGTAGGCACTCAAAAGTTAGAAACGGTCAAAGGTGGTCTCTCAATCGTGACCGACAGGCATCCATATCTCAAAACCTTGTTAAAATTTACAACTGCTATTAATGACTACTCTTAGTAAAAGTTTTGTTACACTACTTTATTAAATATCAGCCTTCCCGGTTAATTATATAAAAAGAACTGGCATGCAGAAGGTGGTCCCTCAATCGATCACCATAAGTTCACATAAGTGAAGACCACAGTGGAATTTGGAAATTTCGTATGCTCTAGCGTTAGTAAAAGTATTTAAACGGTTGTAAACTCATCCTCTAGTTTGTAAAAGAAGCCCTTTAAAAGTTACAACAGGTGAAAGATGGTCCCTCAGGTCGAAACGCTTCCCTTAAGAAACAATCAATTTACGTTGCATTCGAAAGTTAAATAGCCCATTGCTACTGCCTATCCTTTAGTAGTTGTTTTTACTAACGATTATTTTACTAAACAATATCAAAAAAACCTACAAATTTTGCTTTAAACAACAATCAAATTCCTGCTAAGAAATCTAGCATCGGGGTTACCACACGGCAGGATTTTTTTGGGATAAATAAAAACTAATGACCGTTTGCTTGTATATCTATTAAATAGCTGCGTAAGTTGCATCTTTTCCTTTTTCCCGTATTGTGAACTCCCTACTTATTACCTTGTACTGCCTATTAGAGTTACCTACCAAGTCTGGATTAGGTACCTAACTGCATGCCATTTGTGTATGTAAAGACTTGTGCTTAAGTTATTCTAAATTTAGTTTGATTTAAAAGGTAAAGTAGAAATAATAGTAGAATAATTAGTACAAAAATGCGGGTACCGAAATAATAATAATAATAATATTTTAACAACTACACACAACGCCATCTAGACCCAAAGTAAGCATATTATATGCTTGTGTTATGGGTTCTAGAATGCGGATATACATATTTAAATACTTTTTTTTTTTTTTTTGTTAATACATACATATTATACATAGAAACACCCAGACCAATGCAAATAAACATGTTCATGCACACAAATATTTGCACTGAGCGGGAATCGAACCCGCGACCTCTGCGTGGCAGTCCATACACAGTACCACCGAACCACAGAAGCAAATGCATTCGTGTCTAAGGTTAAGGTTCGATACTCAGTACTACTTAAATGGTTAGCCACAGCTCTAAAAATGTCATGTAATCAATGTCAATAATTTGTCAAGACAAGTGACAACGCGTATAACCTAAAAGTTTTAAGAAAAATTCAAAACAAAGCGAAAAAATAACAAAAGCACCATGTTTTTCTTATATATGTTAAGCATATTATCATTATTTGTTCAAGCTGTATTCGTCACGCTGGCTATAGGTAAGAAGAATACATTTTTTTCTGTCTATTAACAAACTAATCTATATTTTTTTAATTGCTATTATTTTCTTGAAATACTTCTAAAGCTTATTACATTAATTACTTTAATTAATAAAAAATATTATGCTTTAAGTAATTAATTATTCATTTCTATATCGTAAACTGCAGTATTGCATTTTGTTTTTTTAACATTGACATTGAATTAGGTTTCACATTGAAGGAGCCTTATCTGTATTATTTTATAAAAAGCTGCCCATGCACCACAAAAGCTGTTACGTAGCTGTAGCCCTGAAAAATGTATACTTAAGATTCTAAGCTTTATACGGATCATCAGCATACAGCCTATTGATATTTTACTCAAAGATTTAGATTTTTTTTCGCTACGTCTACTGCAAGGAAAAGTCTCTTTGCTTAGAGAAGGCTATACAGTTATCTATACCATACTACTACTACTTTAAAAGTCTCTTTGCTTAGAGAAGGCTATACAGTTATCTATACCATACTATTACTACTTTGTTTGTTTGAATGTGCTAATCTCTGGAACTACCAGTTAGATTTAAAAATTTGTGTGTATGATAGCCCAGTTCTCTAGGAAGGTTATAGGCTATATAACATCACGCTACTGGCGAAGGGAGCAGTGCAGTAAGCAAAGACGCAGGTAAAACTGTGTCACTGGAAGCTAGTTTTAGTATATATGCTACTCAATTTTGTATTTTACAAAATTATTATTATTATTTTCAGCTGCTGGTTTATACTATTTAGCAGAAGTAGTAGAAGAATACACAGTGATGGCAAAATATATAATTACTTGGATGGTTACAGTAAGTACTTTGATATTTTAAACAAATATATTTTTTTAAACGGTTCATCACTAAGGTACAACTTAGGCAAATGCATGCAAAACTAAGACTAGAGTTAAATGTATTGCCTTGCGTCACTTTGCATGCTACTTGAAATTGTAACTTACAAAAATTGTAATAACCTGGAGATTAAAAAGAGTGGAATCTTGCCAGTTCTTCTCATGGCTCTACCTGGTCATCTAACTGGCTGTAGGTTAAATGGCTGACATTTTGTAATTTTTAATGTTCTTAAGTGTTAATTTAATTAACCTTGAATAAATAAATTTGACTTTGAACTATTGCAAGAGAGGCGTTGATTCCCCCATTGAAACCTTTTTGTGGTTTTATAAATATACATATCTATTAATTGTGTGTTTCGTAGGTAATTTCAACATTATGTTTTTTTAACTAAAGGGCTGGAGTAAAAAGTAAAGCAAATTGCTGATCGATCACACAAATATTAGTTTACTCTTTGCCTAACTAACTAACTGCTATGCACGAGTATGAACCTTTGATTCTTAGTGACAAATCTTTTTGTAACTCATAAATATTTAGTCTGTGTGTACCATAAGCCTGGAAATTTGTATGTCCCCACGACCTGTTTCCTAGTGCAATACTGTCATTATTTAAAAAAAATTGAAGGTACATTTTTTTGTTTCAGGCAACAGTAGTAATCCACATAGGCCTACTAATATTTGAAGACTTCCCCTGGTACCTAAATGCCCTAGGTCTAGTACAGCAAGGTCTCCATTTCTTCCTACTGTCAGACTTCCCAGTTGTCAAAGTGACAAGCGTGACATTTTTGACAGATGTGATGACGCTAGTGTTGCACCATTACTTAGCTTTTAAATTTTTTGGCGCGGTTTATTATAGTTTTTCAGAGGTAAGTTATATGGTAAAAATCTTAAATACTAGAAACCTTCTTATGTTTGACGCGAAAAAAGTTTGTCTGCCGCTTTTAGTGCGAGGTACATAGGTACCTACAGCAGATCACAACATCACATACTAAAACAAAATGTTGTGTCACATACACACTAAACTAAAACTATCTCACTAACCCCCAGTTTCTGAAAGGCAGATCAACGAAAAATCAACTAATCATCTGTTAAATCTCATGTAGCGACTGCTGTGCACGAGGTTGTGAGTTCGATCCTCACACGGGACAAAACTTTGTGTAATCCATAAATATTTGTTCCTCGTGTACTTTGTGTCCATTAATTGTATTTTTGTAAAGTTATTTAAAAAAAAATTAATAAAGTACAGAAGACAATGTCATGTACTATCGAACCAACAGAATTATGACCCGTTTAAGGTCATTCTGTCAATCCTTAAATATGCAAGTACTTAGGTCGAAATTCGCCTAAAGACAGATTTCCTTAACAACAAGCTTGTTAACATTTTATTAGACACTGACATTTTACTGAGTACTGTTGTTAGGTAGGTATTAAAAACGTCATGTGCAACAAGATTGATCTTACAAATTAAACAGTTTTAAACGAACCATCAGTAGAGTGGGTCATGATTCAGTTGTAACATTGATTTTTTAACTCATAATATTGCATTGAACGAATCTTAAATATTTAAAAACATAATTTATGCTCCACTATGTATGAATGTATCAATAATTAGTCTAGTAAGTACTTACATACGTATGCATTTACGGCCACTTTCTATAATCGATCTTAACTTAATATTTTTTTAAATCCCGATTTTACTTTTCAATAAGTATGTCTAAATTGAAATAACTATTCAGTCATAAAAATTGTGATGTAAAAATCATAGCGTCCTTTTTATTTTACCGTAGCGAGAAGGGGATACGCGCAGACAACTAATTAGTATAATAGGCATTTTAAGAGTATAAATAAATACTTATGACCACTACTTTTTTTAGGTTTTGGCCTATTTCACACTATGCCTATGGATAGTACCATTCGCATTGTTTGTATCACTATCAGCTAACGACTATGTGTTGCCCACTACTGGAGAAAAACAACCATTATTGGGTAAGTTGTAATTTCTACTTTATATTATGTGGAAGGGAATCCCATTAATTAAAAATTGGTTATATTGATCTTCAAAATTGAAGATTTGTTACAAATTATATTTTTTTTGTATAGAAAGTTAAAATATACGCGACAATTATAAAGAAAGTGTGCTTTTCGGTTAAATTATGGAACAACACATCTTTTCTCGTGAGTGTTATAAGGTAACAGCGGAAAAAAGAAATAATCTTCCTTTTGTCTATATTTGGATATCTACCGTCACCAGCTGATAATTTATAAAAGCTTGTAGGTTTGATACACACAGGACAAAATTTTCTGTAATGCTAAAATATTTATTACTAGTCTACTTTGTTGATACATCCTTGATTTCGAACCTACAACTTAGAGTTACGGGTCAGTCGCACAATGTAAATTGCGCAAAATGTGCACAGGTAAAAAAGGGACACTTGTCATAACGGGCACTACTGAAAATAAGCATTTCGCAAAATAAGCACATCTCAAAATAAGCACTTTGCAAAATGTGCATTTTATTATGTACTAGCTGACCCGGCGAACTTTGTTCCGCCTTAATGTCAATAAATAATCATATTTTTTTTTTATTGGAAAAAATACAAAAAAAATTAAATTTCTACATCAATCATTCATAATTATTTCTTTAATTTAGTACGGAATAACAAAATTGACGTATAATGACAGCTATGTAATGACGTGTGGATGACAATTTGATATTTGTAAGAAATCAATAATAAAACTATTTCTATTAAATAAATAATTAAAATGATACATCTATCATACAGCCAGGCACGTCCAAAGAGTTTAAAAATTCAATTGGATAGTTGGTGGCTTCATCTTCATTTGTGACGCAGTCAATAGATTTGAATGAATGCATTGTTCCAATGATCTTATTTTGAATTATGTAGTTTAGGTCATCTACATCTTTATTCTTAGATGACGTGTGGATGACAATTTGATATTTGTAAGAAATCAATAATAAAACTATTTCTATTAAATAAATAATTAAAATGATACATCTATCATACAGCCAGGCACGTCCAAAGAGTTTAAAAATTCAATTGGATAGTTGGTGGCTTCATCTTCATTTGTGACGCAGTCAATAGATTTGAATGAATGCATTGTTCCAATGATCTTATTTTGAATTATGTAGTTTAGGTCATCTACATCTTTATTCTTAGCCGCTAAAATTGCTCGCTCACTCATCCATTCATAATTTTTGTAGTTAGAAATAATTTCTGGAAATACATTGTTGATAAGTTCGTCTTTTGATGAGACAAAATTACAGAAATTATTTGGAAATGATATTAATCCACTCGATTCATCGACAGATACTTGACCATTACCGATAGTCAGCAATTGCTCCGAGAAATCTTCAGCAGATGTATCATTAAGCAATGTAACTCTCATGTTTGTTGTCAGTTGCAGTTTCTTCACATAGCGCCATAGATTTGACGATTTGAGGCAAGCGTTTATTTCGTCGGCAGCCGTAGATCTTGGAATTACTGGCAGTATTTGGCGGAAATCGCCAGAAAGTAAAATCATTGCTCCTCCAAAACATCTCGAGTCATTGCGTAAATCTTTTAATGTTCGGTTAAGTGCTTCTAATGCACGTTTATGCGCCATTGTGCATTCGTCCCAGATGATGATTTTCGATACCGCTAAAACTTTGGCCATTGCTGAGTGTTTTGCAATATTACACGTTGGTTCTTCAATAGTTTGAAGATTTAACGGTAATTTGAATGCTGAATGAGCCGTACGGCATCCTTCTAACAATGTGGCTGCTATTCCAGAAGAAGCAACTGCAACCGCTATGTTAGATCTCGCCCGAACAGTTGCTAAAACTAATGACATGAGGAATGTCTTGCCAGTTCCACCAGGGGCATCTAGGAAATATAAACCACCATTTTCATCATCGATTGCCTTCATTAAAGTATCATAAACTTCCTTTTGTTGGTAATTCAACAGGGGTACATTCGTTTGAACTACTAAATCTAATTCCTGTTGATCATATTCACGTTCCCGTTCCAATTCTCGATTAAATGCGTCATTCATTTCACGATATGGTGCTGGCATTCCTAACCTGATTAATAAATTACCGCACATGAGGTAACACATATCTTCGATCAAGAGTAAAGCACGATTATGTATCTCCTCATTCATCTCAATATCGTGATTTCTGGAACTGACACGAATTTGATGTAAAATATCTTCTGACATATTATCCTTGTATTTGTGCCACAGGTTACATGGGTTTGATGGAAAACATGTCGAAATCAAATTATCTATTTGTTGACCTCTGTTGTTCGCTCGACGATTCTGCATTGCCAACCGAGCTGTTTCACGGGCTGCTTCACTTTGCTCTCGTGATTGAGAAGCACGAAGTCGAGCCATACTATCGCGGCGCTGTTCACGTGCAATTTCTTGTTCTTCTTCAGTCCTTTCATTTGCAGTATTTCGTATTCTTCTTGCATCACGGCTTTGTCGGGAAAGATTCGATCGTCTTGGTCGCGGCATTATTAATTAAACTTCACTTCACCTAAAAACTTAAATTTTCAACCATACCTATTTTTATAGTTCACTTCACTGTTTATACGAATGGGCAATTGGGCAATAATGTTAATTATTTATTTAATAGAAATAGTTTTATTATTGATTTCTTACAAATATCAAATTGTCATCCACACGTCATTACATAGCTGTCATTATACGAAAAAAAAAAAAAAAAAAAGTAAAGATAAAAAGTATCCTATGTTCTTCTCCTGGCTCTAAACTACCTCCCTGCCAATTTTCAGCTAAATCGGTTCAGCCGTTCTTGAGTTATAAGTGAAGTAACTAACACGACTTTCTTTTATATATATAGATTTTCGTGTTCAGTTTTATTTATTGTTAGTAAGGGTTGTTAAAATTTATTATTTATTATATCTAAACGATTAAAAGTACAATATTTAAATATCTAAACGATTAAAAGTACAATATTTAACAAAAGGATTTTTATTTTAAGACCATTTTCAATAAAATATGCACATTTTGCGAAGTGCTCATTTTGCGAAGTGCTCATTTTGAGATGTGCTCACTCTGCGAAATGCACATTGTGCGACTGAGCCGTATTAATGTTAAGGTTGCCTTAACCACTAGCTCAACCAGTATTTTTTTATATTTCAGGCGACAACAACGTCCTAACAGATTACCTATCGAGAAAATCAAAGAAATACAGTCTTTTATCCTTCTTTAGTTTCGCAAAAGACTCTATACTACCACAAAGAAATAAAAAAGCATTCTGAATTCATTTATTCAACCCTTGTAATAGATCTATCTATACACAGTATAAATGCTAGAAAGCGTCTGCCTGTTTGAACGCACTAATCTCAAGAACTACCCAATGGATTTGGATGCGATTTTCATTGTTATAATGTGCGTTTATCACGAAAGTTTTTGGTGTATAATATATTGACCTATCAACTTTAAGAGAGGCGCAGTAACGTTATTAGTGAACTAAGCAACCGCAATTTTTGATATCGATGCAAAAGCGCGCTTATGTCTAAAGATAGATTAGGGCTCGTATTTATAAACGCATCTCAGATATTGAGTTGAGTACGCGCACTTGAATCATACCCCTGTCTCTATCTAACTAGGGGCCCAAGACCGTAGTTACAAAGAGACGGTATTAAGTACGCGTACTCAATACCTAAGCTTCGTTTATAAATACTACCCTAGGAGATTAGGAATGTGTGAAGCAAGTGACGCTTTAACTAACTTATTAGCCGCGGAGTCTAATATCAAAATTTGTGTTCATTCAGTGTAGGGGTTGAATCACATGCACAGCATGGAATCGCACTTTCCTATGTCTATCCTTTTCTGTCACACAGAGTTGTCATTTACTAGAGCGTGAAAGAGAGTGGGAGCGTGGCATTCCCGCTCTCTCAAAATGGGTAGCAAGAAAGTGCGATTTCATGCTGCCAGACGTGTGATGTGGTTTAACCCTAAATTCCCTCAGACGCTACCATCTCTATTCAATTGTGATTTAAAATAATTGAAACGATGTTCCATGTATTTCACGGTGGCTTTATTATATACAAACTTTAATTCAAGAATCTAGAAAATCCAGAATTTTTTGTTGTTTTACGATTCATTGAATAAAATCGGGTTTTTTAATAAAAATCCGCATACAAAAAGCCACAGTTAAAGAACTTTCTCTTTTTTCTCGCCACTAACAGTAGCCTTCTAAACAAACTCATCCAAGATTTTTAAAAATCCCAATTTTTCTTCTGAAGCGCTGTCAGTAATAGATTTGATATATTGTAAAAAAGATTCAGCGCTAAACGATCCATTGTATAAAATCGGGTTTTAATTTCAATTTTCAAATAAAGATCGTTTATAGAAAGCCACTGTTATACATGCTTTTGGCGCCATCTATCGTAACATCTAGTCAACATAAGACAATACTGTAAATAAGTGTAGGTAATTTATTTTAGTTGTAATTATTATTAAGTTTTATGGGAATGTGATTTGTATGTCAAAAGAAAAGGGGTAAATACGTTAGTAATAAAATTTACGAAAACAATTGTTTCTAAAATATATCTGAATAGTTTAACTGTTATTTTGTCCGGTCTGTTTATCAGCTCTATTCAATGAATTTGGATACGGATTTCTCTATCGCAGTACGATGTGCCTAGAATGGGCGCCGGACCATTTGTACCACTGATAGAACAATTAGCACTGATTTGTACCACTAGTACCATTGGTGGTACAATTAGGGTTGCCAACATTTATTCGGCGAAATATAGTCCTTTTTAAAATAAGCTAAAAAAATATAGTACACTTCTAAAAAATATAGTATTTTATGAAGATATTTAAAAAATAGACAATGATATATTTGTTACTTATATTATTATAAAAACTACACTTTTTCTTGCATTTTTTAAAAATAAAGATTTGTATTGACGGTAGTAGATCCACGCTGATTTCAGCATGAATGGGCCGGATCGTCCGGGGTAGTACTACCCTCTCATAGAAGATCGACTTAAGAGTAGTAGTATCCGTACTACTGCGTTTCGTTCGGTGAGTGAGAGCGCCGGAGGCCCAATTTCCCCCCTTTCCTCTTTCCTCACCTCCCTCATTCACTTCCCCTAACCTCATTCCCAGCCGCCATAGTGGAAGCCACCATACCAGCAGTTTATGACGATGGCTTTTGGTATAGTAGCCGCCACTTCTGGATTCCACTGACTGCTTACCATCAGGCGGGGTGGAGTCACTTTGGTAGGCTATAATATAAAAAAAAATAAAAAAAAATGTTGGATTCCGGTGTTGAACATGTAGTATTTTTGCGTACTACATATTACTTCAACAGTATGTAGTACGCAGAGCCGAAATATAGTACAATACTATATATTCTGGTACGGTTGGCAACCCTATCTACAATAATTGACACCTTTATTGTGACACCAGTTTTGACAAAAGTTTTAAAGTAGCGACTTCAAATTTGGGAGATGGGTTTGTCTTAATGTCTAGAGGTGTGCTAAGAAAAGGTTTAAAAAAGAGTGTTTGTACTCATGTACGCACGTAAGAAGTTATACTTCTTTAGCGTATCATTCCAAAAATACCAAATAATAACACATCGCATACATACATAACAGTTAACCTCAAATCTATAAATGCACTTAAAACAGTATATTAAAACCACTTTTACCACTAATATTCAAAATTAATATTTTCACTGATAAATGATCAATAAAAAATATCTATCACCGTCATAAATATAATTGAATTGATATAAACGCCAATATTTGTTTTATTTATTCACACTGATTATTTGTATTGATACGACACACAAAGGTTCGCAACTAACTTCAGGGTGTTGCTTTTTTCTGTCGTTGTGCGCGCGCATCGTAAAAGTTCACTCTCATCATTTTTCCCAATCGCGCCAAAAGAAGTATAACTTCAAAAATGAAATAGCAAAATCTAGTTTTAGAACGAGAATTTTCATGCAATGTTACTCACTATTTTAAATTTATTTATTTTTTGTGTAAGGCTCGGTACAAAACCACAAAATGTGTTACATCTATAATTGTATAAGTAATTTTATTTATACGTTTTTACCTGTATAAAGTAAATTAAGTAATTATTTGAGTTTTATTTGTATGTATTACCTAAGAAAAAGATTTCTAAATAATTACTAAAGTTTTGCTAGAAATGTCTTGTCTGAATTGAAGCAACCCGACTGCAGAAATATCTTTATCAACCACTTCAGGTCCGCCCACGCTCCGCTTCGGTATCAAAAGTTTCATTCGATCTTACAACAAACTCCTGCGGCAAATATCATAGCAATAGTGTCGTATTGCATAATTTACGAAGGCGCTAATATTAAAATTCTGAAAATGACTGAAATATGTTAAACATAATAAAATATAGCCAATGTTACCCGCTGAATTTATTGATATCTAACGATGAAAGAATTTTTTAAATCGGTAACGTAGATTTTATGTTAGATGTTGCAATCAAATAAACGTACAAAAATCAATTGTTTTCTCTTTATAATATTAGTTTAAATGATGTTTACTTTCTCTTCCAAAAAGGTATTTACAGTCCATTCCAAATCTAATTTCGGACAATGTAAACAATCCTCCATATTGCCATTGTCTATGGTTTCATGAATTTACTAGTGATGGGGAAAAGGATGATAAAAATAAAATTAATGTCATCATACATAATTAAATAATAATTTCTCATTCTTTTTTTCTAACATTTTTAAATAATATTACGTTTACTAATACTCTATTTGCGTAATCGATTAATTCTATTTGATTTGTTATTTTTATTACTCCAAATACTTGTATTTATGTTAAATATGGTATTGTATTTTATTGTAACCGTTGACTTATAAACTATAAGATAATAAGACAAACAATTTACATACCTAATTAATAAATAAATGTAATTTTAATTAAGCATTGACCTCTAATTACAACTATTTGACCACGGACTGAAATGGAATACTGGGATACTTTTATATATTTTCCCGCCTGATAAAAATAGTGAAATATTGATTATATGGAATTTGTATGTATGTTATGATTTTATTATACTATATTACAATAAAACAAATGAACTCAGACTTGCGAGGGCAAATGACAAAATATTATGTACCTATGATATGTATTGGTTAAACTTATTTTTTCTGATAAATTACAACATTGGTTTTCAAAGACAATAAAGAGTACAGAAAAAATAAAACTGTCAATCATTTTGACGTCTTAATTCGACCGCAAAAAGTAATTCGTAATTTTATTAAATTAACTAGATTTGATTATTAATCATTAGTAGAAATAGTTGCAAAATGAAGTGTATAGTTAACAGAATGTGTATAAACCCATGTGTCATCGTATATGGAGTTTTTGATAGAAAAATATTGAAAAAACTGTTTGTTTACATTGTCCGAAAATGGATTTGGTCGATACTGTATATAAATACTACACACCCACTTTTATCAATACTTCAGCAGAAAACTGAGCACATTTTGCGAAGTGATCATTTTGCGAAATGCTCCTTTTAAGAAGTGCACATTGTGCGACTGAGCCCTTATTTTGACTTATTCTAAGCCCTCATCCAACAGTTGCCAAGTCTTTAATCCATCTTTTGGGCCTAGCATTCCTTTTACATTCATAATATATTTTTATATTAAAGTACTAAAAAAACTTTCTAGTAAGCAATCAGTGGGATCCAGAAATGGTAAACACCATTCTAAAAGCCATCATCTCAAACTGTTGGAATAATTAAAACACAAAAAAACGCAGCAGCATATTTAATTTTACAGATTAACTCATAGAATTCCACGACGACCCTTCATTCACGCTGTGATGAACTCTCATATGTAGCTTATAGCTGGTGACCTGAACGAATGCTCTCCCACACTCCTTACACCCATATCGCCTATCGTTAGTATGTATACGCTTATGTACCTCCAAAGTTTTCTTCCTTTGAAAGCTCTTCTTGCAATACTCGCACGAAAAAGGCCGTGAGTCGTCATGTCGGACCATGTGACGCTTCAATAAATCGTTGTTAAAAACTTTGAAGCCACAAATTTCGCAGCAAACGGTTTTCTGTTTTAAATGTGTACGCAATTTATGCTGTACTAGCCTACTTTTCATTGTGTAAACCCTATCACACTCCTCACAATGGAATTGCAGCTTTTTAACATCATGAACCAAAGCTAAGTGTCTCTTTTTGAGATATTTGGAGCCAAAAACTTCGGGACACTTCGGACATTTTAAGGAGTCTGTTTTATGAGATCTTTCTCGATGCACTTGTAATGCATATGGACTTCGAAATACTTTATTGCACTTCTGGCACTGTCTGTCTTTTAAACTGTGCACGTTTTTAATATGACTTTCAACATTTGCTTTAGCCACAAAGCCTTGTCCGCAAATTTCGCATAAAAACGTCTCATATTTATTATGGAACTTATGCGCGTGCTTCAATAATGGACCAAAAAACCGAAATTCTTGGCCACATTCATCACAAGACATGCCATCATCAGATAATTTAAAAGTAAAGATGCATTTAGATATTTCTTTGTTGAATTTAAGATCATGTGCATCAAATAAATGATTCAAAAAGTCATCGAAATTTTGGAATCTTTTCGGACATCTTTTGCAGATAATTTCTGATATATCCAATTTAATGCGACTACTGCCTAATAACATTCTTAATACTCGTCGTAATTTGGCGTCTTTGTGTTCTTCTATAGTGTGTTCTTTGAGTTTTGCGCTGTCTACGAAGGTACAGCAGCAGAAAAAGCACATGTATTTGTTGGCCGCCCATCGGAAAGGCATAATGTTGGAGTTTTCTAGAACGACAGTGATCAGTCTTGTGAGGTCATCTTTTCTTTGTTTTTCTTCGTGTCTCTCATCGGCGAACACCGATTGGGGATCTGCAACAAAATTGTTATTAATTCAGAGGTATTTTCAGCATAACACGCACACGTTATAAATGAGCTTTTAATTATAACTTACATTTTAGTTTTATTATACATTAATATACATACATAAGAAAAACCGGACCATAACAACAGTGTATTGTGTACCTACAGACTGTCACGCAGTCGACTTGAGTTCGATTCTTGAGTCAGGTTTAGTAGTGAAAAATAAAAATTAAAACCTTGTATTTATGTGTAGAAGTAACAGTACCAACTCGATATAGTCCTGCTGCAAGAAGGCTGCCTCTAGAAGCGAAGCGAGACTACAGAGTGCAGCAACCAAGAAATATTGAAAAAAAAAAAAAAAATTAACCAATAGGATTGCATAAAATCTTCGCTTCGTTACAATGGAGAGCCACTATTGGTTAATTTTTCTCCGTTTAACTGCAGCCTTCTCCAGTTCTAAGACTTTATCATACAAAAAAGAGAACGCATTTTTTAACCATCACCGGTGCTAAACGTGAATTTGTCAACTTCCTTCATCATAGTATGTGTGTAACAAGAAATAAAAAGCAGTTAAATTCATCAAAGATGTAATTTATTTTAAGAAGTATCTTTAATAGCTATTTTATGTGTTCTCAAATGAATAACA